>JAMPIV010019647.1:300000-553915 GCA_024509875.1 Oreohelix idahoensis
TCATTAGAATTTACATAAAGTGTTGAAGACGTCTCAAGTAGTTATATGTGGGTGTTTTTACATCGAACCTTTGTGTTACACATACATAAAAAAATTTTAAGCTTTCTAAAAGACATTGGCATATAATGATATGGTATACCCTGCCAAAAATGAGAATTATTGAAATTTACAAAATGTGTGAGGAATACCATTCAAGTAGAGCAATATGGTTGTTTTTACATGGAGGTTTTATCAGAATTTTGTTTGCCATAAAAAAAAAACTTTGACAGCTAGTGGAGTGAGATATTAAATATAGCATCAAATACAATAGTCGTATGGTATAGTATACAGAGGAGCACAATTGAGTTTAGACTGTGTGGAAAACATCCCAGCAATTCAAAATGGGTTTTTTTTACATCGAAGTTTCCATATTCTGTAAGAACCTATAATTGCACTAATACTGACATATTTACATAAAACCTTTGCTTCAAATTTCCGCAACCCTAGCGACATTAATCCACTCACACACTTTGCATGCACATGACCCAAACTACCAATTATCAGTACGATTACATGCGTACGGTAGCCTAGTTCGTTAATTTCTGCAGTCAATGGATAGTACTTATCAAATTTATGTTGGTAACATTTATCTAAATGGGCATCATATGGTATTGCTGCCTCCACTATAAAAGCTGTTTTGTTCTGTCGATTGATTATTGTTAAATCAGGTTTTACGGCATGAGTCTTAAATGAGGCGTTGCTGCTGCCGAAAAGTGATGGTTTAACTATTATCTCTTTGTTTATTGTTATGTCACTTTTATTATTGTATGCAGATTTCAGTTTCTCATAAATAATGTCTACAGCTCTATTGTGCCTTTGTTGGTATAATGTTTGAAATTTGGTACATCCATTCAATAAATGTGACACTGTTTCGTATGGGTGGTTACATATTTTGCACATTTTCGTGTATGTCTGTGGGTAGTATAGATGTAAAAGACTTTCGCATTCCAGCAACTGTAACCTCGATCTCACAGCAAATGAAAGTATTTTATCACTTAATTTAACATTAGATAGAAAACTAGATGACAATGAGTGGTTTACACATTTCATTTCGC
This sequence comes from Oreohelix idahoensis, assembly GCA_024509875.1. Taxonomy (NCBI): domain Eukaryota; kingdom Metazoa; phylum Mollusca; class Gastropoda; order Stylommatophora; family Oreohelicidae; genus Oreohelix; species Oreohelix idahoensis. The sequence continues at coordinate 301,095 of JAMPIV010019647.1, forward strand.
GCACTATTCTCCCTTGTGACGATTTACTTTTTAGTTCACTTAGAATTAGGTTAAGTTTATGTGATTTAAATCCAGAATAAAAAGCATTTGCTGACTTGTATGTTAGACTTACATCTTCATCTACGTCTAATTGTACACTGTAATGGCCACTGTCATCCACTTTCACACTCACTCCTTCACGCGCGCATTCTTCATTCAGTTCTACCCAAAATGATCTTGGCCAATTCACCTTCGATCTTTTAGCTAGATGGTTTGTTTCGTTTAACTCGTAGCTTGCAAAGTTATTCCTATCTTCACCTACTTGGTCTATTTTACGTTTTTTCATATGTCTATCTAACGAGTTTATTGCTGCAGTTTTTACAAGATTATCATCACAATTGAGCATACTGATAAGGAATGAAATATGTCGAGAGTGGTATAATATGAAGGGGTTTGGTATGCCAAGTCCACCCTTCGACCTGGGACAGAAGAAATAGCTCCTTGTGGATGATTCATTTAGGACTAACCATGTTCTAACGTGTTGTACAATTTCATCTTCAATTTCTTTAAGTTGTTTTTCTGTAAAGTGTATGTTAGAAAAATAAAACATGAGAGGACCGAAACACATCGGGTTAATTAATGAGATCTTTGCTGATGTTGGTAGTGGGGCACAGCTTAATTTGGTTAAATTTGACCTAAATTCTAATATAAGGCTGCTTGCTTGAAACTGGTCCGATGTATTATCAATTGTAATGTCATGTCCTAGGTATCTGTAGGAACGCCCTCGATCAGAAGAGGGGATTTCATGACCTTGGATATTAATGTCCGCCTTACGAGTTTTGACCCAATTGTTTCCGCTTCGCTGACCGCTGAACACTGCACACTTTTGTGGCTTAACCTCCATCCCGCTGGTCTCCATAAATGCTGTTGTCTTCTGTGCCATTGATTGTAGGTCGTGTATGTTGGTGGCAAAGAGACTTACGTCATCCACATACCCTTGAATGGGATTCGGCACGTGATGTGTATGATAAATTTGCTCAATCCACCGGAGCCATTTATCGATGCCTTGCTCAAATACAATAACACTCCATGGGCACCCCTGAATAATACCTTTCTTACGCTCAATCCGGTCTGTGATAGTACTAGCGTTTTTAACTTGATAGGAGGAGCCACTGTATATATCTTTGGTGATGTTGACAAAGACGTCAGGGTAGCCTGATTCGCTTAGCTCCCTTATCATAAATTCGTGGTCAATGCTGCCAAATGCATCTTTGATATCAACAAAGCACAGATAGGCCTTTCCTGATGAATGTAGAAAGTCACTAACAGCTGTTTTTAGGGTGAAGACATGTTCTTGAAGACCATTTCTTGGCAATGATCCTTTTTGCCGAGGTGACAGTCGCTGGGTGTCAACAATCCACTGCATGTGTCGAGATTGAATTAATTTCATAAACAACTTGTATGATGATAGCAGAAGAGAGATGGGTCGCCAGTCTTCGATGGTGCTTAAATTTCCATTTTTAGGCACAAGGGTAATTACACCGTGCTTCCAGTCTGGTGGCACCCGTTGGTTGAAAAGGCATGTGTTAAAAAATAACCGTTAGGATTGGAGCGAGCTTGTGTGCCTGCTGCTTGATGGTATCATACGTCACACCGTCAGCCCCAGGTGATTTCCTACTAGGCAGTTTTTTTTATACACGACATTACTTCGCCTACGGTAAATGGGTCAGTGGCCGGGGCGTGCTTTGGCTCTTGGATGACGATTTCTGCTTTCCATGGGGGGTCGCTTGCAAGTGTATTAAGTCTGCGCTGGCTGCGTTCCTTAAAATGTGTTTCTATGTCTTGTATGTCTATGTTACAGGTGGTGGTCGACAACTTGTTGTTGTGTTTTATAACATTGATGGCTTTACTCTGATCTGTTTCTAACAAGTAAAGTAGTTCCTCTCGTGTCACGCTTCCCGCATTTTGTGTGTGTTACCATTTTCTTTGTTTCGTTTTAAACTTGGGCAGATGTTATGCCTAATAAAAAATAGGGCCGCTTCAATAAAGTCATTCAATTGTTGTGTGTCATTCACTTCTTCAGTACTGGTTGTTGGTTCCGGCGTAGTAACAGGAAACTTCAGCAAAATACGCTTGATAAACTTAAGAAACTCAATGCTGAAGGGTTGACCGTCAGGCCGTGTTGATTTGAACTTATTCTCGCTGTCGTAAAATAAACTACACAGTGTTGAAATAATTCGTACCCACCACAACGGATTTGAATGTTCATAAAATGGCTTTACTTTAATAGGCCGCGTTGATATGGCCTTTCTAAAACTGGCTTCAGCAATTACAAAATCCTGCCATGTGTACTCGTTGGTACTAAACGTGTTCCAATAGTCGATGTTCAAAGGGTCGCCATCTTGGTTAGGCTCTGCGAATGTGAACACGGTACTCTTCTCACAACAGAACTTTATTTTACCACTTTTTATAGCTTCCTTCTTGAAAAATTTTAACTTAGAAACAAGTCCAACACTTTGTAAATCCATAACGACGTTATCGGTGGTCGTAACAACGGATATATCTTCCAATAAGACGAAATAAGCAGGACAGCACAAAAGCGCTGCTTGTCACGACGCCATCTTGGATACATACATACATACATACACACATACATACATACACACATACATACATACATACATACATACATACATACTCAGAATCTTTATTATCCCAAAAAAATACATTAACATGTACTTGATATAGTATAAAAACACCATATCATATTGGATAATCATTTAGAGTCCGTAAGTGTGCTAAACTCCGCCCAGGATACAATCGGCAAAACTTCATAATCCGTTGAATTCAATTCGTACACAGTTTACAAGCTGACATCATAAGCCTCCATCCTTCAGTTACCGTCACCGTCTTTTGGGACATGAGCAGAAACCAAACATTCACGATTCTACTGGACACACAATCTGACACATGTCCGCGCTGTGGTCTTTCAGCAACGCACACCATAGTAAGGGGTCAGTGGACCTTCCATTCTCGATGAGGGGTGACAGTATCCGGTTGCCATTGATAACGAAGCTATAGTTTCTTTCCGGAGGCTTCATAAACTAATATATATTCTTTACAAATAAAAATGTCAATTTTAAAGTTTAATTTTCGCCTTTCACTGATATCCTTAATTTCTGTAGCCATCTTTTCGGGTGTTGTTGTAGTCGATGTTAAGAATTTCCACTTACTAACGTGAGAGCTTCAAGTTGACACACCTCTCAAAGCTGTGGAAAAGTCTCTTCTCTGCTACAAATCTTGTTTCAGCATTGCACAAAATTAATAAGTCAGTAGATCTTTCCATTCACAATGAGGGGTGACAGCATCCAGCTAGCCATTGCCAACGAAAACACCGTTTCCCTCCAGTGGCCTCACAAACGAACATCTACCTTTTGCAAATGAAAAGTTCAGCTTCAAAGACCCCCTCGTTTCCATCTATCACAAATATCCCTAGTTCACGCAACAATCTCCCCGGGTGTTGTTAGAATAGGTGTTAAGAATATCCACTTACTACCGTGGGTAGCTCATAGATCGAATAACTTGAAGTTAAATTAATACATGGCTACCTCACTGTGCATGTATGATTATAACAAGGCACCGCTTCAACTTGCGATATTAATATGGCATCTCGAAATTTGATAACAGCAGTGACAATAGCCTTCATTAATAACGCAGTCCGGTTGACAAATCACAAAACCGCCATCTTGGATACTTGGTTCCAACACAAACAGCGAACTCGCATGACGGGCAAACTTGATGTTTTCACATTTGAAACACTTAGCAAAATAATCCTGAACATGAGCCAAACGCACTACAAACTCATACAGCGTTAATGAGGGCTGTTACCACAAGTAACATACATGCATACACACATACATACATACATACATACATACATACATACATACACACATACATACACATATACATACATACATACATACATACATACATACATACATACATACATACATACATACATACATACATACATACATACATACATACATACATACATACATACATACATACATACATACATACATACATACATACATACACACACATACATACATACATACATACATACATACATACATACATACATACATACATACATACATACATACATACATACACACATACATACATACACATACATACATACATACATACATACATACATACATACATACACACATACATACATACACATACATACATACATACATACATACATACATACATACATACATACATACATACATACATACATACATACATACATACATACACACATACATACATACATACATACATACATACATACATACATACATACATACATACATACATACACACATACATACATACATACATACACACATACATACATACATACATACATACACACATACATACATACATACATACACACATACATACACACATACATACATACATACATACATACATACATACATACATACATACATACACACATACATACACACATACATACACACATACATACACACATACATACACACATACATACATACACACAATTTTACATTTTCGATTTACTTTATTAGAGTGGGCAGATGCCATATATTTTTCAGAAATTAGAATTAATATCTTGAATTAACAACACTATATATCATAATTATAACCAGTCACAGGTTAAACGAGATGTGTTTGTTTAAACAAAACAAAAACCCAAAAAATCGTGCAATCCTTGAATGGGCTACAACAAGACTAAATCAAAAAACGAATGGCTATAAATTGTCGAAACTACAATTGACAAACAAAAAGAATAGTACAGCAAACAACCAAACTGTGCATGACGTTGCTGTTATGTAGCTACCGACTGTAAATGTTGACGGCAATTTACGTAGGACATAGAACAGAATGGGGTACAGTTATTGTTTCATGTTCTATTAATCAGTTTTAAAAAAAAAGACATTTAGTTACTTACAAGAACTAGGGTGTTATGATGCAGTTTTGGTAATTCAGTTGTACACATTGTTACAGCAGCGGACTATTTGTTTCGCCTGTTCATTGACACAGAAGTGGACATAATTATAACTGATTTAACGCGCCAGAAGTGGTGATTCGGAAATTCCCGCTTATTCTTCGTGTGCGCACTAACATGTCAGTTCCATAAGATAACCATTATCAGCTGCCATCTCCACAACAAAGGTCAGCTGCATTAGATCTCCATCATCTGCTGTCTCTTATCTTGATGGTATACTACGGTGGTGAAATACGGTCAAGCAAATTTAAAGCTGGGCACACACACGCACACACAATTATACTGAATGAAATACGGATGTATTTTTATTCTTGGATTGATACAAATCAGGCAAAACTGTAGTTTAGAAACTTTAATGAATATTCCTTTTTTTCGTTCGCCCTCAGACTTCTACATTAGTGGCTCTAATAAAGGCTGGCATCATCTTTTATGTGACCTGGGTTCTCGCTGTCCCAGTGGGACTTAAATATGACGTTTATAGTTGGTTTAGCCATTTCATAAGTTGTCTCTATATCGTTTTGTTGCAGGGCTCCCCCTTCTTTAGCAGGTTTATCAGCCTCCTGGTTGCCTGGAATTATGCAATGGACTGTGTGCGTTTGAAGCATTTGGGAAAAAATGTAGCTAACAAAGGCTTCCTATTGACACAGTGGTTAGAGCCTGGCCTCTCGCGGTACTGGGTGGCGTCACGCTCCAGTCTACTCAGCTGTAGATGGATGCCTGACTCTGCACTTGAGTCAGGGGAGTCACAGGCAACGTGGTAGGGAACTAGTCACCCCACATCTCGAAGTTTAATCTAGTATAGGAAAGTCTCTAACACTTCTCTCCCCTATGACATTATCTACTATAGGACTATCTTTGCCGTTTTATAGCTAACAAAATTTGATTATTTCTTTGTACAGTGTAAAAAGCATATATTCCTGATATCTAATGTTAAATAATCATAGGTCCCGAGGGCCCCACCACAATGGTCAAAATCCGGCCCACTGTTACTAAGGCCGGCTCTTAAACATCATTTAAAAAACACTGTTAACTGTAATTAAAGGTTGTTAAGGTGCCTAACTGCATCTCAAACTTTAGTCAACAAAACAAGAGTTTCCGTCGCACACACACACGCACACAAAAACTACCTACAAATTAAATAATAAATAGACAAATACTACCTTAAAGAGTACAATAATTTGATAGTATAAAACGTGAATGAGTATAAATATATATGACAGAAAAACAGTAATGCTTCACATAAAGGGAATCGATTGAAACATGTCTAAGTATTTACAACTTAACGTATGAATTTGCATTATATTACCCATTGTAAACAGAAGTATGTTTATTTTTTTTTTTTAAATCAAGGAAAGAAAAATTCAACAAAGTTAGGGAAAAAGACCAATTAAAAAATCAAACAAAGTGCATATCATTCTGTGCATAAATATAATATATATCTCCTGAAATAAAAGGAAATGTACTCTCACTATTAGAATGTTTGTGTTTTATTTATTTATTCTTTTTAAAAAAAATGTTGTACATAATAGCTTTATACAAAAATACTTATAAAAATATATATATATATTTATTGACCACGGTGGTGTTTCAAATGCTGGTTGGACAGTCTTAGATCTAACGATAGTTCTATAGAGGATAATGCTACAGGGGAGTGTAGAGACCTTATCTACTAGGCTGTTTGGTTCATGAACTCCGGAATATCCTTTCTTTCTGGTCAATCGTACATTTGTGAACCTCATTCTGTGCCATTTTCTTTTTAAATAATATATAACCTTCGTTACCAGTGTTACAGCAACTCCCGTATTTATTTACTTACACAGTTTTGTGAGGCGCGGTGACTAGTTCATCTATCGCTGCTTTTGCCTTCCCTAACGCTTGATCATAATTGTGCACTCATTTACTGCTCGGTAGACAAACAGCCGTGTTCTATACATTTGGGTTATTTAACACAATATGAGTCATACGGATGCAGGGTTACTTAAGATTGGTGCAGACATACAATTCACTCAATGGTGATTAATCCAACTATAGCCGTAGAGATATAGACCAACAAGTTTAACAATCATGTAGAGTTCAACAATATTTTCTTCACTGAGACCGTTTTCTCCCACGGACAGCTGTACGTCGCATTGTCTCGATCAAGAATGTTCTTGTTAAACTTTGACATATATGGTACGTTATCTAGTGACTGACCATAGATTTTGTAGTCTTCTAATACTAACCACAGGGAGCCGCGCTGGTGTAATGGCTACGGCGTTGTACTGGCGACCAGGTTTTCATGGTTCAAACCATGGCGTCAGCGTCTGAAGGAATTTTTTAGGACCGGAAATTTGACTGAATAACCTGACCGGCTCCTGCACATAAATCCCGTGTGGATGGGAAGGAGCGAAGCTCCTGACCGGGTTGGAAGTAAAGTCCACTGACCCCGCAGCCTCGCAATGACATGTCATTGGGCCAAAAGAGCTGGAAAGCTCGAGTGCCGATGGTTAGAGAAAAAGAAAAAAAAAAGAATACTAACCACACTTCTTTCCTATCCACTCTATGGAAGTTTAATAGTTCTATATTTTTCTATAACACGCGTTTGGTGAAACTCCAAACTGACAATAAAGACCAAATCTGCAGCATATAATTCCTGCGTCACCGCACTATTCTATATCGAAGCGAGATATGGACAACCAAGAAAGAGGGCTCAATGTCTTCCATCTACAGTGTCTACGCCACATCCTTGGTATTTCATGAAATGACAAAGTGACAAACGTCGAGGTGTTGTCCTGTGCATGTATACACTGCTTAGACAGCGCAGACTGCATTGTCTTGGTGTTAAAGAAAGAATATTAATGTATTCTGTATCATGACTACACATAGGCTATCACCAGTTATTATGCGGTAATGTGTCTCTCTGTGGTAACTCATGTTTTTGCACGGGTTTTAACTTATATTGAACGCTTTATATTTAATACGTCACCAGTTATTCGTGACGTAACGCGTTCTGCACTAATTTATGCTAACTGCTAATATTCTTGGCCTTTCGTTACTTGTGGTCTTCATGGTAAGACGTATTTTATTCAAGCTCCTAGTATTGCGGAGGAAGAGCTCTAAGTGGCATATATATTAATCTTCAAAGGCCGCCATTATATTATCTAAGATTATTCAGAACTTAGCGAGAAGCTCAATATATTACGGAAGAAATTATTCCAGTATATTTTTTCATTCACGTTGTCAGGTCCACATTACTTGGGTCGTTTGCACCTCTAGTACAGCGGCCAGAACTGTATGCTTGAGACGAGACTGATGAAGGATTCTACTATGATGTATGTACAATATATATGTCATGCCTACGATATTGCTGTTCCTGATGTGAAATAAATGTATTAGATATATTGTGGACCCTCCACCTGACGACTTGAGTTCTTCAGCCGTTGATGTCGTTACGGTCATACCCGTCCTCATTCGTGTATGTGAGTACGATGCATGTACATTTTTATGATTCTAATTCTATGATCAACTAATACTACGAGAAGATAACCCCCGCACGTAACAAAATCTATGGATGCCAGTATGGGGATCGAGATCAAAATCGAGAACTAAGAAGAGAAGATCGATCGTGTTTGCAGAGTTTTTTTCCAGTACGTTTTATGACTTTTTCACCGTCGACCCTGATCTGCATATATATTGTACGTACTGCGCATGACTGCCGGCTTCGTCTCCAACTGTCATTTAGTTCGTCGTGATGTCTACATTGATTGTCGAGATTCAAATTCACCTCCAGATGTCATTAGTCAAGTCTACCGTCGTCTTCATTTGATGTTCGTGGCCACTGCTTGCTGTACCATTGTATCTACACGTCATTGTCTCATCAGTCTTCAGACAGCGCTGAATTGTTTCTTCAAGCGAGCATCTGTTGGAGTCCGTTTATTCAGATAAGTGGCCTGTCTATTTAATCCATATGTGAGCAGTTATGTGTTGGTAAAACCTTCCATCATTTTTTATTACTATTCATACTATTACGTCTTTGAGGGAAGGTTGGGTGGCGATTCAATGCTAGCGATAACATGTCATTGAAAGATGACCGCACATTGAATGTTCTATAGGGCTGTTCTTGTAAATTTCATGCAGTAGTATTTCCAGTTCGAGCAACCTCACCGATGATTCTGACTACTGATTGTCTTTTATAATAATTCATGTTAGTTGTGAAGTTTCGTCTATTCGTTTGTAAATGCATTGTTGGTCTGTTGTTATTTTCCTTATTTGGTGACTGTTTTGTTCGTGCTGTTTTCATCATCTACTTATCACCTGGTTTATATAAGATATTTGTTTATACCTTGTCTGGGTCCTGTGTTGTGTATTGCTAGCAGTGAGATTGTTCCATTTGCTGTTTTCGCTTTTGTTTCCCATTATAATTTTTTCCTTGCTGGTAGTGTTTCGCTGTTTGTCCATATTCTTTTCTTATGCTATTGCTTTATATATAATTTATTTTTTCTTGCACCATTTTGCTTTTCTTCTTCGCTACACTGATATTATATAATTTGCATTGCTGTTATTGCACTAAACTATTACCACATTCTTTGCTTACTTCAGACTGTAAAGCAACAAGCCATTGTATTATATTTCGACTAAGTGAGTCACATAATTAGTTAATATGGCTTCCTTGGATAACTTTGTCGAGCAGGGCATAGCATTTTGTTATAAAGGTGAAGTTTTGAAGGACATTGCCATGTCTGAGTTGGCAAAGGCAAAACAAGAATTAGAAGAACAGAAAGTTGAGAAGAAGCGTCCTGATGAATTAGAGGAGAGGAAGGCTGAGAAGAGGCATCTCCATGAGATAGAGGAGAGGAATATTAGAATGCAACATGAAAGAGAAATGGAGGAGAGAAAAGCTTTGATATTAGCACATGAAAAGGAAATGTTGCTCCTTCATATAGAAGAATCAAAACTAAGGGGTCAAAATAGTCATAATGGTAATTTAGATGTTCCTAATTCCTCGGGTAAAAAAAATGAATTTGCTAAATTTCGCTTACCCATATTTAACCCAGGTTTTGATGACATTTCGTGCTTCTTAAGCGGATACGAAAGTGTCTGTGAGGCACATAAATTAGACAAATCTCAATGGTGTGATAAACTTATGGAGTTCTTGAATGGGGAAACCATTAACAGCTCTGTGTACGATGGATGAGTCTATCAGAAATAATTATGAAGCTGCAAGGGATTTCTTATTAAAACGTTACCAACTTGATGCAGAGGGTTATCGTACGTGTTTTAACTCCTGAAACTGGGAAGGACTTCTCGGATCTCATTTCTGCTATACGATTGACTTTCAATAGATGGGTTCAACTCTCATGTATTGATAAAACCTATGATGGCCTTATGGATCTGTTATTGATGGATATGTTTTTGTACTCTGTATGTAAGCCATTTTGGATCTTTTTGCATGAACGCAAACCATCTAGCCTATCTTCTCTTGAAGAAATTGGTAAACATTATTGTACCGCACATCCTGGTGCTTGCATTAGTAACAATTCTATTAAAGAATCACTACCGATTGCTTCAGCCACAACCTGGAACAACACTACTTTTAGACATAAATCTAATAACCTTGATAGAAACGTTGTGCCAGGGAGGTACAATGATGAAAATTTTAACAGAGACGGAAGTTTAAACAGAGGTAGACAACAATTTAGGAATCAATCGCCTCAGTATCGAACCAATTCACACCAGCAAAACTCAACTTGGAGAAAGCAGGACAATTTTCAGCCTTCTAATAGGAATTGCAATAATATTGGGTCCAACAATCCCAATTTCCCACTAAGAAATAACTCACAAAACTACAGAAATCGAGGTAATTCTTTTGAACGCCAGGGACAACGATCAAGTTCTCGTGCTCCAATACGTCCAGATCACAATGCTAGTTCAGCACTTACTGGGGATGCACCCATCATTAATCAGGACAATGGTGTTATTAATCAATCAGCTGCATGTTGTGCTTTTGATTTTGAGGTTGCCTCACATTGCCAAGATTGTCTCATTCTTTTTCAGGCAGATAGTACTTCGATATTAAAGTGTGGACACCTATTGCCAGCTGTTACAGGTTTGTCAGCTCATGATGGCACTGGCACTCTACTATTTCACAGTGGGTTGTTCAATAATACCCAAGTGTCTGTGCTTCATGACTCGGGATCTACTACTGTTGGGATCAGACAGTCTCTTGTACATCATTCCTGTGCTACGGATGGTTTTGGAAAATGTATTACATTTGGTGGTACTGTTGAATTTTATCCCACAGCCATTGTTGATATCCATACACATTTTCTTCAGGGAAGGTTAAGGTATGCATCTTGAAAAATCCTATTGCTGATTTAACGATTGATCGTATCCACGGGAGCAAGGATTGCTCACCAGAAGAAATTGAAGTGTGGGAATGACAGAATATATTAACTGCCAATACAGTTACCACACGTGCCCAGGCTCAGGCACTGGAGAATGATATAGTTGATAAGGTTAATCCTGCAACTCAAGATGAATTTGAGTTACATTCTGACATTGATAGAGTGTCTTTTGCAAAATTGCAAAGGGAAGATGATTCCTTAACAAAATTATTTCCATGGTCAGAAATGATGATATTGACTTTCAGCAGACTCCAAGGCATTGGTTTACACTTAAGAATAACATATTAGTTAGAAATGTTATAGATGTCTCTACTGTCAAACACCAAGTTATGGTGCCTATTAAACTTCGCCCGTACATTTTGCGACATGCACATGACTCTCATTGTGCAGGTTATATGGCTACACTCGCACACGTTCTAGAGTGTTGTCTTCATTCTGTTGGGCCGGTGTTTCCAGAGACGTATCAGCCTACGTGCGTTCCTGTATTCTTCTTCTTCTTCGATCCTTAACCACCGACCGTCAAAGCAGTCAGTGGCCATCACGCCTAGTGGCGTCTTGTAGGGCAACAACAAATTGATTCCACTTTGCACGGTCGGTGGCCATCCTTCGTACAGTGCCCCAACTCTGGTTCATTCTTTACATCTCAGCCTCCACAGTCCTCCGCCAAGTTGTTTTTGGTCGGCCTCTCTTTCGCTTTCCTTCAGGGATCCAAAGCATAGCTGTTCTTGTGATGGCATCGGGGTCTCTTCTGAGGACATGACCAACCCAGCTCCAGCGTCTGCCAGCTATGATGGTGTGCATGTCCTCTTGCTTGCTACGAGTAAGCAGATCTTGGTTGGTGATGGTATTCGACCAAAAGATGCGGTGAATTTTTCTTAGGCATGTTGTGTGAAAAGAGGACAATTTTGACATTTCCTTCTCTGTGACTCTCCAGCATTCCGCACCATAGAGAAGCACAGAAAGCACGCAACTCTGGTATAATCTTAATTTTGTGCTTGTGCTGTATTGGGAGGACTTCCAGATGTTATTTAGGCTAAAGAAGGCTGTTCTTGCCTTATTCATTCTGATGTTGATGTCTTTGCCTGCCCCACCGTCTGGTGTTACTATGCTTCCTAGGTATGTGAAGGTATCTGTCTGTACCAATTGCTGATTCCTTACTGATATGGGCTCAGGGTTGCTCACATTGAGCGTCATGACCTCAGACTTCTTTAAATTGATGTTCAAGCCCACCTGCTGGCTAAATTTATTAAGTCTATCCGTTTTTTCCTGGATGTGTTGATGTGAATGTGCCAGCAGTGCAATGTCATCTGCATATTCCAGATCTTCCAATGTAGAAAATGTAGTCCATCTTATTCCTCTTGGACTGCCGTCTGTTATCTGGCGCATCACCCAGTCTATGACTGTTAAAAAAAGAGTGGTTGATAAGGGGCATCCCTGTCGTACTCCTGTCTTCACCTCGAAGGTTAGGTTGCTCTGCCCAACACTATACGTAAAGTTGGCATAGAGGCTTTTTATGATTGACACTATGCAGCTTGGAATTCCATAAGCCCTCAGTATTTTCCATAAACTGTCCCTATGTATGCTGTCAAAAGCCTTTTCAAAATCAACAAAATTTATGTAAAGCTGTCTTTGCCATTCTGAGCACTGCTCTATAATGTTCCTGAGAGTGAATATATGGTCTACACATCTTCTGTTCTTTCTAAATCCTGCTTGTTCTTTCCTCAGTTTGTAGTCTACTGCCTTTGAAATTCTCTGTATAATTATCCTGCTTAGTATTTTGCTGGGAACTGAGAGAAGAGTGATTCCTCTCCAATTATTGCAGTCTGCAAGATCTCCCTTTTTGGGCAATTTGACAATTATTCCTTTGTTCCACTCTGATGGTGTTGTCCCCGTTTTCCACACTTGTGCAAATAGTGGTTCTAATAGTTCTGCTGCTAGCTCAGGGTCTGTCTTAAATAGCTCTGCATTTAAGTTATCATGGCCCGGAGCTTTACCGTTCTTTAACCCTTTGATTGCTGTGATGATTTCTTCTTTTCGTGTAATGTCTGTATTTACATCTAGATCGTTTTCAGCCTCAGGAACATTCAATTGTGTCTCTGGTATTTCCTTGTTCAGAGTTTCTCTGAAGTGCTCTGCCCATCTTGTTTCCTGTCCCTCTGCTGTCTTGATGATATTTCCTTGCTTATCTCTTACTAATGTAATATTGTTTGCACCTTGTTTTCCGCTGATGAATTTAGTTATTTTGTATACTGTGCTTTGTTCATTTCTCAGTGCTGCCTCTTCTGCCTGTTTTGCAAGATCGTCTAGGAAATTCCTTTTGTTGGCTCGGGTTTGGCGTTTAACTTCCCTGTCCAGCTGGCTGTACTGTTCGCTATATAGTTGCTTTAACCTGGGGGACTTCGCTTCTGTTTTCTTTCTTTTCATTTCCTTTCTCATCTTTATGGTGTTTAGTGTTTCTGGTGTTATCCAGTCTTGCTTCTTCCTTTCCTGGAATCCTAAGCATGATTTGCTACTTTCCTTATATACTGTTGAAATGGTGTTGAAATTCTGGTCTATATCATCAGTCAATGTCTTTTCCTGGCTTTTGAAAAATTGATATCGTTTCTTAATGTCGGCCGCAAAAGCTTTTCTGGTAAGGGGGTCCTTCAATTTGCTGATGTCAAACCTTTTCTGTGTAGTTACAGTTGGTCCAGCCCTTCTTAGTTTCACTTTCAGTTTTGCTACTACTAAATGGTGATCACTTCCCACATCTGCACCTCTTCTTACCTTCACATCTTGTAATGCATGTCTCCATCTACTGTTAACCATGATGTGGTCTATCTGGTTTCTGTCCCGACCATTTGGTGATTCCCATGTTAACTTGTGAATTTCCTTATGTGGGAAAAGTGTTCCTCCAATGACCAGGTTGTTAATGCTACAGAAACTTATTAGCTTATCCCCATTTTCGTTTGCTGTTCCGCTGCCGCATTTCCCCATTGTTCTTTCATTATATGTATTGTGTGTACCAACTTTCGCATTGAGGTCTCCCATTACTATAACAAGATCATATCTAGGTGTGTCTTCCATTTCTTTCTGCAGTTGTTGATAGAATTCATCCTTGACCTCCTCATCGCTATCATTCGTTGGTGCGTAGCATTGTATTATTGTAGTGTTGGTGAATCTCCTTCTCAATCTCAATCGTATCAGTCTGTTGTTGATGGGTTTCCATTCCAGTAATGTCCTTTCTATCCCTTTCTGTAGAATAATGGCTACGCCTTCACTGTGCTGTCCATCCTCTCTTCCAGAGTAAAGTACTGTTTCTCCTGTTGCTGTTTTAACTTTTCCTGCCCCTGTCCATCTGCTCTCACTTATCCCCAGGATGTGTAACCTATAGTTTCTCATTTCTGCCGTGGCCTGTCTTAGTTTACCTGTCTCGTACATTGTCCTGACATTCCAAAATCCTATTCTTGTATCCTGTTTTGCGGTCAGGACATCCGTTTTCATGTCAGTGGCTTCCTTTCGGCTTTCACCACTGACAGTCATACGAGCCACAGACTCCGAATGTCCATCCCGCAGCAAAGTTTGTTCATTTGATGTTGTTTCCGTAACTTCATTATTTTTTTTTACATAGACAGGGGTGTCAGCCCTATGCTAAAACCCCCAACCTGGAGGACCAGGGTACCAGCTTTTGTCTGACCCCTACCCACACAGACCAGTCCAGCTTGGTTGAACCTACCAGGAGTAAAACTCCCACTGGCATAGCTCTGGGGATTGTCAGGGTACGCAAGCTGCCAAACCGCTACAAGGTATAGGTACCATTGATGGCAGCCTGTATTACCTGTCAGGAATTTAAATCGAGGGGAGCTTTTCATGTCGCTCTTATCCAGGCCTGTGATATCTCTGTTCGCTCTTTTGATAAGATGGCCGTTGACATTATCGGTCCTCTGCCTATTATGTCTGCGAGAGGACACATGTATGTCCTCACGTGCATTGATTTGTGCACTTGATGGCCTGAGGCTATTCCTCTCAAAGACATCACCCCTTCTGAAGTGGCTGATGCGCTTTTTCTAATCTTTTCTAGATTGCGTTTCCCACGTAAACTATTCTCGGATAATGCCATGCAAAGATTGAATAAAGATATATCTCTTAGTAGCATCTATCACGCAATGAGCAATGGTGGTGCAATGGAGCGGTTCAATAGTACGCTCAAACAACCATTCGGTAAGGTAACTGCCAAATATACCCAAGACTGGGACAGAGTCTTGCCAGCTGTACTTTTTGCATATCGAGAAGTACCGCAAGAGCAGACGGGCTTTTTGCCATTTGAGCTTGTTTTTGGTGCTCAGTCACGAGGACCCATGAGATTGATTAAAGATCTGCTCACTAACTCCGAGATGACTCAGGACACTCAGCCATCTTACTAGTATGTTGTTAATCTTCGTTGCAAGATTGTAGACGCATGCCAGTTCGCTACAGCTTCGACCGAGGCTGCCAAAGAAAAATCTCGCCTATTTCAAAACCGAAATATACGTTTACGACCGCTATTTCCGGGAGATAAAGCATTTGTTTTGTTTCATCGGAAAGAAAATAGATTGCTGATTGCGTGGAATGGCCTTTACAAAGTAGTGTCTCGTATCTCAGACGTTGACTACGTCGTAGATATTAAGGGTCAAAAGAAAATATTTCACATTAACATGCTTAAAGAATTTCATACCAGACCCGAACATATATATGCTGTTGTTCATGACATTGATGAGAATGTAGGTAATTCTTTCCATTTTTCTAGCTTGTTGGTGAAATACGAGGAAGAATCTTCTTTCCCTGATATCCACATGAATCTACATGTACTTCCTTTGTCTTTGGCGGAATGTTTCCATTTCTTCATCGATATTAGCTGATCAGCGTAGTTGTTACGGTATTTTATTGAAGTCGTCTGCTATAGTTGGCAACCATAATCAAGGCTCGAGACACAGAGATAACAGTCACTACAGGGGACAACGAAATAATTCCAATGATTATTCTCGTCAGCGGTCCCAGTCTCGTAGATCATCTCAGTATGATCACCATACAGGGGCAGTAGTTACTAATAATACAACCCCAGATGTTACACAAAACGATAAAGTAATACAATCTTTTGCTACATGTTACGGTATGAATTATAACGTGGCAAATAGTTGCCCAGAATGTAATCTTGTTTTTCAGAAAGCAAAGGAGACAGTCTGTGGTAAAGTGGGATAATATAAATATTTATAGGGGACTTAGTGTACTGACTGAGATCAGCTGTGAAGGTATCTGTATCTAATAAGTGTAGTGTATTACAGATGACCTTACTTGCTACCACATATTTTTACCTCAGTCAGAATTATTCTGAAATATAGTGATGACTACGTTGAATGTCTAGGGTATGTATATGATGAAGTGTAAGTCACAACAACAACAGACAGATAAACAATTTAATTTATTCCACCACACGTGACAACACTGTGACACTCACACACATGTAACATTCTATAAGACTATCTTGAATGAGTCACTGGTAAATTTTCAAATATCAATATGTATTAAGTACTTTTCATTAATATATATGTGTCCTGATTCAAATACAAAGTGAACCAGGAATCACAATCAATTTTAATTACAAGTTATATGTACAGAATTTATCAATATGAATCTTGTAGTGACATATTTTATTAATCTTATCCTATGTGTGTCAGTTGTGTAGTAGTAATATGAGGTAATACTGGTGTTGTTTTTTTTCAAGCTATGTTGTTATTTGTCATCATGACTTCAAGTGTTTATTTCTGTTGGAACTAGTATTGGAGATGTTCTCAGTTCCGTTCATTTAACAATTAATTTCCCCTCTTATTTTTATACAATGTCAGTTTAAGATGGGGTTACATAATGTTGAGCTCCGCTGGCCACATAGGCTTAACTTTCGTGATGGCGGCAGGAAAAGACTCCTCTGCTCGATTGCTCCCCTGTGTTCTGGAGACACCTCACTGTTTGCTATATGGACCAAGGAGTATGCTGTCCGCCTCTGGATTCAGCAAAGCTCTGACCAGGTACTGCTCAATAGCTTTAGGACCACAGTCCCTGAAACAAGAAGGTTGTACCTCCTACTTCAGAACTAATTTATACTCTATTTCTACACTGAGCACAATACATAACAAACACTGAGTTCAGAGCGGTAGGCCAACTGCTATCTTCATCTGAAACAATTTTCACCAGTATATTCCTCCCTAATGGTTATTACGCCTCTGCAATTCCAGCATTATTTCTTTCTAGACAATAATATAGGTGGCAGTGTACTGTTTGGTAATTCCATGCAGTTTTACTTTCCTCCGACACCTTCTGTTCAGGTTGGAGCACTATATATGCTTCACCTCATGTTCGCTACTGAACCACACATATATACAGACATAAATTATCAATTTACATTCCATTTTCATTAAAAGATATCAAATATTTCAAGCTTACCACAATTCATGGAAATAATACAGAATTACGTTGACTGATACTGAATATAACACAATTTCGATCTGCCGATGTCCCAGGCTTTTATTTTAGAAAAATAGGCACTGGTGCTCAACGCACTGATTCTGTAGTAAGTTTATTTGCAAATGTGGTGCTGACCTGACGCCTCTATTTGACTATATTGGCAAGTCTAACCAATCATGCCATGTTTACACAGCTTTTCAAAAAAAGTACTCCTACTCACGTTTCCCCTGACAACACAAGATAGTATTTATAGCCCGACTAATCGTGTTTAGCCTTACATTTCTTGCGCTCCAATCAAATCGAATTTTACATGAAGACCCATTTCCCGTACAATGGTGGGGTGAAAATCTGCCACTGAGCGATTCTGATTCTAGTGTTGTCTGGCATCCCTCACTATTTCTTTTGGCTATAATTTGGTAATTCCTAGACTATTTGCGTAACGTTTAACATATTATTTGTCAGCAAGTCCTAAGGAACCCAAATATACAAATTTAAAGGAGCTAAGTGGCTGCGTTCAAAATATGCACTTTCTTCTACCTCCTGTTTACTTCGAATACGATGTGGTGTCTGGGTACTGTAATGTTTTCAAACGTAAACCAGTATAATGTCATATTTCCTAATAAGCGTTTTTCAGGATTTTAAAACCTAACTCTGGTATGGGTAGTGTTTTTTATCACTGTCGATTTGAAAAAAAGCTAGTGCATGTGGCCTTACACGCGTGATGGCAGCAATTGTGTATCGCGCGACGCGTGTTTAGTGTTGCATGTGTCCCTGCTTTCAGCCCTCCCTTCTTTCTATCTTTAGTCCATCTGTCTTTCGTTTTAGGTAACGTAGTGTATAAAAAGACATGAATGGAATTTTAAATCTAGGTCAACCTGCGTATCTCAAGGTTTTTCTTAGAAATGCAGCACATGTTTTATCGTAGAAGGCGGGTATTGAAGCAGTAGGCTTTTACTATCAACGTGAAACGTTACAATTTGCAGACGCAGGAGAAAACAAGGGGGATTTCGCGTACAGTCATTGTGACAGCACTGTTCTTTACCATTCTTCTTTCCTTTTATTAAATTTATTTGTTAGGCTTTACATTTACGTTTTAATTTATATATGTGGATTAGAATATTTCACGACACAGTCTTGAACTGCGGACATATTCTACCAGAAGAAGGTTGATAAATGGACATCCGTTGATAAACGCTCTCTTCATCTTTTTCGTGTATCGTGTATGCTTGGGTAAAGTGCCACCACATTGATGAAGCTCTTCCAGTCACAATGTTCAGGTTACCGACTGTTGGGGCCCTGACAAGGTGTACTGGTAAGTGCATGTATACTGGTGCAATGGGTGAGTGAACATCGAATATGACAAACGCGAATGGATGATAGTTCGACAGGTGCACAGGTCACTCATTCCAAACACAGATGGAAGTCAAGGATGGTTGGACTACTGTGGTCGTTTCGTATTATTTATTAGGACGTACACATGGACAGTACGAGCATCGTTACAGGAACACAAGTCGACATAAACAGCATAGTGTTGATCAATGGACTACCATCATAAATTAGCATTCATGTTGAATAATATTGCAATGGCACATCTGTAAACAAGCACTTAGATTTCCATTGTTTATAAATACAATCCTCAGGCCTTACTGACCGAGCATGTCAATTAAGCAATACTGTTCAAACTTGACTCCCAAACAGGACCTCTCTCTAGCGAAGATTCCTTTAGGTAAATACAGCAAATCTCTGTGAAGATAATGTTAACCCACTAGGATCGGGTTTTCTTTATAATAGTGATCTCTTAATCATCACCTGATAATAAGGAAGCACTCCCGTTCTCCGACCGATGACCGACAATAAGCAGGATTCCAAAATAAATAGAATTCCAAAATGGCCTCTGGTTCCCCGTTGAGCATCGCTCACCACACGGATGCATAGCCAAATCTTCAATCTACAAGGATCAGCATATTCTGTCCTCATAGTTGTTGCATATAAACATATTTAGTGCTGCTAGATAATATGTCGTCTCGACATATACATAGGTAAATTCATATCATATTTGAACAAACTACGGTGACCACTTTAAGTTGTGGCCATCCTCTATGGGTCGCTAACTGCATTTCTCACTGTTGACGCGTCTTTGGTCCGTATGTCAGTAAGATGAATGTACATTTTTATGATTCTAATTCTATGAAGATGGTCTGATCCCATAAGATATTTTCTACCGGCAACTGGCAGATGGCAAAAGAACAATCAGACAACCGCAGCTGCGGTTCAAAGGTGTGCGTAAAAGAGACAAGAAAAAAGTGGACGTAAATCCAGCAACCTGGGGGATAAAGCTGCCCATTGTGCCAAGTGACGATGCTGTTTTGGCGCCACCTCAGATTTGACAAAAAGAAGCTTTCACAACCAGCAGTATAGAAACAACACGCCCCGAAAAGGAACTTTAGGCGAAAACAAAGCTGAGGTTTATCATCTCAGGGGCGCATTCCCATAGTCACTTATGACTGAATCGGCGCATTCCCATAGTCACTTATGACTTAAGCGGCGCATTCCCATAGTCAGTGATGACTAAAGGTGGCAACAAATACACTATTTTGTGAGACAATATTTCTGGCTACATAAATAGCTCTCAATAACAAGACTTACTTTAAAAGACTTTTTTTCACACTGCACAAGTCAACAGTGGACAAGTCAACAGAGGACAAGTAAACAATAGAAAAGTCAACAGTGGACAAGTCAACAGTGGACAAGTCAACAGTGGACAAGTCAACAGTGGACCAGTCAACAGTAGACAAGTAAAAACTGCACAGGTCAACAGTGGACACTTCAACCGCTGACAAGTAAATAGTGGACAAATCAACAGTGGAAAAGTCAACAGAGGATAAGTCAACAGTAGACAAGTCAACACTGCAGAAGCAAACAGTGGACAAGTCAACAGTAGACAAGTCAACAGTACACAAGTCTGCAGTAGACAAATCAATAGTAGACAAGTAAACAGTAGACAAGTCAACACGGCACATGTCAACAGTGGACAAGTCAACACTGCACAAGTAAACAGTGGACAAGACAACAGTGGACAAGTCTACTGTGGACACATATACATGAGATAAGTCAACAGTGGACAAGTTAACAGTGGACAAGTCACTATTAGACAAGTCAACAGTAGACAGGTCAACAGTGGACAGGTCAACAGTGGACAAGTCAACAGTGGACAAGTCAACAGTGGACAAGTCAACAGTGGAGAGGTCAACAGTGGACAAGTCAACACTGGATAAGTCAACACTGGATAAATCAATAGTGGACAAGTCAACAGTGTACAAGTCAACAGTGGTCAAGTCTTACTTACTTAATCGTTCCAGTTCTACCGTGAGGTGTAGAGCTTTGGAAGAGAGAGAGCACCAGAGTATCCTATCAGCTGTCTTCCTCCTGGTCTGGTTCCATTCTAGTCCTCGGTCCTTCAAAAATTGTCTAATGTTGTCTTCCCAGCGAACTCTGGGTCGTCCTGGGGGTCTGGATTCCTGGCTCTTTGTTTCCCATGCTTGTCGTGGTAGCCGATCTTCTCCCATTCTGCAGAAATGGCCAAACTATCGTAGTTGGGACTGTTATACTTGGGTCTGCAGGGGGTAGGATTTTAGGCCTTGACGTATTGTCTGGTTGCGGAACATGTCTCTTCTTGTTACTTCAACCACCTTCCTCAGATACCTCATTTCTGAGGTTTGGATCCGGCTTTTGTGTGTTGTAGTCATTGTCCAAGACTGGCATCCATATGTCAAGATTGGGACATAGGTGGAGCGGTATACAGCCATCTTCGTTTTCTTACCAACCTCTCTCTTGCTGAGGAATCCTCGATTTATGGCCTGAAAAAGTCTCCCAGCTGCAGCTTTTCCAGTGGCCAACTCTTCTTTAATGCCTCCCTTTCGGTCTATAATATCTCTGAGATATTTAAAGTGGTCGACCTGCTCCAGGATCTATTCTCCCAGCTTAATCTGATGTCTTATTTCTTCTCGTGATATCACCATGGATTTTGTTTTAGAGCTGCTTATGACCATCCCTCTCTTCTCCAGCTCTTCCTTCCATACTTGCAGGTTGGATTGGAGATTAGCCTCTGATTTAGCAATCAGGGCAACATCATCAGCAAATGCCAGCTTTGAAATACATACCTGTTTCATCTTCCAGTACCCCACTGAATACTTTCTTGTTCTCTCCTTACATGCCTTGATGACATCGTCCATGCCATTTCTGGTGTTATACCATCATGCCCTGCTGCTTTGCCCATCTTTATTTTCTCCAGTGCTGCCTTCAGTTCTTCCACCTTACCTTTATGTCATATTCATCACCATTGGTTTCCTCTTCTCTGCTAGTGGTTATCATTTCTGATGTTTGACCTTGCTCACCATCAAGGAGTTCTGAGAAATATTCTTTCCGTCTTTCCATTACTTCCGTCGGGGCAGTAAGCAATTTGCCTTGCTTGTCCTTTATAAATTTGAGAGGGCATTGTTTTTCCTTCCTGGTGTTCTTTAGGGTCTTATAGAATAATTTCTTGTTTTCTTGCGCATCTTTTTCTAGCTTTTCTCCAAATTCTTCCCAGCAGCTGTCTTTATGATGTCTTTGAATTTAAGCCAGAGGGTTTCCAAGTCATTCGGTTGCTCTTCTGTGTTTCTCACTGCTGTAGCAATAAGCCCCTGATATCTGGCCTTAATTTCTGGCTCTCTCAGCGTGTAGATCTTAATGCTCATTTCTCCCGTTTGTTTACTTGGTTTCTTGCGTTACACATCTTTTTGTACACCTCAATGTTTTCATTATTTTGAAACGCTGCGGTGTTCAACTAGAGTGTCACGGGAATAAATGTTGTGAACTGAGTTGAGAGTGTGTGTTATGATTGTGAGTGTAATGAATGGGGTGAAATTATTTTGTCATGTCTAGCAGTGAGTGAGTGAGTGAAAGGGGACACAACTTACATAGCAGTGTATTCAGCCGGAATGGCTGTGTGTGTGGGATGTGTAGTATTTTGATGATGATATTCTATGTCCGCTGTATGATTCTACTTCATGAGGAATTAGCAATGTGTGTGATTGCTAGATGAAGTATTTAGTGAAAGGAAGTATATTTTGGAGCTCTACTTGATTCATTCATGATTTCAATAATGTTGTGTTAAACGACTTTCGTGCGGACGCAAGACGGACAAACACTTCGCTTCTTGAAATATATTTTAGCTGCCTAGGTCCTATGTGTGGACACTATTCAAGTGTGTTAATCTTGATGAACATCTGTTATAATGGTGTAATCTTCTTCTTCTTCTTCTTCTTCTGTCCTTAGCCACCGACCGTCAAAGCAGTCAGTGGCCATTACGCCTAGTGGCGTCTTAGGGCAACAGCAGATAGGTTTTCTTTGCCATTGTTTCCCATCACGCCTATTGGCGTCTTTAGGGCAACGGCAAATCAATCCATTTGCTGTTGTTTCCGTAATCGAAGTGACATAATGGTGTAATGTATCGACAATAAAGTCTGTATCGTATCTATCACTGGAGCATTTATTTGATGATTTACTGTGGGCATTACACCTACTAGACGCAAGCTTTGTCAATTTTATGAACATACCGTTGATAACGCCACAGTTATTTGGTAGGCCAAGCCGGAGGTCTTGAGGTAGAGAATAACAACTACAGCTCATTTTAGCGACACCCCCACAGCTCTATTGTATATGCGTAGCCAGTGAAAATGAACTACTACAATTAATTACAGCATTTAATCAGCTTTTATGTCTACACTGATTCCAAGGATCTAGTTGATGGAATTTTTTGTATTGTCAACTTTGATGGCCTCAATATCCATCCTTTTCGAGTACTAATATAACAGCTACAGCTTTAGAGTGCACACACGAAGGTACAAACAGTGCAGCGCCGGCCAATTAACGACTTCAACAAAGTGGTGCAACAGATTGAAAGAAACATTTTTCGTGCGTAAACCAGGGTTGGTATACCAAATACCTCAATGCATCGTTGATGTCAAACATTTAGTCGTATTGCAGAACATAGCGTAATTGTGTTTCAAGAACTGTATGAAGAACTACATTAAAAGTGTATTCGGCACATTTCAAGTTCTACTCAGCAAACAGTAAAAATGGTCACAGTCTTCAAGCAATAGTGCCTTAGCTAGGAGTGCTAAAACAAAGACAGTCAAAGAAAGGAGCCACCAACGTGTATTGCCACTGTGATGCGACGGTCCAGGAGGAGGACATAAATAAGATAAGTGGTTTAATGTTTTGTGGCATAAGCCCTTCCTATATTTTACGTGGTAGAACTCCTTCTTTCTGTCTATACAGGTTATATGTTTCTATGTTTTTTTTTTTTTAACTCTTTTATGGTGATTTTGGAATACCTCTCAGGACGGACCCAAAATCAAAGAGTCTGTAAGGCCAGCATATAATTCTTTCTAACTGAGGCCCAGCGAAAAGTGCTGTGTATTATAGCGCTCTTCTTCTTCTTCTTCCGTCCTTAGCCAACGACCGGCAAAGCAGTCAGTGGCCATTACGCCTAGTGGCATCTTAAGGGCAACAGCGAATAGATTTTCTCTGCCGTTGTTCCCATCACGCCTAATGGCGTCTTTAGGGCAACGACAAATCAATCCGTTCGCTGTTGTTTCCGTAATCAAAGTGACTGGCAAACGGGTGATCAGCCCGTTGGTATTATAGCGCTCACTTCGAATTTATTATATCCTATTTCTGTCTTTGTTGTGATGTAATGTTCTTGATTGTAGTTCGTGGTTGTTGACTGTTTTTACATTTAGTTCTTCAGCATTATTGTTTGTAACCTGCTGTTCTCATCGTACTATCATTTAGTTGACACATTTGCTTATTAGGAGTCTTCAAGCTTTAAAGGATAACGATTTATGGTACATCATACTCATTGTAGATTAATTATAATTTGGGTTAAAGAAACCAGTAGTAATTGCCAATTGAGTAAGTGAGAGTAAACATTAACGGTAAGACATGGCTACCTTAGAACATTTTATCAAGATAGGACAAACCCTAGGAAAGGAAGGACAGGTTTTGGAAGACTTTGCTTTCACGCAATTGCGAAAGGTTCACATCTAGTGTATGCATGTATGCGCTTATGAGAGAACTTTGTGTTTTATATTATCAGATTCTGCTCACTGCAGAATCTAAGGAGTCGCTTTCCATTGTCATTGAGAGTATCTTCTCCATATCTTCCGATAACTCCACCCCATCTAGCATAGTCATTTCCAACTCTGGCGTTGAAATCTCCGAGCATGATAACTGTGGTGAAGTACATTGATGCAACGATAAAATCATTAATTAATTATATATATATTAAAGTCAAAATAATAGCAGATGAAATAAAATTAGTAAAGTTGTAACGCGTCTTCATTTAGCCTTTAAAACGCGCCCGTCAAGGGTTAACGATACAAATTTGAAAAGCTACTAGTGGATTGGTTCCAGGAAAGATAGAAAGAATAAAACACACACAAACGCATAAGATTGAGAGAGCGGACACCTGCTGCCGGCTTGTCAAGTGTTAGAGGTTTGAATTAGCTACGCGGGCCAACAGAGTGAGACATGCCGTTAGCTTGTGTCGAGAACGAATTTAAAAATACCCCGCTAGTCCAATACGTTTCTAACCACACACACTGTGGAAAAATATATATACACACACGCATAATTACTTCCTATCGGGAAAAAGGAAGATCTGAGGCGATTTTTATAACATTCAAGTAGTGGAAACTTAGAAAACAACGAACACCAAAATGGAAAATATATTGAATTCTTTATTAATAGGTTTATGATCATAAAAGTTAGCTAGTCTTAAAGCTGGTCTTGTTCTGAAGGGAAATATGCTTTCGAATAAAAAATCCGATAGATAGAAATAAAGTTATAGACAAAAGACGGTATTTGTTCGTACAGACAGACCAACACATGCTCGTTTGGACTTGCACTAACTGTGACTTTTTGACGCGTCCTTGAGAAAAGCAGGAAAGGTTACAAGTAGTCTGTTGTAGAAAAGGGGCAGAAAAGGTGGAGAAATTATGGGATGGCTTAACACAAAATATATTTAGCAGTAGAAATCTAAGAAAGGGAGAGGAAAAAACTTGGTAGTGTCAGAAAATCAAGTCTGTTTTTGCTTTTTATTTCAAATTTCAAAATTGTCGTTCTGTCATTGGCCAAAGCCTTTCATATTATTCAGAAAAATCAAAGACTGGACGCCATTTGCGTAAGTTAGTCCCGAAAGCAGGACGTTGTGTAATTCTGGAAAAAAGTGATTAGTCTTAGTAAAGCAGATATTTATGAACGTATAGGCATCACAGTCCAGCAAGCAATAGATATGGAATCTGCTAGTCAACGTATCTGTGTGTTTTTTCATTGAATTCTGGGTCGTATCTGGCACTAGTCGTTGCCAGAGTTCTATGTGAAAGCTGTTGAGAAGTTTTTGGAGGCCAGTAGCGATAGGGGTCGCTAGTTTCCCCCCTATTGCTTTTGGAGCAGTGGTCCTTCGGCAGAAAGAATTCAGACAGTTCCAGTGGGCCAGATAAGTGCAATATCTGGTACCCTAACAGTACATCAGCTATAAGAGACGAATACCCCTGTATTCAAGAAATAAAATATTTCTATAGTGAAGAAAACAGTGACAGTAGATTATAAAGAGACTGGGAGTGATTAAAGAATCCCAAACAGCCAACCAGTGGTAGAAACCAGTTATAGACAGATTTTCGTAACACTTTTTGTATAATTTAACAGTATTTGTTTAGACACTTGTCCCTGTGGGTCTAAAATTTATATTTTGTATATATCTTGAATTCTTTTCATTTTTAAAGTCCTGACCAGAAGAATACTAGGTTCAGGACCAATAAATAATACAGAAAATTATTAATTGTACAAAGTTATCCCAGGTGTTACTTCTTTTAATCTTAGACCTTTAATACTTGTTTGTATTCTTCTTCTTCTTCCATCCTTAGCCATCAACCGGCAAAGCAGTATGTGGCCAGTACGCCTAGTGGCGTCTTAGGGCAACAACAAATTGATCAATCTATCGCTGTTTCCACCACGCCTAGTGGCGTCTTTGTGGAACAAAAACAGACCAAACAATCTATCATTGTTTCCGTAATCACATTGGTTGGCAAGCAGGTGATCAGCCCACTGTGCGAAGTTTTTACGGGATGGGGTAAACAGCCCCATGCCCCTTGTTTTCTTTGTTTCCGTTATAGCCACGATTTCTAGTTTTGCTTTCCTCATCTCTTCCACCAGCTCCTCTTCTTTCCCATTTATACTTCTTGTGTTCCATGTTCCATAAGTCGTAGTCTGTAGTCCGTTCCAGTTCGTCGCCTTTAGAATCAGTCCGGTTTTCTCTCTTGTAGTTCGCGTAGTCATGTTTTAAAGCAAACAGGTGATTGGCCTGTTGCGTCTTTGCATGGTGGAGGGGCTGCCTCGTTACGGCCTCCATGAGGCCCGCCCTCCTCCTTTTTCAGCCGGGCTTGTTACCGAATTAGGCGGAGTTAGTGGTCAAGTCATCAGTGGACATGTCAACAGTGGACAACTCAACCGTAGATAAGTCAAAAGTGGACAAGTCAACAGAGGACAAGTCAACAGTAGACAAGTCAACACTGCAGAAGTAAACAATGGACAAGTCAACAGTAGACAAGTAAAAACTGCTAAAGTCAACAGTGGACAAGTCATCAGTAGACAAGTCAACAGTAGACAAGTCTTCAGTAGACAAATCAACAGTAGACACGTCGACAGTAGACAAGTCAACACGGCACAAGTCAACAGTAGACAAGGCAACACTACACAAGTCAACAGTGGACAAGTCAAATGCGGACAAATATACAGGAGACAAGTCAACATTGGACAAGTCAACACTGGACAATTCAACATTGGACAAGTCAACAGTAGACAAGTCAATAGTGGACAAGTCTACAGTGGACAAAGTCAACAGTGGACATGTCAACAGTGGACAAATCAACAATGGACAAGTCAACACTGGAACAGTCAACCGTGGACAAGTCAACGGTGGGCAAGTCAACAGTAGACAAGCCAGCAGTGGACACGTCAATAGTGGACAAGTCAACATTGGGCAACTAAACATTGGACACGTCAACAGTGGAGAAGTCAACAATGGACAAGTCAACATTGGACAAGTCAATAGTGGACAAGTCAATAGTGGACAAGTCAACAGTGGACAAGCCAAGAGTGGACAAGTCAACCGTGGACACGTCAACCGTGGACAAGTCAACAGTGGACAAGTCAACAATAGACAAGTCAGCAGTGGACACGTCAATAGTGGACAAGTCAACATTGGGCAAGTAAACATTGGACAATTCCACAGAGGAGAAGTCAACAATGGGCAAGTCAACACTGGACAAGTCAACAGTGGACAAGTCAACAGTGGACAAGTCAACATTGGACAAATCAATAGCGGACAAGTCAACAGTGGACAAGTCAACATTGAACAAGTCAACAGGTCAAAGCAGTCAGTGGCCGTTACGCCTAGTGGCGTCTTAGGGCAACAGCAGATAGGTTTTCTTTGCCATTGTTTCCCATCACGCCTATTGGCGTCTTTAGGGCAACGGCAAATCAATCCATTTGCTGTTGTTTCCGTAATCGAAGTGACTGTCAAACGGGTGATCAGCCCGTTGGTAATTGAGGACACGCAGCAAGGTTATTTATTTATTTAGAAAAAGACGAACATAAATATCAAACGTTGACATGTTAATGAATATATGAAACTCTCCTCCCTCTTTTCAAAGAAGGTTATATACAGCTGTACAACAAAGTTCTCTTCAAAGGTTCTAAAATATTTTTAGTATCAACGTTAACGTCTCTTCAAGGGTTCTCAAATAGTCAACATCAAACATTCTTCTGGGTTATCTGGTTGGTATGTTAGACCTGTCTATCGCAGGAGATAAAAATTTAGATCCCAGTCCATTGCTACTATATCTGACACGTACCTTTACTTCTTGTGCACAGTTTGCACCGGTGAGTGATTTAAGAAATGACTTTTTAAACTTCCTATACCAAGGTGAACATCTTGAGAATCTCTTCAACATAATCTGTTATGTACGTTACTGTTCCTTTCTATGTGAATTTAAATACCACAGTGTTTCTCAACATTGTCTCGTCATATAACTCATCTGCAATCCTCATCACTCATTAAGTACTATGTATCAGCACATCACAGTTCTTCCATCCACATCACAAAATAATTACTATCTGCATCCACAGAGTGAAGTCGTACTCCATGTGATCGACGAGTATATCTCAATAATCCATTTCGCATTCCATCACTTGTATCATCTCTTCAAATAATAATAGATCTGCATCCCCAGAGTGACACTATCTCATTTCTTCATAATCCACATCTTGAGAACCACTGTCCTAATGTTCTTTATATACATAAATACACTGTTACTAATGTTTCTCTTGTATCTGAAAATGTATCTACGAAAACCTTCTCTCTTAAAAATGTCACTAAAGGTTAAATTTTTATACTACAAAAATCCCACGACTGCTAACGCCGTGTGTGAGATCTTCTCTGGGCTACATCTTCGTTCCGAATGCATTGAAAACTCCCCTCTCAAGATAATTGTTCTAGTTCCTAAAAATGTCCTTCAACTTTTCTAGTCAGGGTCAGTCACCATTATTTTGTCCTCCAAAAAATACCAACCAAAAATGATTCATTAATTGAATTCTACTCCGACTCAGTGTTCAGGTTAATTTCCTTTCCTGCTCTTACTTTTAGGAAACTAAATATGTGTTTTCCTGTTAAGACCTGCTTTCTATCGATCTTAAAGTCGTCAACAAATCATTTTGCAACCATAACGTTAGAATCTCGAAAAGACTAACGTGGGAAAAGTTACTTATTCGTTAAACGTTCCTTGTCTTACACTAATTTGCTTTCTTCGGCAGTTTGTACTCTTTTGTTATCAGCCTAACTCAATCCAGGACAATCCCGTGTTTTCAAATAAATTTGTCAACTCTTCCTACAATTTTCCCACTTTCAAAAATGTCTGTAGTAATTGCTTCCCAGGCCAGGTCGTTAAACTGACCTGTGCCCGCTAGCTTAATATGCTAATGCCTACGTGTGTGTGTGGATTCACTAACAGCACAAATGGACAAAGCTTGCCCTATCTCTCTCTCCTGCAAGTCAATCACTCCATTCCCTGACCCAATAATTCTGTTTATTTGTTCCCAGGACGCTTAAAGGTATACATCATCATCATTATTTACTATTTAGCTGCCTAAGAAGCATGGACTTTCAAGAAATATACGTCATGCCTTCTTGCCCGGTGATATACATTCAAGGTTTTACCGCGCCTTTTTAATTCCTTTCATGTTTGTTGTGTATTCCCTTCTCTGTCTATTTTCTGGTCTTCGTCCACCTCCCTTGCTCCGAGTCTTCCAAAGCAAGGATGGCCTTGTAATGTTATATGTAATGTTTCGCTATCTATATGTATATATATATATTATATATATTATATATATATATATATATAATCGGCAAAATGCCCTACGAAGCAAATGACCCGGCTGAGGAAACATGTTTCCAAGCACATGCTCTGGCTACGGTAATTTCTGAAACAATTCACTTGACAATATAAAATCGCTAGCCCCATGCATAATCTCATATGAATCGGCTGGTACGGCATGCCTGAGGACACAGCAGATCTATTTTTGCTCTCCACTTAGACCCTCCAGGAACTACTTGAAGCATCTATAACACACCAACACAAAACACCTTTGTTATAATATAACAGCAATAAAACAATAGTTTCACAATGCAGCTAAAAAAGTTAATATGTCCAAATAAAGTAAAAATCATACATAAATTATCGTATGTATACGTATCCTAAATGATGTTTTGCTAAATTCGTCTGCCGTTGTTTTGTCAGGTAATTGAAAACATTACTTTAGACAAAAACGTAATTTTTATACTCCTTCTTGAACTCGTAAGCAAATCATTTTGTAACTTGAAGGGTCATTATTCCAAAGATTATAAGCGTGAAAACGTTTAGTTACTCGTTCATGAACTCGTAAAAAAATCGGTTCGTAACCTCAAGGGTCATTATTCCAAAGCGGAAAAAAAGTTTAGTTATTCGTTCCGTGACCTAAACTACAACATTTCTGTTTTTTGTTAACAAACTACCTCAAGCCAGAACAATCACGTGTTTTGTCAAATAAACATGTCCACTGTTAACTACACTGAAAATGAGCCCGCATGCCAGATCACAGCACGTTTACCTGGCATTACAATTATTTGATACCTGGCGTTAACTTATGCAATTTGTAGTGCTAGAGTAGTTCACCCTTTGCTCTGCCACAGCCGGATTCCTGGTTCAAAACCTAGCTATGTCATTCTCTAGTCTACTCAGCTGCAATAGGTACCTGACTCTGCTTAATAGTTAGGCGAGGCAAAAGCAGCGATGAATGAAACGTCACCCAATCTCACACTGATGTGCCACATTTAGTGAAGCCTCTAACACTTCGCTTTGTTAAGGTATTACCTTCTATCGAACTACCTTTATTTGCTACGCGGAGAGGGAGAGGGAGAGACAGAAAGAGAAATAACGAGAGAGTGAACACTGGATCAACTGTGAACCGGGGAATGGGCCCAGTTTTATGTTAACGTACACAAATTACATACGCTGAATACGATCTAGAAATGTAATTTATAACACTACAGAGTCACCTCCAGATATAACAGGTTGAAAGAGGGTATGTTTAAAAAAATGAGGCTAAAATTGAATTTATTTTGTTTAAAATGTGGACATAATAGTTTCGTGATTCTTCTATTATTATCTTTTGTGAAGTGTTGCCTTTTCATTATTGTCTTTTCCATCCTTCACTCAAATTCTACGTCTTGAAATGTGTTGTCTCTGTTTAGATTATACAATTCTGTTTCGCGTTGTCTGGTATGGTCTAATGCAAGGATATATCCGTGTCGTAATTCTCTTGTGCCACGTGTGTTCATACATGATTTCACTGCATGTTTCAAACATCCCTTCTGCTGGCCTTGATATTTCAACTTTAGTATAAATATGGCAATTGCTATCATAGCTAAAACTATAAAAAGTATCAGTATATGATACATTCTTATAGTTTCCATCATCTGATACGTTTGTGGTAGAGGCGCACAAGTTACATGTGCAGACAATTTCCCTTTGATTTGAGAACAGTTTTTACAAGAAGTTCTTGTGTGGTTGTTCTCATCCATGTAGGTCCCTTGTAGACAAGGGTGGCATGTGACTGAGTTGTCGCTTGTCTTAGTGTGTAGAAATTGGTCAACTCCACAAACTGCCATAACATCTGTGGCTACGACTGTACCTGGCGAAGGGAAAAAAAAGTAGGAACAGTGTCACTGTATGGCTGCTGGACAAATTAACACGTGATAGGTACCATTGTACTGAGTTCAGATAATAAATGACTTAACAAACGAATTTTACCACGCACGTGTCACCTTGGAACACTCAAGTATTTAAGTGAGACTAGAACACTGAAGTATTTAAGTGAGACTGGAAAACTGAAGTATTTAAATCAGACGTCATCATTTTCCTTTTCGCTTCTTGGAGAACGGTCCCTCTACTAGAACACGGAGCCACTACTAGAGCACGGAGCCACTACTAGAGCACGGAGCCACTACTAGAGCACGGAGCCACTACTAGAACACGGAGCCACTACTACAGATGGTCCCCATGAAGGAAGCATGTACCAGGCACTCACATCCTCTTGTTGTGATTGTTTCTTTAACATTGTTTTTTTGTTATGGGGTCACGATCAACAACAATCAGCGTGTGACATGCGATAAATCAACCGCCTTATACGATATTCCTGTAGGTTTAGTTGTCCTTATCTTTACTTGTCTCCTCAGAAAATACACGAGGAAACACGCAGAGTATTTAAGCGAGTGGATTGTTGAATCCAAATTTAAAATTCCGTAATTGTTTTCTCGATAAGTTGAACTTTTAAATGTGGCAGTTAAGATCATCGTCAATAAAATCCTAACGTCAAATCTCAGCTCCCTCTGGTTATCATAGGGTCAATAGCGAGATCCTCCTGCATACCGACAACCAGGTAAAAGCCAGAGTTACATCTGCGGCTCAAGTGACTCCTCCAAACTTAGTGTGCAATGTTCTGTTCTCAAAATGTTTCACCACAGGGGGAATCTCTGGAAGTGCGTGGATGACTTCAAAAGGAAATGAGGGTGTAATTAGCCTCATAGACAGAGATTCACATCCAAGTCTATATACTATAGCACTGTAATTAACTGATGGTCATGTAATGATGACTTCAGATATGCCTCTATGCATACAGTAGATTTGTAAAAGTGACAGTTAAGTGCAATAGCCCAGTAATTGCAGATATAAAGGAAAAAATCTAACTTATGAAGAAATCTAATGAAGTATTAAAATACAGTGATGTGCTGCCTATATGCATTTTATCTCAAATTTAAAAAAAGAAGTCTGAATTTAAATTTGGCTTCCAAATGCAGGATGCCAATTGTACCCATGGAGTTCACTAGCGCAGTTCCAGCAAAATCCTTCTCACAGAATAATCAACTCATGGTTAACCTTTTTCAGTTTTAAAAGGAAATTAAGGAAGTTATTCAGTACTCGCCTTCCAAGTAGTGGTGCTTCATTGAGATGTGTAGATCGTATTTATTGAAACAAAAATATGTACAGGTACTAGGAAATATAAAATGTTAAATACAAAAAATATTTGAAGATACCGCGCATAACATAAAGACATCTTACAGAACCGTTAGTGATTAGAATGGGAGTGCTACAGACGACAGGGATGCCTCATGTCCCCATTTCTTTTCTTACTAGCAATAGATTGGGTTATGAAAACATCGACATCACACAACAAAAATGGAATCCAGTGCAATCTGACTGAACAGCTTGATGATCTAGATTTTGCAGATGACTTGGCTCTTCTGTACCATAACCAAAATCAGATGCAAGACAATACGAAAATACTAGATGAGAGGTTACAACAAGTGGGTCTAAACATACAAAGGGAAAAGATAAAAATAATGAGAATAAATACAAGAAATGAAAACAGGGTTGAACTTGAAGAAACGCCAAAGAATTAGAATCGTAAACATATCTTGGCATAAGTGTAGTCAAAGTTGGAGGGACAGACAATGATATCAACATAAGAATGCAAAAAGCAAGAGAACCGTTCATTGCATTAGTGTGCTTTCGTAGAATGGAAGGATTGAAATGGTATGACAAAGTTACAAATATGGAACTGATGACAAGAACCAGACACGTGTCAGTGAAACAAGAGATGAGAAGAAGACGCTGGCGATGGATATGACACACATTTACGAAACCTGTTGGTAGAACTACAAAGCAGTCCTAGTTCTGGAACCCCCAAGGAAAGAGAGGCAGAGATAGACCAAAAACACATGGAGAAGAGAGCTAGATACATAAGTGAAAATGACGAGGAAAACACGGAAAAAACTTGAGCGGATGGTACATAACAGTAGAACTTGGCATGTGTTTGTTGAAGGCCTATGCTTAAAGGGTGTTGAATAATTAATTAGCATAACACGGCACTTTACTAAAATACGATAATTCAGGCAAAAGATAAGAAGCACGATGATGATTAAGTAGATGCATCATCATCATCATCATCATCATCATCAGCATTATCGTTTTGCTCCCTAAGAAGCATATGTTGTCACCAAAGACCTGCCATATGCTCCTGTCCCGTGCCATCAGCTAAAATTCTTTCCTCATCTTCTTCATCATTTATGTATCTAGCTCTCTGTTGATATTTCATTCGGCTTTTCTCTACTTTCTTGCCCTGTAGTTGCCAGAACAATGAAAACCTTGTAATGCTATCAGGAAGTTTAATCAATGTGTGTCCAATCTCTTGCTCCAGAGTAAAGTGGAAGCAATCTGATGCTGCCCTACAAAACGCCACCAGGCGTGACGACCACTGACTGCTTTGACAGGCGGCGGCTAAAGGTCAACGAAAGAAAAAAAAAAGCTGGTAGTTGTTCAGTTCTTGCCATCAATACCATAGTGTTGGATCAAAACGAAAAAACAGGCAGTATTTCCGAAGAGAACACCATAAAGAAAACATGTGATTTAGGTTAGTTAAACTGTTTCACGACACGTGATCTACTCTATTTAGACCTGATATGATACTGCGCGACTTTAGAAAAAAAAAAAGATGTGACCATTGAAAATAACTTATGAATTCAGCGTAAATATTAGCATGTCAATATTCTCAGCCCTGGTCTATCCATTACAAACAAATGAAACAACCAAACTAAACTCTCACTAATTGACTGGACAGACTTACTTGTCTGATTATTTGACCTACATTCCGGGCCGGCATCAGTGTCCACTACTATCATGTCTGCTTGTTGACAGCAGACAGTGTCATGATACTTGTCACATTTCCGTCCCACATGTTGACATGTGCTGCATGGAGAACATGTCACTTTATTAAATAACAAATTTGGGGGAGAATCTGTGACGTAGCCGTCCTCACAACCAATGACTGCCTGATGTGTGCTGTTACAAGAATGAAGGATGACCTGGTGAGGTCCTAGATCAACAGTTCTCTGACATTTATGACAGTCCGTGTTGTTATGTCTGTCGTCTGTCATGAAGGTACTTGGAGGACACGGTAAACATTGCTCGGTGATTGTGTCTACAAACTGACCAGGTCCACAAACAAGTGGCTTCTCCTGACAAATATACACGCCATCTTTGTTTATGACTGCTTCATAGTTTGAAGTCATGCAACAGACCGTGTCGTCGTAGCTTTGACATGGACGAGCAGGATGTTCGCATTCAAAACATTTCTCACACCTGTCCTGCTCCCGGTAATTTCTGGCTAACCTTCTGTAGTAGCCAGGTCTACACACTATAACAGTATCATGAGTTACGTTACATTTTGAGACAATGATTTCCAGATCTGGGTCACGTATATGTGTACAGTTCAAACATTGTTTGTGTCTGTGCCAGGAATCAGGCATAAAGTTTACTCCATCTGTGCACGCCAGACAAGCCTCAGGGCCAGATATTGACGTGAACAAGAAATATCCAGGTTGACAAAAGTCTTCTGAAGCGCCGAGAAAAGACAAGACTCCAACCACTACGAGCAGCAGTAGATATTTTCTCTGTGTCGCGTACATGTTGACGTTTGATTCAGCTTTTGATAAACAGGGGTTAATATCAAGGGAACCGTCTCAAATTTTGGAAATTAGGCTTGCACACTATATATGAGCGTCGACTGGTAGAATCCCTGCTGCTTGGGATAAAGTTACCGGATTGGATTCCCGCTCCAGACACACTCCAGTCTACTCAGTTGTAGTTAGTACACGATTCTGAACTTGAGAAAGGGAAGGTAAAGGCAGCAAGGAAGAAAACTGCTCACTTCCACCTTCCACGGCTGAGACATGGTATAGTGACGCTTTTAACACATCACTCCTATACGACTGTACGCTCAAACGAGACTAATGTCACCTGATCTTACAGAACTGACTTTTTGTCTTTATGTATACCGTTATTTTCACAACGTTGAAGTGCTGGCTGTAAAATCCTGCTCCAAACGGACATTCTGAAATAAAATCCTGTGAAATAGTAGGTAACGTAATCAACACATTTTATTTTATTAAAATAATCGCATTATCTTTCTGCTGGCACCGTTTAAGAAGAAAATAAAATCACATGTAATCAATTACAGATTATATACTAGACCAGGCACATGTTGATATGTCATAAAGTGTAATAATAAAACCTGTATGGCATTGGTTTGCTATAGTACAATAAAGCTGAAAGTCACGATAAGATAACATTACTTTTTTTTGTGTTCGTTGCAGGCTGTTGGGGTATCAAAGGGGGTTTGTATGGAATATTTGTTTTCTAAATAACAGTAAATGAGACAAAGAAGGGGCGAAATGTTTGTTGAACGGGGTAACTAACTGTGATAGGTAGATTACTTCCTGGTGCAATGAAGTGTACAGTTTCATATATATATATATATATATATATATATATATATATATATATATATATATATATATATATATATATATATATATATATATATATATATATATATATATTCTTCTTCTTCCATCCTTAGCCATCAACCGGCAAAGCAGTATGTGGCCAGTACGCCTAGTGGCGTCTTAGGGCAACAACAAATTGATCAATCTATCGCTGTTTCCACCACGCCTAGTGGCGTCTTTGTGGAACAAAAACAGACCAAACAATCTATCATTGTTTCCGTAATCAGATTGGTTGGCAAGCAGGTGATCATCCCACTGTGCATATATATATATATATATATATATATATATATGTATATATATATATGTATATATATATATATATATATATATATATATATATATATATATATATATATATATATATATATATTAGGGCTGGGAATTGTTCCAATTGATTACTTGTTAAAATAAATGTTAATTGATTATGCCATTTTTTGTAATGTTTATATTTTTGCTTAAAGGCGAGAGCATTTGCAATGTTAGAGGTTTATGAAATGGATTTTGGCAAGTATAGTCAATGATACTTGCATCATTCGAAATGAAATGCTACAGAAGGATGTTGAGAATACCCTGGACAGAAAAAAAGACCAACAGAGAAGTACTGCACTCACTAAACGTAGAGGAAAATGGGCTCCTAAATACCATCGCAATAAGGAAGCTAACATTTTTCGGTCATATAAAACGATATAACAGTCTGGAAAAATTAGTATGGAAGGCATGGTCCCTGGAAAAAGGGGAAGGGGTCGACCTAGACGACGGTGGACCCAGGACATCACAGAGAGTCTGAACTTGTCTTTGGTTGATGCAAGTCGACCTGCCCAGAATCGTGATGTGTTCAGAGCAGCTGTAATGGAGACAACGTTCTGGAGAGAATATGTCACATGATGATGAGTCAATGATAATAAACTCTTGGGTTGTTGTAGTAATATCTGTGAAACAAACGCTAATTTCCATAGAATTATACTCCTAAATGCTAATAAATAAAACAGCCCGTGTGTTAGTGACTGACAACTTCTTCTAGGCCAGTCGGGAATCCAATGTATGCTGTAGAAATGCTAGTTAATTATTTCGCTAGCAAAGCCACTAGATTTTATTACAGCGTGCTTGAAACTAATTCACAGTTCAAGCCTCGCCTTCAAAGCAAGAGAGTACGAATAAAAACGTGTAAAAGAATAAAGGACGCATAAAAGTGAGAGAGAGAAATTGCTACCCTTCGACACGCTTTTGGTTCTGCTCTGTGTCGCCCGCTGGCAGAAGTGCAAAGCGATATCGCAGCTTAGTTTCAAAATACGATAGAAAAACCCCTTTTTTATCGACACGCGTTCTTAGCATATTACCACAATGATCGGATGCGAGACAGCCCAAAACACGTATACACGCGTATCTCTAACGTAAAAGTAGTTCTAGAGTAGTAGACAGACAGCATTTTGACGCTTTTTGTGACGTATTACTACAAGCGTTGTCTCGTACTGCATGAGAGCGATAGTTAAAAATAAAAGGAAAAAAAATTACGATTAACGTGAGATTTTTCTGAATACACAGTGCTGAACGGGGCAGAAACGGAGTATAGCCTGGCGTCATTAGATCGTGTTTACATGTTTGAATAGGAGAGATATGAAATATTTTTTTTTGAAGCATTGTAGAAATAAAACGATACTAGGCATTAGAAATAAATACAAGAATAAAATAATGTAATGACTGTGCGATAGATAACAACAGGATCAATAAGTATGTATCAGAATTTAAAACTATTAAGAAATAAAGAAGTTGGACAGAAGACAGATAGACGAACGAACTTGCAAATCTTTCTCAGTTTGCCCGTAGTGGGGGTAGAGGGGAAGGAGTCCTAGATTTGAATATTTAAGGTCAATTTTGAAAAAGAACGCTAGAGGCCAAACACTCCCTGATTGGCTGTGGTGTAATATACGAAAGGTTGTATAAAACCAATTAGTAGTTAGTATTAGGTGCCACTTGTTATAAAGATTTTGATCATCAACAGTGTGTTAAAGACAAGAAGAAGTACATTCTTGTTTGCTATTCTGCACTAGCAGCGATCTGGACTGTTACCATATATCGCAATATTCAATTGTTTAGTGATTATAATTCTTTGATGCGGGTTTCTTCTACGATTCAAAGTGAGCCCAGGTGATCAAATACCTGGCCATAAGTTCTGCTGTGAGGCCATATCTACAGAGTGCCTGCACATAACTATATTACAAGAAGCAGAAACGTGTCTTGGCAGCGGAAGCTGACATTGTATACTTCAGTCAGCCTGTTACCAGAAATCCAGAAAAGCAATCGTGTCTGGGGTATACGATATCACAACCAATACAACTCTCAATTTCCCTAAATATATTGTGTCAGACCGTGATGAATCTAAACGTTCGAATAACCTGTACCCTTTTCTAGGAGCAAGGAATACTTGACACTTTTGTAGCTTGACTCATATAAATAAGTGTGGGAAAAACATAGACTCAATTATATTTGTGAATTATTGCTGTAAATATTTATATTACCATTTTGAGTTGATTATTCCTGTATCTAAAAGAATAACAAAGATACAGGATAATAAATTGTAAAAAAAAAAATAAGTTAAATTCAAAACTTTACCCAGTGACTTGTTTAATCATTGTTTATTAGTAATTGGTGTAGTTGTTGTCCTGTTCATACACTTCATCACATTGCATATACCCTAGACACTTGCTAGACAACATACACACACCATTACACTTCAGTAGGGGAAGATATAAAATCGGGTGAGGTCGTGGTGGAAGCAGACAGGTACCCTGTAAACGTATTTGAATTTAATAAACCTCAGGGGCTTGCATAGCTGACTGATAGAATTAAAAGTACTAATATTTATAGAATAACACCAAATCCACTACAGTTGTAAATTTTCATTATATTTTCAGGGCGATGTCGCCTTATAATAAGTAAAATAAATAAAGTCTCTAATGATTAATTTACGATGTTTTTTATAATTGATCTGATTCTTCGACATGCATCGATTAATCTTCGATTAAACGATTAAGATTTATTAATGACTCCCAGATAAATAATATGTATATATATATATATATATATATATATATATATATATATATATATATATATATATATATATATATATATATATATATATATATATATATATATATATATATATATATATATATATATATATATATATATATATATATATATATATATATATATATATATATATATATATATATATATATATATATATACGATCAGCTATATAAAGACTGTGTACTCTATCTTGACCAAAAGTCGTAAGGCAGCCAGGAAAAATATCAACCTGTGGCCACACAAACAACAAGTGACAAAAGAAGAACATCGCAGGTATCTTGGGGTCATACTTGATCGGCAGCTCAGCCTCAAGAACCATATTGAGAATACAAGGAACAAAGCACTGAGGCGATTACAACTATTGAAGAAGCTTGCTGGCACTACATGGGGATCAGACAGAGATACCCTGTGAGGCTTGTACCTTGGCTATGTCCGCTCTCTGATAGAATACAACAACTCACTGCTTATATCCTGCTCCAAGACAAACCTACACTCTCATGACAGAGTGCAAAGCAGTGCCCTTTGACTAATTAGTGGAGCTATGAAATCAACTCCAACTGCTGCATGTGAAATGCACACAAATGTGGAACCCCTTGGGTTTCTGAGGGATAAAGCTGCTTTAGAAGTTTATGAAAGATGTAAGAGAATGAACCGAAACCACCCTAACAGGCACCTTGTAGAAAACTGGAAACAAAAGCAAAGAATAAAACACAAGACAATCTTACACGTCCATGAAATTCAAGATCGATCCCACCTCCCAGGAAGACGACAAGATATAGAGAAAGTAGTAAAGAATGTACCACCACATACCCGCTTAAAAGCACCAGAAGTACAAATAAAATTAGTAGATGGAACAACCAAACATTCCGACCCAGTCAGTCTTATGAGTGCATCACTAAGAACCATTGATGCCTACGCTGAAGAATGGTTTCATGTCTACACTGACGGATCTACATTAAAGGTCACCATCAAAGCAGGTTATGGAGTCTACATATGATATTTAAATGGAACCTCTGACGAGCTTCTTGATGAAGCTGAAATAATTGCACTGAAAACAGCCGTATACCACCTGAAGACTATTTTAGTTGCCTTTAACTCAAACGCTCAAAATATCGTCATTTTTACTGACTCAGTGTTTGCTTTTCAAGCTGTGGAAGGCAGTGGACATTGTAGAACGGGATAAGCGAATGTAATCCTTGATGCTAATCAGCGTATCACTTTCTGTAGCCTCAGAATAGTTATGCAGTGGATCTCTGGTCACTGAAATGCACCAGGTAATGACATACCAGACAGATTAGTAAAGAAGGGAACAAGACAAAAACAATAAATCACAACAACTCTCCAAACAGTCATATCACTTATACAAACAGCAAACAAAGAAAATTGGCTAAACAGATAGGCCATTGAACACACCGGGAGAGAGGTTTACAGACATATGACAGTCACGATTCTAATGATAGCATCGGCTATTTTGCAAAGAGGGATCAGAGCATCATTTTTCGGCTCAGAACACAACTTATACCACTCTACAGTCACCTGAACTGAATTCAACCACAACACCCTCCAGAGTGCTAGCTATGTAACTACCCCTACGAAACTGTTGACCACCACCTCTTTGAGTGCCCAGCACTCGATGATGTTAGGAAAATGCTCCTTCCTCCGAGGCCAGATAAGTGGAACACCTTGTACCAGATAAGTGGAACACCTTGTACCAGATAAGTGGAACACCTTGTATCAGATAAGT
Organism: Oreohelix idahoensis; assembly: GCA_024509875.1. NCBI lineage: Eukaryota > Metazoa > Mollusca > Gastropoda > Stylommatophora > Oreohelicidae > Oreohelix > Oreohelix idahoensis. The sequence goes on from JAMPIV010019647.1 coordinate 342,893, forward strand.
GGAACACCTTGTTCGGAGAAACAAAACAACTTACGAAAACATGCAGGTATCACTAGATGACATTGGGCTGAAGGGCGAGAGCCCAAGCGCCGCTGGATCAATAACAACAATAACAAAAATATTTGCCACATGATATTTATTGCTGTATTTTTTTTTTGACACTTGCTTCATTCATATATCCAGGGGATAGAACTGAAGATATAAAACATTTTAAAAGGGTGGTATAGCACGTTTCACTAGCTTTGCCCTCAAACAAATGTAATTATCTGATTAACCGTCCAACGTATTAATGCCATTTTTTGCATACGATGTTATATTGGGTTAGACCCAACAAATATATACTTTACATCTGTGCATCTTGTCCAGTTCCCATAAACGGATGAATTCCTTTGATCTTTGTCGACATACTAATTATTGGTAATCGAGAAAAGAAATTTTACCACTTCATGCACAGATTCTGTGAATTGATTAGGCATAGGCGTGTCTACTATTACAATAATGTGGCCATCACGTTTGCAATTGAATACGTGTTGAAGATGATTTCTTAAATGATCTGCATGCGAGATACTCGTGACATTGTTTGTCATTGACATTTAATGCGCTACCAACTGGACCTTCCTTGATCTAATTATTTCAATGGGTATCATCTCTTTGCGGTTCATAAATATCATAATGGAACGTTGCTCCTCTAATGTGCTTGTAAATAACGGTAAGGTCATCTTTAAAGAAATTAAACTTCATCCGAATCATAATCAGATGTCTCTGAGAAATTGAAAATCAATCTCTGCTGAATGAAGGACAAACCATCATTCTTCCAATATTCCTCTTCCTCTTGTAACACATGGTTCTCACTTTTCTTCCAATAATCCATGGCTATATTGGAGATGGCGGCTTTTATAAGTATTTCAACATCTTTTAATTTGAACGTTCTATTTTCTGTTGCTACCTGTTCCTTAATTTTAGCCCATACTAATTCTATTGGGTTTAAGTGAGAATGGTAAAGAGGTAATCTTAAACATCTGTGACCATGTTCATGGATTGCCTTGTCTATGTGAAATATCTTTGTATGCTGTGTCTTTTTTTACAATTCCAAGTAATTCAGGTTCATGGACATTTCGTTTAATGGAATGTTGTTTATGGTGAGCCAAATCTTTATTACATCTTTAATACCTGGTGAATTAGAAACTTTATCTTCTGGTGCCACAACGTTGTGATATGAGGCATTGTCCATTATCAAACACCACGGTCTATCCAAGGAAGGAAGTACATGATTCACAATCCAATCTTGAAATATCTTGCCATTCATCTCTGCATGGTAATCCCTATTATCTGTGGATTTTGAAACAAATATGAGTTCAGTATTATTTAGAAGCCCATGATGGCTGCTTCCTGGACGTGCAATTATTAGGCGCTGTCCTTTGCTGCTTGGTACTAGTCTCTTAGTTGTTCCATCAGATGATTGCCATTCTCGTTCATTACTGTGGTGCGCATTGATCCAAGTTTCATCTAAATACACAAAATCATAACAATCTCTTCTCATTTCTCTGACCTCGCGTAAATATTTGATTCTCATTGCAACTATATGAGGCTTCTCACAAATAAGGTTTCTACCACCAACATATTTTCTAAAAGTGAATCCCAAACTCCTAATAGTCCTCCATAGCGTAGATTTGGAAATATCAATGTCATTATTCTTTCTTAACCAAATTTTCAATTTCCTTAAAGTCACTGCCTCATTATTGTGAAACATATTGCAAATTTCTCTGCGGATCAATTCTCTGTCAAAATTATCCACCATGATGCGTGATGCCATATGATGATGGATGGCATCCGCATGTCTGGTTTTGTGTAGTGTGTAGATGTGTTCAGTCAAAACAATGTTCATGCAACAATAACAGGGCAATCCACATAGGACGTCAGTAAACTCACGACGTATAAAGTCAATGAGTCTTGAAACAGCCGTTGACGTTTTTCTTCATTATTTATTGTGGACGCCCCAGTGACAAAATGGTTACGCAAATGTGTAGGCACATCAAACAGTCATTATCACAGCAACATTCAATACAGCAATAAACGGTAGACAGCATTACAATGATGAGTCAGATGCATGTTATATTTCAAAGTGCTGTAAATGTAGTCAGGTGAACAACTCCATCCTTTTCTATAACAGCCAGGAGATAACCAGATGTATGAGATCAGTTCACTCTCCTTAGTTTGACTTCAGCAAGACAGACACGTCTGCCGAAGTATAAATAATGTCCTCAAAAATATCCTCTAGATAATAAAGGTTTTCCAAACCTAGTTCATTTAACAAAGTAGCAAGTAATGGTCCTTGGTACCTGCATCAACCGATGCAGTACAATGCAGCGACATGTGAGCTGGGAAAAAACATCTCGTGACGACGACTTTCGCAGACAGGCTATGAATCGAAATCGCTCACGACCCAAAATCAATAGAGTTAATGAAAAAGTCAATTTACCTTGCTTTCATGAAATACACAGAAATATCACGCCTCCCGACATGTGGGAAACACTAGAGGTATTATCTCGAATAAACGAAATATCCATTAAGAGGACTACACATCCCTGAAAGAACAAAAATAGCGGAGATCCCCTCTTCAACGAGGCATCTCTTTCGCCATTCCAAATCGCTCACTCCCACTAGTGGTGGGCGGAAACCGATCGACAAAGAAGCAAGACAAGTCATGCGCAGTCCAGCGCAAAACGACCACAGCTCAAACTTAACTGCATTCGATACCAACGCGAGAAGACAAATGCTTACCGAGAAAAGTGACTATAAATTCCAAGCAGTTGTTGCCCTTGCGTTATAAAACAGATATTGAAATAAAACGATGTTGCGAGAATTTATCACGCAACATATCACCACCTCCTCCCGATAAAAAAAAAATGTGGAACATATTTTTTTTTCAATATCAAAGAGCAAGCGATAAGCGGCTCAAAACGCACGAATTATGCGCTGATAATTAACTAAATTGCCAAACAATAGGCTAATTATAGAGTGTCTGGTGAGGATATACCTCAACAGAAAAATAAATATGTCTCAAAAAATATTCACATCGGGGAGGTGTCACCAACACACATCACGTTAGCATGTAAACACAATATACGTATGCAAGTTACTATAATCATCATTAAACAGCATACTCTAATATTGTCTTTAAAAATGGATGTACAAATCTGATAGGAAAATTTAGATAGTACATTCTTTGACATGTAATGACATAAGTACATAGTAAAGTTAAACTACATGACGATCCAGGACATATGCTCTGGTATTCCGAGGGTAAGTACACAATCTAGAACTCGTAAGGTAAGTCCTCAGCTCAACAATGACATTCTGAGAAAGTACAAGCAATATAATGCTAATTAATAACTAATATGCTTCATAAGGTACAATACATTATTAATAATTGTGGCTGTTTAGTAAACTAACGGCCCTTATATTAACTACTCAGTCCTCCTCTATCATTTTAAAAAACGAACAGAAGAAGATGACAACAAAGCACGATAGTGTGTACATATAAAGTAAGTACAGATGTGCTAATCTATTGTAGAAATATAGGTGTGTTATGACTCTGTAATATATAGAAATATAGGACAGAAGTATTAATTGGAGTCATGTGGGCATCTAGACAAAATGTCAGCCATCACATTATCCGCACCACGGATAGCTCGTACCGTGAAGTGAAAAGGTTGAAGAGCTATAGCATATCGAGTGGATCTCGAACTCTTCAAATTCTTAGTCTGAATAGCTGTAAGAGCTTTCTGATCAGTCTCTAGAATGAAATGTGCGCCCAGGAGGAATCTTTGTAGCTTTAGAATTGACCAAACCATCGCTAACAACTCACGGTCTAAAACCGAGTAGTTCCTCTCTGCCGCATTTAGTTTTCTAGAAATGTACATAACAGGATGCAGAGTATTTGCATATTCTTGCATCAGTGCTGCTCCAATCCCAGTGGATGAAGCATCACTCCGAAGAACAAAAGTCCTATCAAGAGTAGGTAATCTTAAGATGGGAGGAGAAGAAAATATATTCTTGAGTTGGTCTAGTGAAGATTGGCATTCTTCAGACCAACGGACCAGATTAGGCGAACCTTTCTTCAACAATGTTGATAGAGGTGCCATGATCGAAGATAAATTTGGAATAAATCTCCCATAAAATTGAATTAAACCTAAGAGACTCCTAACTTGTTTCTTCGTTTTAGGAACAGAGATGTTCAGTATTTTGGAAGTATTGTGGTCTTCTGTCTTCAAGAGACCATGACCAACACGATGACCCAGGAAAGAGATTTCACCAAAACCAACAAAAGCTTTAGAAGGTTTTGTTGTCAAATTATTCTCACGTAGAGTGGACAGTAAGTCATATAACCCTAAATAGTGATCTTCCCAGGTATCACTGAAGAGACAGATGTCATCTAAGTATGCGATGACATCCGAACGATGTGACAGAATTCGACGCATCATGCGAACGAAAGTGGCAGGGGCGTTCATGAGACCAAAAGGCATAACATTCCATTGAAATAGACCCCTAGGTGTAGAAAAAGCAGTAAGAGGTTTGGCATGCTCTGCTAAAGGTACTTGCCAATAACCTTTAGACAAGTCAAGTTTAGTGAAGAATCTAGAATTAGAAAGTCTAATCAGTAGATCTTCTAACAAAGGCATCGGTTCAGCGTCGAACTTTGTGACCTGATTCAATTTGCGATAATCAACACAAATTCGTATGTTCTTATCCTTCTTCCGGACAATAACCATGGAAGAAGAATATGGTGAAGTCGATGGTTCAATTATATTTAATTGAATCATTTCATCCAATTCCTTTTCCACTTGCGACTGAAAGTGTATAGGAATAGGATACGGCCTAACCCTAATTGGATTATTGTCGGTAAGAATTATGTCATGTTCTATGACATCTGTGTGTCCAGGAATGTCAGTGAGAACATCCTGAAATGTTTGTAACATCGACGAGACTTGTCGATGTTCGTCACCAGAGAGATTAGGAGAAACAGAAACGTTTTTCCAAGATTCCGTGGAATGTAATGGAACCACTGGAAGGGGAAGGTTGACATCAGAGAAGGTAGCTTCCTCATCCTGAATGACAGACAGGGATGAATAATGACCGTGAGGTGCAGGAGCATCATCCGTTGCCTGGAAAATAGGCAGCAAATAGTCCGGACGTTCGTGAAATTCCGAAAGCATGTTTATGTGGAAAGTTTTATGCTTTCCATCAATATCGACCACATAGTCAACATCGGAAATTCGAGAGACTATTGCATACGGACCTTTCCATGCAATAAGAAGTCTATTTTCCCTACTGGGGAGTAGGACGAATGCTTTGTCACCTGGACAAAGTTGTCGTAGACATCTATTCTTGTTAGCAAACTGTCTTGCCTTCTCTTTAGCAATTTCTGATGAAGCAGTTGCTAGCTTACATGCCTCAATGATCTTTTGTCTAAGAGCAATGACATACTCATATGAGGATTGAGTTTCATCGCTAATATCATCGGCAGTGATGAGATCGTGTAATAAAGACATAGGGCCGCGTGGACGTGCGCCAAAGACAAGTTCGAAGGGAGAAAATCCTGTGTGTTCATTAGGGACTTCTCTATAGGCAAAGAGAGCCGCGGGTAAAACCCTGTCCCAATCTTGAGGATGATCTTCAGTTATCTTACCAAGCAAAGTCTTGAGCGTTCTATTCAGACGCTCAACTAACCCATTAGACATAGGATGGTAGATACTACTGAGAGATCGTTCAATATGTAAGGTAGACATTACCTGTGACATAGTGTCAGATATGAGTTGAGTGCCATGGTCTGACAATATTTCTCTGGGGAACCCCAAGCGAGAAAATATCAACCAAAGAGCATCTGCGATATCTGTAGTAGATATGCTCTTAAGAGGAATAGCCTCTGGCCAACGTGTGCACATATCGACACATGTAAGGATAAACTGATGTCCTCTGGCCGACTTGACCTTAAAAGGGCCAATAATATCTATGGCCATTTTCTGAAACGGCCGAATAGGAATGTCAGCAGCCTGGATAGGCGCAGCATGTCGTGGTCCTCTAGATTTGACCTCCTGACATACCTTGCATGATCGGCAGTAAATACGAATGTCCTTATTGACAAAAGGCCAAAAGAAAGCCGCAAGGACTCTCGACTTCGTACGGGCAAAACCCATATGTCCAGCACATTGCGAGTCATGAGCATGTTGCAATATTTGGACTCTCATGCTCTTGGGAACAAGAATTTGCGAATGTGCCGACGTAGCCGAATCTTGTACCATACGTACAAGTACGCCGTTTCTCATTGCAATCCAAGATTTTCTATTTGTATCCTGATTCGGATCACCTTTCTTCGCAAGAACGAAGAATTTTTTTAAAGAAGAATCTTCTTCTTGCAATTTTATGAAAGAGTCACGAGTGATCACTAAGTGACTATCTTGGCTATCAACTTCATTATCACTATTCAGTGAAGTTTCGGGTGTTTGTAGAGCTTGTGCTCTTGTAACTACTGCATTTGTAGCTTGCATGTTATTATCTTCCCAAGCAGCAATCTGCTGTGGGGTACACTCCCTAACTCCGTGAATACGACCAATAATAAGGTCCGCAGTAGGATTAGGTAAGAGACAAGCATGCACATCTCCAGTAAAGAAAGGAGTGGCAATGCGAATTACAGCAGTAGGATATTTTTCTAGAGTGCCGCCAAATGTGACACATTTAATAACCCTTCCTGTAGCACAAGATGGATTTACAAGCGATTGTCTAACACCAATAGTGGTGCATCCGGAATCGAAAAGTAGTGAGACCGGAGTATCATTAACAAGACCCTTATGTAGAATTAAAGAACCCCTCCCGTCATGCGCAACAGCAGCAGGAAGAGCGGGAAGTGGGTGACCACAACTCAAAGTAGTTATGGTACCCGGTTCGAATAAAGTACTGCATTGGGGACATTTGTTTGCTCTCTCAAAGTCAAAAGCAGAACTAGTGACAGCGTCAAAGTTTTTACTATCAACAACATGATTACAGGCTCCCTCAGTTTCCTGTTGTACAGCATTAGCCTGCTGATATCTCTTTTTTTTGTGTTGAGATCTACCCCGACTATTATTACCTCTGAAGTTATCAGAGTTATTATTATCTCTGCAGTTATTATTGTCTCTATTGTAATTGTTATACTGGTTCGAATTCCAGTTTCCACGATTACTATCATGTTCACATTGATGCGAACATCTATTTGTTTGGTTCTGAGGTCTTCGGCAGGAATAACCTCTATTACCATATCCTCTTTTGAAATGCTTATAATTATTAGGGTGATAGTAACGAGTACTATCAGGTTGTCTCCAATTCTTCGAAGAAGAATCACCATGAAATTGGTTTCCATGATTTTGACAGAAATTACCGCTACCCTTTCTATCAAAATTTTGTTGGGATCTACGAGCAAAGTTTTGACCATACGGAGCTGCCGAAGCAACTGGTAAACCTTCTTTCACCTTAGAGTTACCCATGGTTATGTGTGGGTGCGCAGTTACGTATTGGCAACAGAAATCTTCCATTTCTTTTATTGTTTTAGGTTTACGTTCATGAAGGAAAGCAAGGAAAGACTCATTGACAGACGACATGACTTTGTCTCTAAGTATTAAGTCCATAAGTCCTTCATAAGTTTTTTCCGTCTTAGATAGTTCAACCCATCGTGAGAAAGTAATGCGTATTCTTGCAATAAACTCGGAGAATTCAACTCCATTTTCAGGTAACATGTTTTTAAATTGTAGACGATAGCCGTCTTCGTTAAGCTGATATTTCTTTAACAAAGCGGCCCTGACAACCTCATAATTGTTCTTGTCAGGTTCATCCACCATATTTAATATACTTAGAGCTTTACCTGTCAGTATCCCTGATAACTGATAAACATATTTTGCTTTGTCTATGTTATGAGCTGTACATGCTTGTTCAAATCTGTCCAGATAGAACATTATGTCATCACTGGAAGGACTAAATGTTGGTAACTTAATCTTAAAAGTATCATTATTAGCCTTCCCAGAAGATGAACCCTTGTTTGAATCATTACCATTACTCATGCTCGTCAATTTCAATTTCTCCAACTCTAAAGCTAAGAGTTTTTCTTCATGTTCCATTTTTGCTTTCCTCTCACTTTTTGCTTTCCTCTCATCAGACTCTCTTTGTAACTTCCTTTCTTCAGCTTGAGCCTGCATTTGAAGTCTTTCATTTTCAGCTTCTTTTTCAAGTCTTTTATTTTCAGCTTCTTTTTCAAGTCTTTTATTTTCAGCCTCTTTTTCAAGTCTTTTATTCTCAGCCTCTTTTTCAAGTCTTTTATTCTCAGCCTCTTTTTGAAGTCTTTCAGCTTCTAGCTGTAGCTGGAGTTTTCTCTCCTCAGCTTCTGATTCCCTTTTTTGTTTTTCCATTTCCATTTGGAATCTCTTTTCATCCACCTGCATCTGCAGTTTCTTTTGTTCAGCTTCCATATGCAGTTTCTTTTGTTCAGCTTCCATTGCTTTATCATATCGAGCAGTTGCAAATTCTTCTAACTTATCACCAGTCTTCCCAAGCAATTTACCCTGCTCAATAAAGTGCTCAAATGTAGACATGTTGTCTAACATATGAGTCCAAAACCTGAAATAATTAACTAATTTATTTCAAACCTAAGTGTAACAAGTCTTAATTAAGCACTTGTATATTCACATCACATTATATTATCCCAGTCTCTGTGGGAAACAAGTCTCCAATCAAAGAACTTGTATATGAAATATCAGCACTCAAATCTTGATCATAAGTGCACTTCTCATTCAATAGTGCACGACACTATTCATCATTCATTTATCATCAGTATAGTAGTAACAGTGCATTAGCATAGCCCATTAACTAATTACTATAACTGTAAACAATGACTATGTAAACACATGCAGAATGTAAACATTGAAAATGTAAACAATACAAACAATGTAAACAATAACAATGTAAACAATAACAAAGATCAGCAACAATACAAAAACTTTCGCAGAAATCAACTAAAAATAAAGCAGAAATTAATGAAATATCACAAAAAATGTGACGATATCTGCGATAGAATTAAACAAAATACATGACACCACAGTGTATAAACAAAAATGTTGTATGAAACTAAATTATAGACAAGAGTAGGCTAACAAATACAAACAAATCACAACAAAACTAAAGAATGTGAAATAATAACGAAAACAATATTAAAACATGTCATCACAGCTAACATAAATAGCAACAGAAGTCGCTTAGCAAATTCCAGTATCGGAAATTTGCAAACCCTACAGAAAACGCTCACAATAGACGACCTCTATGACGTGGCATAATCTAACGGAGACACCACCCAACCGAGAACCCGCTGAAATATAAACATATAAATATACAAATAACATATAGACATATAACATATAGAATGAGATGATACACAGAAGACTCAGCAGAAGTATAAGGGCACAGTTTACATACAAACAGGCCACTTAACTTAAAGGCTTCCAATCGTAGAACAGCAGAAAAACGGATGTCAATCAACGTCCTAAAGAGCGAAGCTCCAACGATGATGGCACATCTGAACTGCTTCCACTGCTAACACGATGGTACAAGAGCTTCTGAAATACTGTGTGTTGAGTTGTTTCGGCACTTGACCTTCTAATCCAAAAGTAAGTTGATGGAAATCGGTACTTGGCCTTCTTCAGAAAACAACCCGTTTCAACCGGCACTTGACCTTCTCAAAAAACGACAGCACTGGAACCTTGACAGCAGCAACTTGCTTGACTTGCGTAAAAGATAACAGCAGTCCGAGTTATCCGGCAACATGTAACAACGCCGGGTACTGTCAAATTCTTGTTTCCGTCAAAAGGTTGAAATTTTGACTTTTACCGGGCAACGCCGAGTACTTTGAAAATTTTGAAGATGTTGACTGTATTGAAGAATGTTAATTTCTTGAAGGATGCTGATGAATTCTTGTTGAAAATGAAGTGGGTAAGGGACCCCGTGTTTGCTAGTACCAGAATCAAACCAGCTTATGGCCACCAAATGATGCGTGATGCCATATGATGATGGATGGCATCCGCATGTCTGGTTTTGTGTAGTGTGTAGATGTGTTCAGTCAAAACAATGTTCATGCAACAATAACAGGGCAATCCACATAGGACGTCAGTAAACTCACGACGTATAAAGTCAATGAGTCTTGAAACAGCCGTTGACGTTTTTCTTCATTATTTATTGTGGACGCCACAGTGACAAAATGGTTACGCAAATGTGTAGGCACATCAAACAGTCATTATCACAGCAACATTCAATACAGCAATAAACGGTAGACAGCATTACAATGATGAGTCAGATGCATGTTATATTTCAAAGTGCTGTAAATGTAGTCAGATGAACAACTCCATCCTTTTCTATAACAGCCAGGAGATAACCAGATGTATGAGATCAGTTCACTCTCCTTAGTTTGACTTCAGCAAGACAGACACGTCTGCCGAAGTATAAATAATGTCCTCAAGAATATCCTCTAGATAATAAAGGTTTTCTAAACCTCGTTCATTTAACCAAGTAGCAAGTAATGGTCCTTGGTACCTGCATCAACCGATGCAGTACAATGCAGCGACATGTGAGCTGGGAAAAAAAAACATCTCGTGACGACGACTTTCGCAGACAGGCTATGAATCGAAATCGCTCACGACCCAAAATCAATAGAGTTAATGAAAATGTTAATTTACCTTGCTTTCAAGAAATACAGAAATATCACGCCTCCCGGCATGTGCAAATACACTAGAGGTATTATCCCGAATAAACGAAATATCCATAAGAGGACTACACATCCCTGACAGAACAAAAATAGCGGAGATCCCCTCTTCAACGAGGCATCTCTTTCGCCATTCCAAATCGCTCACTCCCACTAGTGGTGGGCGGAAACCGATCGACCAAACAACAAGACAAGTCATGCGCAGTCCAGCGCAAAAATGACCACAGCTCAAAAGTTAACTGCATTCGATACTAACGCGAGAAGACAAATGCTTACCGAGAAAAGTGACTATAGATTTCAAGCAGTTGTTGCCCTTGCGTTATAAAACAGATATTGAAATAAAACGATGTTGCGAGAATTTATCACGCAACATTCACACACAAAATTTCACTTATATGCGTTATATATTCGCTGAGATATAGCATTTTGAAGTTGGGCAAAGCTAGTGAAACGTGCTATAACTTTTCAATCAATATATATATATATATATATATATATATATATAATATAAAGTAGATATATAAATATATATATATATATATATATATATATATATATATATATATATATATATATATATATATATATATCTATATATATATATATATATATATATATATATATATATAATATATATATATATATATATATATATATATATATATATATATATATATATATATATATATTATATATATATAAAATATATATATATATATATATATATATATATATATATATATATATTATATATAATATAATATATATATATATATATATATATATATATATATATATAATATATATATATATATATATATATATATATATATATATATATATATATATATATATACTGAAGCACATTAAAAACGCACCACCTGTATAATCCAGGAACAGAGTGTGAAATGTAAATATAAGTGATTACAAGTTTACATATTTGGAATCTTTATTCATTTTCCTATGAATCCTTGCTGGTCATTAATTTGTACATTTAATTGCTATGAAATTCATTGCATTCTGTGCAGGCAAGGGAGAAAACCAAAAATGCAACCAATAAAAAAATTCATTCACGCTATCCTCAGTATCTGGTATGTCCACCGTGTGCTTGCAAACAAGCTTGGCAGCGGCTCTGAATGGAACGCACAAGTCTCTGAAGGAAAGTCCGGGGAATCAAGTCCTATTCACATGTAAGAGCAGCTTTGAGCTGTTGCAGATTAGCTGGAGAACCTTGCCTGTAGACTGTGCGTCCAAGCTCGTCCCACAGATGTTCTATAGGGGACATGTCTGGTGATTGGGCAGGTTAATCAATCATCACAATGTTCTGCTGCTGTAGATATTGCTGCGTAATGCATGCGGTGTGCGCACGTGCGTTATCCTGCTGGAGAAGCTGCAAGTCTGGATAATTTGTGAACGCAGGAGCAACCAATGCATCCAGAACCTCACTTCGTTATGTCACAGCATTAACATTTCCACGGAAGACGTGAAGAGGCAAGCGATGGTGAAAACTGAATCCTCCCCAAATGTGAATACTGCCACCTCCAAATCGGTTGTGATGACGAACACAGCAATTTGCAAAGCGCTCTCCACACCGTCGCCAAATTCGCATACGACCATCAGCAAAGGATATGTTGAATCTGCTCTCGTCTGTGAATAGGACAGCATTCCACTGCAGTCTAGTCCATCTGACATGTTGCTCTGCCCATTGCAGGCGCTGCTGACGATGTCTGTGAGTCATGTTTGGCCCAACATAAGGTCGTCTTGCAGTAAGGCCTGTATCTCTGAGTCGTCGTATGACTGTCATTCGAGAGACTTGCCCACATCTACCCACTATTGCTCTTGCTGTCTGACTTGCCGGGAGAGAACGATTACTTAGGTGACTCAGCACAATATGACGATCTTGCGCAGGGGTAGTAACTCGTGGTTGGCCACTCCGAAGTCTATCCCAGGCACTGTCAGTGGTTCCGTAACGTTCATTGAGACGTACAATAGTGCTGTGGTGGCAATTCATTCTTCTGGCAATGGCCGCGAGCTCATTCCGGTCTCCAACATATCAATGGCTCGTTGGCGGTCGTTTTCAGATAGTCGTGGCATTTCAAGCACATGTACTGGGTGTTTTGTCTCAACGGTCTTTTTATACCGAGTATACTGCCACAACGCGTACACATTTTAAGGGTCATAGCTGTTGGGAATCGTGTTGCACGTGTAACTTTCATTGTTTGCATGTAGTCTGTACACAAACCCGTAGGTTGAATCATGCACTTTCCATTCCAGCAGCCATTCGCTTTCTACCTCATGACAAACACGGGGAAAATCCATTCCCACACTTTTTTCCAGCTTCTCGGCATCAGTATATATAATAGTGGTGCGTTTTTAATGTGCTTCAGTATATATACATATATACTAGTGTATATATATATATATATATATATATATATATATATAAATATATATATATATATATATATATATATATATATATATATATATATATATATATATATATATATATATATATATACATATATATATATATATATATATATATATATATATATATATATATATATATATATATATATATATATATATATATATATATATATATATATATACTAAGCATAAGAGTAACAAGGCTGAGATAGACAAGACCTTGAGCCAATGAAGGTAGACTAGACATAAGAGTAACAAGGCTGAGATAGACAAGACCTTGAGCCAATGACAGGTCTTCTTTCGTCTTGTTTGATCCTTACCGCCGACCGTCAATGCAGTCAGTGGCCATTACGCCTGGTGGCGTCTTGTAGGGCAACAACAAATTGATTCCACTTTGCTCGGTCGGAGGCCATCCTTCGTACAGTGCCCCAACTCTGGTTCATTCTTTGCATCTCAGCCTCCATAGTCCTCCACCAAGTTGTTTTTGGTCGGCCTCTCTTTCGTTTTCCTTCAGGGGTCCATAGCATAGCTGTTCTTGTGATGGCATCGGGGTCTCTTCTGAGGACATGGCCAACCCAGCTCCAGCGTCTGCCAGCTATGATTGTGCGCATGTCCTCTTGCTTGCTCCGAGTAAGCAGATCTTGGTTGGTGATGGTATTCGGCCAAAAGTTTCTAAGAATTTTTCTTATGCATGTTGTGTGAAAAGAGGACAATTTCGACATTTCCTTCTCTGTAACTCTCCAGCTCTCCGCGCCATAGAGAAGCACAGAAAGCACACAGCTCTGATATAATCCTAATTTTGTGCTTGTGCTGTACTGAGAGGACTTCCAGATGTTGTTTAGACTAAAAAAATGCTGTTCTTGCTTTGTTCATTCTGTTGTTGATGTCTTTGCTTGCTCCGCCGTCTGGTGTTACTATGCATCCTAGGTATGTAAAGGCATCAGTCTGTTCCAGTTGCTGATTCCTTACTGATATGGGCTTAGGGTTGCTCACATTGAGCGTCATGACCTCTGTCTTCTTTAGGTTGATGTTCAAGCCCACCTGCTGGCTATAATTATTAAGTCTATCCGTTTTTTCCTGGATGTGTTGATGTGAACGTGCTAATGACAGGTAGACTAGACATAAGAGTAATAACAGCATATTGTCCTTTGAGAGCTAAAAGATGATAGTGATGAAGAAGAAAGAATTTATTTTTGTATTACGTGTACACAGACCCGCATTACTTGTTGACACATTTGTGAAAACACCGAGTCAGTCAGTATATGGTTATATTTTAACATTTCTAATTTTTAATTATTTTATGCCAGGTATGTAATATTTTACGTATTAAAAGAAAGACAAAATAATCACATTAAAAAAATAATAAACTTACCACTTTGCTTGCTGTTTCTGCTGGGCAGAAATGTAAAAAGGCAGTAATGCCTATTCCTTCAACCGGATGAAATAAAGATTTCGTTCGTTCGTATTTATTCAAGAGTTTTTAATATGTGTCCATAATGTATTATACGTTTAAATGTCGTGCTTATGTCATGTTTAGTAAAGTAGTAATTACATCTTGTATCATATGCTTGTACAGTTCTATTTATAACCTAGGACGCGTCAACAGTGAGGAATGCAGTTAGCGATCCATAGCTAGACTGCTTGCGTCAGGGTCAGAGAACCAGGGCTGACAGAGACCCTACTCCACCTCCAAGTAGTGGTCCTGGAAACAGGCTGCATCACTGCAGTCTGGCTGAGAGAGTAGGGATCGAAGAGGGAAGGCTAAACCGGTTCCAAAAATGCTGTGATGAAGTCGGATGTGTCGGCCGAAAAGCGCAAATATCGCAGCTTTGCTGTAAACGGACACAACGCAACCAACGTCCTTTTCAGGACGAACAAAGAAGAAGTACAGTTCCTTTTAGTTTACTGTAAGCGTGTCACTGCATTTCAGTTGTAACCAGTGGCGGCTCAAATTCGTTTAGGCTGGTGGGAATATCTCTATATAATTTGGTAGTTGTATGTGTTCACACGTACGGAAGCATGTAACACAACAAGGTGTTTAGATGACAATACCATACACAGCAGAAAAAGAACATTATTATTCATCGTGCAGATTACACTAACAACGAAAACATATATTTGTTGTACACTGACACAATAGAAGTTACAATTAATAATTGCTTTGCGCGAAACATTTGGGACAATGTCAATTTCCTGTTAGGGTTTTCCAGTTAGCTTCTATTACTGTAAAGAACAAACTCATTATGTTTATGGGTTTTTTTATGTTTCACATTTATTCTTTATTTGACAGTCATTCCGCTTTTTTGTATTCCAAGTTGTTTTTGAATATGAAAAATGTTATCAGTTCATTGTAACTGATCCAACCATATATATATATATATATATATATATATATATATATATATATGCCCAATGGGCTGATCACCCGTTGGCTTGTTACACCGATTACGGAAACAGCGGCAGATGGATCTATCTGTTGTTGCCCTAAAGACGCCGCTAGGCGTGATGGGAAACTACAACAGAGAAAATCAATCTGCTGTTGCCCTTAAGACGCCACAAGGCGTGATGGCCTCTGACTGCTTGGTCGGTCTTTGGCTAAGGACGGAAGAAGAAGAAAGGGGGGGGGGGGTAGATGGACACAACTAGCCCCTAAGAACGAGCCGCCTTTGGGTATCATGTTATGATTCCTGTTACGTTGGATTTATTTATAGATTTTTTCATGGTCGGAACAAACGTCTTTTTTTCATAGAAATGGATCATAGTTTACTACTTTCGAAGTACATGTCGTAGAAAAATGACAGGTATGTTGTGTTTATCTTTTGAACGAGTGCAGTAACACAACTAAGCATAGTTAAAACTGATTCACAAGAGATACTCTCCTATCTATTTATCTATCTACTTGTATGTCAGTCGTCTTTATATCTGTCTGTGTGTCTGCCTGTCCTCTACCTGTTTAAATGTCTATTTAATCATCATTCTCCAAATCATGATCACTGCATACTGAATATCCGAGTACTCCGTTATATTACTTTTATAAAGTTACATTAATTTAAATTATTGCTTAAGTACATGTGATTATAAATGAATACAGAATAAAAGATGCTTCAAAGGATGTGTAGAATATTGGAGCGCATAAGCGGTCAGTTCTAAACCCTTCTAAGGTACTATCTTATCTATCTATCTATCTATCTATCTATCTATCTATCTATCTATCTATCTATCTATCTATCTATCTATCTATCTATTTATCTATCTATCTATCTATCTATCTATTTATCTATCTATCTATGTCTGTCTGTCTGTCTGTGTGTCTTTTTGTCTGTCTGCTCGCCTGCCTTCCTGCTTGTCTACTTCTCTGTGCAGTCTATCCGTCTATACATCCGTGCCGGTTGATATTTTTTGTCTAATAACCTCATGACGTCTGTACCTGTAGCCTGTATCTTCAACAAACAAAAACATTAAAAACCGTTTTAAATTCTCCGTCAGCAACCCTGTCATCTGAACTGTACACGTCAGTACTAATAATAACAGCCCAGTACGGATAGTTACATAACGATTCAGTTATTTCAGGACACATTTACCTGCTACTGAGAATGTGACTGATAAGCGGAATCCACGTTTTTTTTAAAAATGTAACTTTCTGTGTATTGCGTATTTCTCGCTAAATTTGATTGTGCGTTTACGTTCACGTGACTGAAGATGGTGGAGAAGAAGAACTTTATAAAAAGCTTTGATGTTTAAACAAGATTTGATTAGTGTTTTTGAAATGTTGAAAACAATTTTTTGTCCCAACAACAGTAGATAGGGGTCGTCCACATATGACGGCACATAATTATGTCCACTTTTAAAATCTCCCCTTCCCTTCCCCCTTTGTCACACTTCGTTACAAAAACACAGATTCCCTCTTATATGACGTCACCAACATCTTAACCCCCACCCCCCTTTGTCTCAACAATTTTTTTTGTGCTACTAAAAGAAATAATGTAATTGAATATACATTAGTTAACAAGTGCAGGGAAAATAACAATATGTCAAGTTAAAATTGTGTTTAATTAATCATTTGTCACAGGTTATTTCTATATGCGTTGTGTTTGAATTATTTATTTGTTCGAATGGGTTTGGCGTGCGTATAGTGGTAGTGTACTTCTTAACCTGCTGGGAAAATAATATAGATATTATTATTATTTTCTCTGGGCGTCAAGAGTCAATTATTCCCACTAATTATGTAGCTGAACATCAAGCAGATCAAGGAGTCAACGTTGAACATAACTCAACTCCACAACAGAGAACCAAATATAAATCACCAGAAAGTCACTGGATATATAAATTTCCTTTATCTAATTGGTCATCAGGATTCTTCTTTCTGGTGGTTACTAGATTCTCGTTGAATCAATGAGGTTCAGTATAGACAAAGCTTCATTACAAAAGATGTTGTAGATACGACTGGGTAACAATAGTGATGATGATTAATTAAGAAGCGTGGAGGAAATAACCCTGGGAATCTCCTTCCTACAATTTCAATTCCATAGCTAATATCCGTTATTAGTATTCAGCTACCTCTGTAGCTTCATTTATATCCTACGAATTCTTACGTTGGAAGAGAAATTACTGGATGCTCTCAAATTACTTCAGAGAGCAATTAGCGAAACATTGTTCTGTTCTTAGCATTTTGTATTCTGCAATAGGCAAGCTACTTTTTCTACCAACCTGAGAACTCTTGGCCATGAGTGCCATTGTTACTGTTCATTGGAAAACTACTCGACACTCGTCCGACCTTGAGGAACCGTTACTCCATTATTTTCCTATGTTGAAGTATAAAGGTCTCAATGAAGGCATCTCTGTAATGTCGTCCCAATCAATAATATTAAAGGATACGTAGGTGTTGGATACAGATATCCCATAATTCCTGGGATAACTAATCTGTCATTGATGATAACAGTATGTTCTTCACTGTCCGTTGTGGACTCTTTTCTTCTGCATCACTCAACTCACTCCAAGATCTCTCAGCTCGATTGACCATCATTCACCTCACTCACTCCAAGATCTCTCAGCTCGATTGACCATCACTCACCACACTCACTCCAAGATCTCTCAGCTCGATTGACCATCACTCACCTCACTCACTCCAAGATCTCTCAGCTCGATTGACCATCACTCACCTCACTCACTCCAAGATCTCTCAGCTCGATTGACCATCACTCACCTCACTCACTCCAAGATCTCTCAGCTCGATTAACCATCACTCACCTCACTCACTCCAAGATCTCTCAGCTCGATTGACCATCACTCACCTCACTCACTCCAAGATCTCTCAGCTCGATTGACCATCACTCACCTCACTCACACCAAGATCTCTCAGCTCGATTGACCATCACTCACCACACTCACTCCAAGATCTCTCAGCTCGATTGACCATCACTCACCTCACTCACTCCAAGATCTCTCAGCTCGATTGACCATCACTCACCTCACTCACTCCAAGATCTCTCAGCTCGATTGACCATCACTCACCTCACTCACTCCAAGATCTCTCAGCTCGATTGACCATCACTCACCTCACTCACTCCAAGATCTCTCAGCTCGACTGACCATCACTCAACTCACTCACTCCAAGATCTCTCAGCTCGACTGACCATCACTCAACTCACTCACTCCAAGATCTCTCAGCTCGAGTGACCATCACTCAACTTCCTCACTCCAAGATACATTTCTCAACCCGACTGACCATCACCCAACTTACTCACTCCTAAAACATCTTTCTACCAAACATAACGCATAAATCACTCACACTTGTGAACACAAGAGGGTGAAAAACTCACCTCAGTAAACAGAAGATACACATCTTCATATTCTTTTCCAACATTCTTTTCAGTCACTCTTGTCAAGCAACACTGTAGATAGCATTACAAAGCATTCCTTGATATGGAATCCCAAGGGTAAGAGAGACAGAGATTGACTACAAAACAAACGGGGAAGAGAACTGGAGACAGTAGTGAAAGTGATGAGGAAGACACGGACAGAACCTGAGCTGATATCACGTGACAGTGTCGTGAAGTGGTCAAATTCACAACGCGTCATTTTTTAGTAATTCTAATCCAAATAGTGCACCATACTTTATGACCGTATATCCTTGACGAACCAATGAAATCGCTTCTGCATGTATCGTGTTTACAACCGTAATTAAAAATGGCCAGTCCAAATATGTGCAACCAAGTGGAAGATGACATTTAATTACAGCATTATGAAAGAAGTACCACCTGGAAGAGGTCACTAATACAATACTAGGAATGTTGCTCTACACGACGGCGCAGAGACTTTAACGACCAGTATTATAGGCAGGGAGAAATCTTACTTACTTACTTACTTAGTCGTTCCCCTTCTACCGTGAGGTGTAGAGGTTTGGAAGAGAGAGCGCCAGACTATCCTATCGGCTGTCTTCCTCCTGGCCTGGTTCCATTCTAGTCCTCGGTCCTTCAAAGATTGTCTAATGTTTTCCTCCCAGCGGACTCTGGGTCGTCCTCGGGGTCTGGATCCTTGGCTCTTTGTTTCCCATGCTTGTCGTGGTATCCGATCTTCTCCCATTCTGCAGACATGGCCAAACCATCTTAATTGGGACTGTTCTACTTGGGTCTGCAGGGGGTAGGATTTAAGGCCTTGACGTATCGTCTGGTTGCGTACCATGTCTCTTCTTGTTACTTCAACCACCTTCCTCAGATACCTCATTTCAGAGGTTTGGATCTGGCTTTTATGTGTTGTAGTCATTGCCCATGACTCGCATCTATATGTCAAGACTAGGCAGGGAGAAATCTCTGGTTGAATACACCGAGGCCTCAGGTTAGTCCATAATTTTGCTGTTTAGAGTACGCGTAGAAAAAAATTCACTTAGGAAAGTAAAAGACAAGTAGATAGGAAGTTAAAGGAAAATTCAGAGCGTATTTTAAAACTTAGATATATAAAATCGCTCCAGGAATAACGTAGATAAATGAAATCTTAGTTTTCCTGATTTGTACACACAGGCAGATTTTACAGACATTTTCGGAACGCAAATACTAGTTGGGTAGTAAACTCCCTCTGGCGTCCGGTCTTCGGGTGTATATAGAACGTGCCCTAAATAGAAAAGCAGGCCACAAGAAATTCAAAAATTACAGTGAGCATCAGCGTGTTAATGCAGATTGCCTTTGTCGTTTGTATCTGAGAGCAGACTAATAGATACCCATTAACAGCTCGACTATATGTGCCTGAGGGTAAGAAAGAATATATATATATATATATATGTATTTCTATATATATATATATATATATATATATTTATATATTTATATGTATATAAATATATGTATTTCTATTGATTAATTCACTTGTGCGTTAGGAAATGTGTAGGTGTGTTTTGAACCATTGTGTAAATTCTGGAGGCAAAAGCCAACCGTGTGAATATTCAAAATAATTGAGAATGGTGGCAAAAGTGTGTCGGTAGGTGCAGAAAAGCATTTAAAGAATTATTTCTTGATGCAATGGACCACACACCAGGAACGTAAGGAAGGATGAAAGCGATTGTTTTATTGGATTGTTTAAGCTATTACTTAGTATTTTATACTAGACCTAATCATTGTATGGAGGCGGATCACGGATAAATGACTCTAACTAAGGATTTAGAGGAAAATAGTAGTCACAGTGAACTGGATTTGGTTGTTACTTCTATACTATGTCCTTTGCATCTGCTAGCATACTGTCTGAAACTGTCTATCATCCCCAACCTTTGTGATAGTGGGATAGTGATGGACAATATAGGGGTTACATTTACTATGTTTCAGGTTATAACCTGTAAACCCAACTACTCATAAAAGAGTCAGCCACTACTGAAGGAACTACTGGTGCAAGCGCCTTTTGAGTTCAGAGGGCCAGTCATCAAGTACTTACTGCCTGGAGGAAGTTCAACTAATTTTCCCTTCCAGGACAAGAGTGGAACCAGCTTCATTCTACAGATGAGTGCCAAACAAGGCTACTGTAGAGTATTCGAGTCACACCACAAAAATAGTCAATACTAATAAATGATGACTTTTTTTGGGCATAAATATAGCCAGTGATAGCCTACCATTCAATGACAGTGAAATAAAAGTGTTAGTAAGATATAGATATTCTTCAGAAGCAGAGATAGTTAACCGAAGAGAGAACATTCACCAACTTTAATGACTTTTGATACTTTTGAACTATTTTCTAACGTTTTATTTATTTACTGTTGTAATTGAATTCGATTTACTTGAAAGCTTTTCAAACAGAAAATAAAAACTGTAAAAATAAGTTGTAAATATTTACCAGCAGACTTACTTAAATTCTTTAAGTTAAGTTCAAGTTCTTGTTGGTGGATAATTTAGTTAATACCCCTAGCAGAGCTAATAATATAATCATAGGAGGATCTTTAAAGGGAGCCAATAGGAATCTAAGAAAATACAATATCATCATACCTAGAAACTTATACAGCTTGATCTTACCTTTGATGACCATGCACCCTTATTCTTTTCAGAAAAGGGGGTATTTCTGATAAGACCAGACTCTTATCTGGCACTATCCTGGTATCACCTGATACAACTTTGTGTCCAGGATATTTATTAATTTCAATAATAATCAACCCTCTCGTGACAGATAGGAGGGCTGTTTGTGTTGAATTTCACATATTGAATTTTAGGAGGTTTAAAATTATATGAAAATATACTTCTTCTTCTTCCTCGTTCGCCCTGAAAAGGACGGTGGTTGCGTTGTGTCTGTTTGCGCCTAAGCGGTGATATCTGCACCTTTCGGTCGACACATCCGACTTCTGCACGGCATTTTTTAGGGACCGGGTTTGCCTTCCCATTTCGATCCGTACTCGCTCAGCCAGACTGCACTGCTGCAGACTGTTTCCAGGACCACCACGTGGAGGTGGAGTACAGTCTTGATCAGCTCTGGTTCACTGATCCTGAAGCAAGCAGTCAAGCTATGGGTCGCTGACTGCATTCACTATTGCTGCATCTTGGGGTTCCATGAAAATATACTAATTTCCATATTTGCATAATTTTTCGATTGTGATTTGAAATGAGTTTGCTTCTTTCCTTACCATACTAATTCTAATGTTATTAGTTGCTTTGTAATTCTCTGTGCTTATATCAATTTTCTTAAGTTAGTTATTATTATTTTATTTCGTGGCTATTTTACTAACACTTTATTAACCATCATCATCATTATCTAGTCAACTCATTGTATAGACACATTATTATTCATCATCAACTAGTCAACTGATTGTATATATACATGATTAACTATCATCATCATTAAAATTTTGTTATTTTATTAACCTAAGTACTCAGTCAAATTTTATCCGTAGTAGTTAACAGCTGCCTCATGGACGACTTATATTATTATTATAATATCTGCTGAAATATTGGATAATTATTGTAAGCTGAAATTACTATGGCTGTGGAGTTGAAGTCTAAGGTCGGAGTCAAGGAGTCAGCAATCGGAGTCCTGGATTCGGTCTTTTTTTTTTGGGGGGGGGGTCTATTTCTTCTTTGATCCTTAGCCGCCGACCGTCAAAGCAGTCAGTGGCCATCACGCCTAGTGGCGTCTTGTAGGGCAACAACAAATTGATTCCACTTTGCTCGGTCGGTGGCCATCCTTCGTACAGTGCCCCAACTCTGGTTCATTCTTTGCATCTCAGCCTCCACAGTCCTTAGACCAGGTTGTTTTTTGTCAGCCTCTCTTTCGTTTTCCTTCAGGGGTCCAAAGCATAGCTGTTCTTGTGATGGCATCGGGGTCTCTTCTGAGGACATGGCCAACCCAGCTAAGGCGTCTGCCAGCTATGATGGTGTGCATGTCCTCTTGCTTGCTACGAATAAGCAGATCTTGGTTAGTGATGGTATTCGGCCAAAAGATTCGGAGAATTTTTCTTAGGCATGTTGTGTGAAAAGAGGACAATTTTGACATTTCCTTCTCTGTAACTCTCCATCATTCCGCACCATAGAGAAGCACAGAAAGCACACAGCTCTGATATAATTTTAATTTTGTGCTTGTGCTGTATTGGGAGGACTTCCAGATGTAGTTTAGGCTAAAGAAGGCTGTTCTTGCCTTATTCATTCTGATGTTGATGTCTTTGCCTGCCACGCCGTCTGGTGTTACTATGCATCCTAGGTATGTGAAGGTATCTGTCTGTACCAGTTGCTGATTCCTTACTGATATGGGCTCAGGGTTGCTCACATTGAGCGTCATGACTTCAGACCTCAGCCCACCTGCTGGCTAAAGTTATTAAGTCTATCCGTTTTTTCCTGGATGTATTGATGTGAATGTGCTAGTAGTGCAATGTCATCTGCATATTCCAGATCTTCCAATGTAGAAAATGTTGTCCATCTTATTCCTCTTGGACTGCCCTCTGTTGTCTGGCGCATCACCCAGTCTATGACTGTTAAAAATAGAGTGGTTGATAAGGGGCATCCCTGTCGTACTCCTGCCTTCACCTCAAAGGTTAGGTTGCTCTGCCCAACACTACACGTAAAGTTGGCATGCAGGCTTTTTATGATTGACACTATGCAGCTTGGAATTCCATAAGCCCTCAGTATTTTCCATAAACTGCCCCTATGTATGCTGTCAAAAGCCTTTTCAAAATCAACGAAATTAATGTAAAGCTGTCTTTGCCATTCTGAGCACTGCTCTATAATGTTCCTAAGAGTGAATATATGATCTACACATCTTCTGTTCTTTCTAAATCCTGCTTGTTCTTTACTCAGTTTGTGGTCTACTGCCTTTGAAATTCTCTGTATAATTATCCTGCCTAGTATTTTGCTGGGAACTGAGAGAAGAGTGATTCCTCTCCAATTATTGCAGTCTGCAAGATCTCCCTTCTTGGGCAATTTGACAATTATTCCTTTGTTCCACTCTGATGGTGTTGTCCCCGTTTTCCAGACTTGTGCAAATAGTGGTTCTAATAGTTCTGCAGCTTGCTCAGGGTCTGTCTTAAATAGCTCTGCATTTAAGTGATCATGGCCCGGAGCTTTGCCGTTCTTTAACCCTTTGATTGCTGTGATGATTTCTTCTTTTCGTGGAATGTCTGTATTTACATCTAGATCGTTTTCAGCTTCAGGAACATTCAATTGTGTCTCTGGTGGTTCTTTGTTCAGAGTTTCTCTGAAGTGCTCTGCCCATCTTGTTTCCTGTCCCTCTGCTGTCGTGATGAGATTACCTTGTTTATCTCTTCTTCTTCTTCCTTGATCCTTAGCCGCCGATCGTCAAAGTAGTCAGTGGCCATTACGCCTGATGGCGTCTTGTAGGGCAACAACAAATTGATTCCCTTTTGCTCGGTCGGCGGCCATCCTTCGTACAGTGCCCCAACTCTAGTTCATTCTTTGCATCTCAGCCTCCACAGTCCTCCGACAAGTTGTCTTTGGTCGGCCTCTCTTTCGTTTTCCTTCAGGGGTCCATAGCATAGCTGTTCTTGTGATGGCATCGGGGTCCCTCCTGAGGACATGGCCAACCGATCGCCAGCGTCTGCCAGCTATGATGGTGTGCATGTCCTCTTGCTTGCTACGAGTAAGCAGATCTTGGTTGGTGATGATATTCGACCAAAAGATTCGGAGAATTTTTCTTAGGCATGTTGTGTGAAAAGAGGACAATTTCGACATTTCCTTCTCTGTAACTCTCCAGCTCTCCGCGCCATAGAGAAGCACAGAAAGCACACAGCTCTGATATAATCCTAATTTTGTGCTTGTGCTGTACTGAGAGGACTTCCAGATGTTGTTTAGACTAAAAAAGGCTGTTCTTGCTTTGTTCATTCTGTTGTTGCTTATCTCTTACTAATGTAATATTGTTTGCACTTCGTTTTCCGCTGATGAATTTAGTTATTTTGTATACTGCGCTTGTTTCATTTCTCAGTGCTGCTTCCTCTGCCTGTCTTGCAAGATCGTCTATGAAATTCCTTTTGTTGGCTCGGGTTTGGCGTTTAACTTCCTTGTCCAGCTGACTGTACTGTTCGCTATATAGTTGCTTTAACCTGGGGGACTTCGCTTCTGTTTTCTTTCTTTTCATTTCCTTTCTCATCGTTATGGTGTTTAATGTTTTTGGTGTTATCCAGTCTTGCTTCTTCCTTTCCTGGAATCCCAAGCATGATTTGCTGCTTTCCTCGTATATTGTTGAAATGGTGTTGAAATTCTGGTCTATATCATCAGTCAATGTCTTTTCCTGACTTTTGGCAAATTTATATCGTTTCTTTATGTCTGTCGTGAAATATTCTAATCCACATGTGTAAATTATCAGGTAAATGTAGGGCCTAACACATAAATTCAATAGGGGGAAGGGGGAGTGGTGGGGAACAGTGCTGTCACAATGACTGTGCTCGAAATCCCCCTTGTTTTCTCCTTCGTCTGCAGATTGTAACGTTTCACGTTGATGGTAAAAGCCTTCTGCAGCATACACGCGTTTCCCCAAAACAATAAAATGTGTACTCCATTTCTGAGGGAGACCTTGAGATGCGCAAGATGACCTGGGTTTGAGATTACATTCATGTCGTTTTGTACACTGCGTTACCAAAAGACGAGGGGCGGATGGACTGGGGATGGAGGGAGAGGGGGAGGCTGGGGGCGGGAACGCATGCAGCACTAAACACGCGTCTCGCTATACAATTACTACCATCACGCGTGTGGGGCCGCGAGCGCTAGCTTTTTTCAAATCGACAGTGATGGAAAACACTGCACACGCGAGAGTTGGTTTTTGAAAACTCACAAAACGCTTGTTGGGAGGCATGACATTGTACTGGTTTGCGTTTGGGGGCATTGCAGTGCCCAGACACCACATCGTATTCGAAGTAAACAGGAGGTAGAAGAAAATGCATATTTTGAACGCAGCCACTTGGCTCCATTAGGTTTGTGTGTTTGGGTTCCTTGGGACTTGCTGACAAGGGATATGTTAGACGTTGCACAGGTGGTCTGGGAATTACCAAATTGTAGTCAAGGGAAATAGTGAGGAATGTCAGACGGCACCCGGGGTCGGAGTCGCTCGGTGGCAGATTTTCGCACCACTGTTGTACGGGAGGTGGGTCTCCATGTTAGATCCGATTTGATTGGAGCGCAGTAAATGTGGGGCTAGACACGATTGGTCGGGCTATGGATGCTGTCTTTTGTTGTCGGGGGAGACGGGAGTAGGAGTACTTTTTTTCAAACGATTGGGTGGACATGGCACGATTGATTAGACCCGCGGGTATGGTCAATCGGAGGCGTCGGGTCACCACCACATGTTCAAATAAACTTACTACAGAACCAGTGCGTTGAGCACCAGTGCATATTTTTCTGGGTGAAAGCCTGGGACATCGGCAGATCGAGATTGTGCTGTATTCAGTGCCAGTCAACGTGGCTGTGTGTTGTTCCATGAGTTGTGGTAAGCTTGAGATGTTCGATGTCTTTTTAATGAAAATTGAGTGTGGATTGATAATTTATGTCTGTATGTGTGTGTGGTTCGGTGGCGAACGTGAGGAAAAGCCTATGTGGTGCTCCGGCCTGAACAGAGGGTGTCGGAGGAGAGTGAAACTGCATGGGATTGCCAGACAGTACACTGACACCTATATTATTGACTGGAGAGAAATGGTGCTGGAATTGCAGAGGCGTAGTAACCATTGGGGAGGAATATACTGGTGTAAATTATTTCAGATGAAGCTGACAGTTGGCCTACCGCTCTGGGCTCAGTGTTTGTTATGTATTGTGTTCGGTCTGTAAATGGATTATAAACTAGTTATGAAGTAGGAGGTACAACCTTCTTGTTTCAGGGACCGTGGTCCAAAAGTTATTGAGCAGCACCTGGTCTGAGCTTTGCTGAACCTAGAGGCTGACAGCATACTCCTGGGTCCAGATAGTGACCAGTGAGGTGTCTCCAGAACACAGGGAGGCTATCGAGCAGAGGAGTCCTTTCATGCCGCCATCACGAAAGATAAGCCTATGTGGCCATTGGAGCTCAACATTATGCCCCCCCCCCCCCTCAAAATCTGACTTTATAATAAACCAGAGGGAAAATACAGTGTTTATATTGATATGAACTGTGAACTTTTCCCCATACCATTTACAAGATAAACAAACACTTGAAGTCATGATGACAAATAACAACATAGCTTGAAAAAACAAAACCAGTATTACCTCATATTACTACTACACAACTGACACACATAGGATAATATTAATAAAATATGTCACTACAAGTTTCATATTGATAAATCCTGTACATATAAATTGTAATTAAAATAGATTGTGATTCCTGGTTCACTTTGTAGTTGAATCAGGACATATATATTAATGAAAGTACTTAATACATATTGATATTTGAAAATTTACCAGTGACTCATTTAAGATAGTCTTATAGAATGTTACATGTGTGTGAGTGTCACAGTATTGTCAAGTGAGGTGGAATAAAGTAAATTGTTTATCTGTCTGTTGTTGTTGTGACTTACATTTCATCATATACATACCCTAGACATTTAACGTAGTCATCATAATATTCCAGAATAATTCTGACTGAGGCATAATGTGGTAGCAAGTAAGGTTATCTGTAAAACACTACACCTATTAGATACAGATACCTTCACAGCTGATCTCAGTCAGTACACTAAGTCCCCTATAAAAATTTATAACATCCCACTTTACCACATATATTGGGGGCTCGTCCGGGATTTTGAATCTTTCCCTATTAAAAATATTGGGGGTAATTCACTCCAGGGAATAATAGAAATTAAAAGCTATCCTTGGGTGAAAATAAATAACGTTGAGCTCTCAGTGCCTGTGGTTGTCATTAGATAAATATTGATAGATTGAATTATTACATTTGCATGTTAGACAATGGCCGACTTGGCAAAATTTCGATCTGCTGCTGTACAGACTGCGAAAGAGTTAGGAATGGACGGGCAAATTATGATTGCTTATGTCACGGCTGAATGTGACAAATATATTGAACGGGAAGAAAGAAGATTAGAAAAAGAGGCCGAAAGAAAGTTAGAGGCTGAGGCTAAGAAATTGGAGGCAGAAAGAGAAGACAAAAGATTAGCTGCAGAAAGGGAAGCCGAGGAAAGAAGACAGGCTGCAGAAAGGGAAGACAAGCGATTAGCTGCAGAAAGGGAAGCAGAAGATAAAAGATTACAAAGGGAACATGAGTTACGACTAAGGGAGTTTGAGTTTCAAGGCCATGCTCCTGAAAATGGTGCCAGTCCCTTTACCTCTGATGCCACTGCTAGTCAGGGAGCCTCAACCTCAGCTATGAACTTTCATTTAGATCATTTTGTTGAGAAAGACGATGATATTGAGAGCTATCTAAATAGATATGAACTATTAGCTACCACATATGGGTTAGAGAGAGAAAGGTGGAGCTTAAAGTTATCTCAAGGGCTTCGTGGGGCAGCTTATGAAGTTTTTGCCAAAATGAGCAGAAGTGATCAGGAAAATTATGACATGCTAAAGCAGGCTCTTTTGTTAAGATATGAAAAGAACGCAGAATTTTATAGGAAAAAATTTAGGAATGCTAAACTACTGTCAGGTGAAACCTATCACCAGTTCTCTGCACGGTTAGAGACATACTTGGAGAAATGGACTTCTCTGGGAAAACCCAAGATCTTAAGGAAATGGTCCTTATAGAACAATTAAGAGAGTCCATGGCTCCAGACCTGAGAAAGTTTCTCATGGAACAAGGTGCAGAGAGGCTGGGTGAGTTGCTAAATGTTGCAGAAAGGTATCAAGCAGCTCAGGCAGAGGTATCAGGTAATAAAAAGAAACAGCTGGAAAATTTTAGGGCACCACAGAACTTTAATAAATTTGATCCTAGAGATCAAAACAAAGGTAAGCACCAATTTGATAGGCCACGGTATGACAATAAAAATAAAACCCCACAATTCGATGAAAGGAAATATGATGAAAGAAAATCTTTCAACCAAGGGAAAAGGTGGTGTAAAAATTGTAAGATGAACAATCATGACACTGACCGTTGCAGAAGGAACCCTATAGTTATGGCAACCCTTCAGGTCAGGTCGACCTCAAGACAGGAGGAGGATATTATGTTGAATACCACTCCAGAAGAGATGAGGAAGGCACAGGCTGGGGATAAGACCCTCAAGCCTTGTTTCAGGAAATTGTCAACTTGTCATACTACTCCAGGCAAGGGAGATTTTTACATGAAAAACAAGTTGATGTATAGGAAGACTGGAGCTAGATCCAAAGGTCAGGGACAGCTGGTACTTCCTAAAAGATATAGGGCAGACTTAATAAGGAGCCTACATGTGAAACCAGATGGGGACCATGAAAAAATTGGTACCATCATCCAAAAGGTGGCCCACAATTATTATTGGCCCAAGGCAAGGTGGGACATTGAGAATTTTGTGGAAAGGTGTAGCATAGCACATGAGGGAACACCCACAAGTGGGAACATTGATCAGGACCTGGACACGCCACGGGGCAAAATTAGGCCTGATAATAAAAAGAAAAATAAATTTGATAAAGTGGACCAAAGGGAATGGGAAGCCCCTTTTCACGGACAAGCTTCACTTAACTGTTTTACAATGGCCACTATGCGGAGAGTGCAAAAAGATGTCTTACCCCAGGATAAGCCGAAAATCCCTCAATCGGACTTAAACAAACTGGAAGAAGAAGATGTAGAGAGGAAATCCCTCATCAAGAATTTTAAGTGGGGAGACAGCCCCAAGAAAAAAATTGGTAGCGGTCGTTTTGTGACTGATAATTCTGGGAAGAAAAATCATCACTACAGAGCTTCGAGTGGAAGAGACCATACCGGTGCAGGGACAAATAGGTCCACAAAATTAAAGGTCCATATGTAACTCTGTTAAGAACGTGGACTGACGAAAAGGCAGAGGAAAATATTACATCCTCATACCAATATGTGAATGAGCTGACCACTCGTTTAAAAACTGGCTGGAAACTTGCCAATGAAAATTTGAAACAAGCCAGGAAGAAACATGCTGCCTATTATAACAGGAAAGCTAAAGACAGAGATTTGGCTGTGGGAGAGAAGGTACTGCTTCATCTCCCCGGTAGTCAGAATAAGTTACAAATTGGATGGCAAGGTCCATATACAGTTCTAGAGAAGGTGTCTAGAACCAATTATAAGATAGATAAGAAGGGGAAAGAAAAAAAATCTATCATGTGAATCTCCTGAAGAAATATTTGGAAAGAGAACATCAGGAAGAGACACACTTGTTGACCTTGTCCATTGCCATGGAGATGAAAAAGGAACCACTTTCATCATTTGAATATCCATTACACCCCTGTGAGACAGCGGCACAGGTGAAAATCAGTACACATTTAACGAAAACTCAGAAAGAGAGAGTGCAACAGGTTCTAGATACTCATACAGAGGTGTTAACAGACCGACCTGGGCATACAAACTTATTGGAATATGATATGAAACTGATAGACCCCACACCTGTCTGTATGAAACCCTATTCGATTCCTTTTGCTAAGGAGAAAGCTTTGAAGGAAGAGATAGACTATTTGTTGAAGGAAGGAATTATTTCACACAGTGAATCTTCGTATAGTTCCGGTGTTGTACTCACTCTTAAGAAAACTCTCTGGAGAACAAAGACTCTGTATAGATTACAGGAGACTGAATGCTATTACAGAAGGACAGGTGGATCCATTGCCGGATACAAATCAGCTGTTTGCCAGACTAAATAAAGCTAAATATTTCTCAAAAGTGGATCTGAGTAAAGGATACTATCAGATTCCAGTAAATCCTGATATCAGACAAAATTGTTGGATGTAAACATTTCGGAGGAACGTAATGAATCCCTGAGTTGCCTCTTTGATTGAGGATATTCCGAATGTTTCATACAGGCTAATAAGAAGATTATGGGATCCACTACGAAAACTCTGCTATCACCAGGTATATGTTATCTCCTCATAACGTACATTTTGAGGAAAATCTAATGTTCTCTGGACATGTCATTGCGCAGACTCAGAGAAGAGAAATGGTGAATACGGGTTGTGAAGCAGCATTAAGACAAGCAGTCACACTTGCGGCTGTTCAGTAACATAACCGAAAAATATTATTGGTTGTAGAGGTCTGAGGCAGATTTCAAGAGTAGTGCCTACTCTGAATGGACCCAACTACATAAAACCATGATAGCACAACAGCAGAGTAAAGTCGAGTTGACTTACATTTATCTATGTGTATATAGAATAAAGGACTGACATAAGATGTCTGTTTTAAGAGGGGAGATGTCGTGAAATATTCTAATCCACATGTGTAAATTATCAGGTAAATGTAGGTCCTAACACATAAATTCAATAGGGGGAAGGGGGAGTGGTGGGGAACAGTGCTGTCACAATGACTGTGCTCGAAATCCCCCTTGTTTTCTCCTTCGTCTGCAGATTGTAACGTTTCACGTTGATGGTAAAAGCCTTCTGCAGCATACACGCGTTTCCCCAACACAATAAAATGTGTACTCCATTTCTGAGGGAGACCTTGAGATGCGCAAGATGACCTGGGTTTGAGATTCCATTCATGTCGTTTTGTACACTGCGTTACCAAAAGACGAGGGGCGGATGGACTGGGGATGGAGGGAGAGGGGGAGGCTGGGGGCGGGAACGCATGCAGCACTAAACACGCGTCTCGCTATACAATTACTACCATCACGCGTGTGGGGCCGCGAGCGCTAGCTTTTTTCAAATCGACAGTGATGGAAAACACTGCACACGCGAGAGTTGGTTTTTGAAAACTCACAAAACGCTTGTTGGGAGGCATGACATTGTACTGGTTTGCGTTTGGGGGCATTGCAGTGCCCAGACACCACATCGTATTCGAAGTAAACAGGAGGTAGAAGAAAATGCATATTTTGAACGCAGCCACTTGGCTTCTTTAGGTTTGTGTGTTTGGGTTCCTTGGGACTTGCTGACAAGGGATATGTTAGACGTTGCGCAGGTGGTCTGGGAATTACCAAATTGTAGCCAAGGGAAATAGTGAGGGATGTCAGACGGCACCCGGGGTCGGAGTCGCTCGGTGGCAGATTTTCGCACCACTGTTGTACGGGAGGTGGGTCTCCATGTTAGATCCGATTTGATTGGAGCGCAGTAAATGTGGGGCTAGACACGATTGGTCGGGCTATGGATGCTGTCTTTTGTTGTCGGGGGAGACGGGAGTAGGAGTACTTTTTTTCAAACGATTGGGTGGACATGGCACGATTGGTTAGACCCGCGGGTATGGTCAATCGGAGGCGTCGGGTCACCACCACATGTTCAAATAAACTTACTACAGAACCAGTGCGTTGAGCACCAGTGCATATTTTTCTGGGTGAAAGCCTGGGACATCGGCAGATCGAGATTGTGCTGTATTCAGTGCCAGTCAACGTGGCTGTGTGTTGTTCCATGAGTTGTGGTAAGCTTGAGATGTTCGATGTCTTTTTAATGAAAATTGAATGTGGATTGATAATTTATGTCTGTATGTGTGTGTGGTTCGGTGGCGAACGTGAGGAAAAGCCTATGTGGTGCTCCGGCCTGAACAGAGGGTGTCGGAGGAGAGTGAAACTGCATGGGATTGCCAGACAGTACACTGACACCTATATTATTGACTGGAGAGAAATGGTGCTGGAATTGCAGAGGCGTAGTAACCATTGGGGAGGAATATACTGGTGTAAATTATTTCAGATGAAGCTGACAGTTGGCCTACCGCTCTGGGCTCAGTGTTTGTTATGTATTGTGTTCGGTCTGTAAATGGATTATAAACTAGTTATGAAGTAGGAGGTACAACCTTCTTGTTTCAGGGACCGTGGTCCAAAAGTTATTGAGCAGCACCTGGTCTGAGCTTTGCTGAACCTAGAGGCTGACAGCATACTCCTGGGTCCAGATAGTGACCAGTGAGGTGTCTCCAGAACACAGGGAGGCTATCGAGCAGAGGAGTCCTTTCCTGCCGCCATCACGAAAGATAAGCCTATGTGGCCATTGGAGCTCAACATTATGCCCCCCCTCAAAATCTGACTTTATAATAAACCAGAGGGAAAATACAGTGTTTAAATTGATAGGAACTGTGAACTTTTCCCCATACCATTTACAAGATAAACAAACACTTGAAGTCATGATGACAAATAACAACATAGCTTGAAAAAACAAAACCAGTATTACCTCATATTACTACTACACAACTGACACACATAGGATAATATTAATAAAATATGTCACTACAAGTTTCATATTGATAAATCCTGTACATATAAATTGTAATTAAAATTGATTGTGATTCCTGGTTCACTTTGTAGTTGAATCAGGACATATATATTAATGAAAGTACTTAATACATATTGATATTTGAAAATTTACCAGTGACTCATTTAAGATAGTCTTATAGAATGTTACATGTGTGTGAGTGTCACAGTGTTGTCAAGTGAGGTGGAATAAAGTAAATTGTTTATCTGTCTGTTGTTGTTGTGACTTACATTTCATCATATACATACCCTAGACATTTAACGTAGTCATCATAATATTCCAGAATAATTCTGACTGAGGCATAATGTGGTAGCAAGTAAGGTTATCTGTAAAACACTACACCTATTAGATACAGATACCTTCACAGCTGATCTCAGTCAGTACACTAAGTCCCCTATAAAAATTTATAACATCCCACTTTACCACAATGTCGGCCACAAAAGCTTTTCTGGTAAGGGAGTCCTTCAATTTGCTGATGTCAAACCTTTCCTGTGTAGTTACACAGTCCAGCCCTTCTTAGTTTCGCTTTCAGTTTTGCTACTACTAAATGGTGATCACTTCCCACATCTGCACCTCTTCTTACCTTCACATCTTGTAATGCATGTCTCCATCTACCGTTAATCATGATATGGTCTATCTGGTTTCTGTCCCGACCATTTGGTGATTCCTATGTTAATTTGTGAATTTCTGTATGTGGGAAAAGTGTTCCTCCAATGACCAGGTTGTTAAAGCTACAGAAACTTATTAGTTTATCCCCATGTTCGTTTGCTGTTCCGCTGCCGCATTTCCCCATTGTTTTTTTCATTATATGTATTGTGTGTACCAACTTTCGCATTGAGGTCTCCCATTACTATAACAAGATCATATCTAGGTGTGTCTTCCATTTCTTTCTGCAGTTGTTGAGAGAATTCATCCTTGACCTCCTCATCGCTATCATTCGTTGGTGCGTAGCATTGTATTATTGTAGTGTTGGTGAATGTCCCTCTCAATCTTAATCTTATCAATCTGTTGTTGGTGGGTTCCCATTCCAGTAATGTCCTTTCTATTCCTTTCTGTAGAATAATGGCTACGCCTTCATTGTGCTGTCCATCCTCTCTTCCAGAGTAAAGTACTGTTTCTCCTGTTGCTGTTTTAACTTTTCCTGCCCCTGTCCATCTGCCGTCGCTTATCCCTAGAATGTGTAACCTATAGTTTCTCATTTCTGCCGTGACCTGTCTTAGTTTACCTGTTTCGTTCATTGTCCTGACATTCCAAAATCCTATTCTTGTATCCTGTTTTGTGGTCAGGACATCCGTTTTCATGTCAGTGGCTTCCTTTCGGCTTTCACCACTGACAGTCATACGAGCTACAGACTCCGAATGTCCATCCCGCAGCAAAGTTTGTTCATTTATTGTTGTTTCCGTAACTTCATTGTTTTTTTTTACATAGACAGGGGTGTCAGCCCTATGCTAAAACCCCCAACATGGAGGACCAGGGTAGGCCTACCAGCTTTTGTCTGACCCCTACCCACACAGACCAGTCCAGCTTGGTTGAACCTACCAGGAGTAAAACTCCCACTGGCATAGCTCTGGGGATTGTCAGGGTACGCAAGCTGCCATACCGCTACAAGGTATAGGTACCATTGATGGCATTTTTTTTTGTGGAGTCAGTAAAAAGCTTCCAGACTCCTACGAGACGTAAGACAACGCAGATCCCCGTTTGGTCGATGTCAAATAAAGGAGGAGGGGTTTAAAAAATTGAAATAATACTTTAAATTAGTTGTTTATTATTAACGTAGTACATCTTGTCCTATTTGAGTGCAGCAATAAAGACGCACCTATTAGAAGCAACCCTTTTAAAGGACTAATTCAATTTAAACAAACATTCGGATGCAGCAAGAATTAACATCACTGTAAGAGTGGGCCAAAACATGGCTCATGAAGGTAAATGAAGAGAAAACAATAAACACAGTGTTTTCCCTCGCGAATAAACCGCAGACCTCCAAACTAGTGCTAAACGAAAACAAATCTACAAATAACATCTTTTGTAATGAAACTGTCTATACTGAACCTCATTGATTCAATGAGAATCTGATAACCACAAGAAAGAAGAATTCTTAAAGCCAATTAAATACAGGAAATTGACAGTCTCATGCATCCAGTGACTTTCTGATGAATTATCTTTGGTGATGGTCAGTAGGGCTAAGAGATCTTAGAGTGAGATCGGTTATGGTCAGTCGGGCTGAGAGATCTTGGAGTGATGAGTTGGGTGAAGGACAGTTGAGTTGAAAGATCTTGAAGTGAGTGAGTTGGGTGATCGTCAGTCGGGTTGAGAGATCTTGGAGTGAGTATGTT
Source organism: Oreohelix idahoensis (assembly GCA_024509875.1). Classification (NCBI taxonomy): domain Eukaryota; kingdom Metazoa; phylum Mollusca; class Gastropoda; order Stylommatophora; family Oreohelicidae; genus Oreohelix; species Oreohelix idahoensis. The sequence continues at coordinate 378,631 of JAMPIV010019647.1, forward strand.
GGGTGATGGTTAGTCGGTTTGAGAGATCATGAAGTGGAAAGTGATTTCTTGGAGAAGATCAGTGAAGACTGTCGACAACGGAAATGTCTATGTGACACAAGTCATTTTGAATGAAGGTGGTCGAGGGCTCTAGTTTCGTGAGAGCGGAGATAATTTCTGAATACTAGCGTGTATTCAGCTGTGTACATGCATCAAAGTATTTTTTATTCGCGTGAGGATGCCAGCTGATTCCTCGCAGATTGCAGTATATGTACATTCTGTTATCATCGCTTGTCTCTGTGAAATGAAACGTGGTAATGCTGTAACCATCTCGACGGTTTGACGATCCAAACAATGTCTATGTAACAGTGCTTGAGTACCTGCTCCCTGGTATTGCCTAAGAATTTAGGAATACGTATGTTAAACCTGCAACACGAGCGTAACATACAGATTTTCTCAGTGGGTGTCCTATCCATCGCCAACGGCTTCTTCTGGAAAGGCAATAATCGACCAACATGAGAAATGTAAAGTTATTGATCTGCCAAGGTTCGATATGGAGATGAACAGATTTGTCTAGCTGACATCCATAACATAGTATGTTGTTGCGGGGACAACATAAGATATGGGGTCGTCCACATATGACGTCACGCAATGAGAGGGAAGGGGGTCTAACATTTTGTGACGAAGTGTGACGGCAGGGGGAGGCGCGGGGGTTTGCAAAAATGTGAGTCACACAAAATTAGAAGTGAGATATTTTAAATACTCAAATGATTGTATAGACACTATATTAACTTTCACTATCATTAAAATTTTGTTTTTTTATTAACTAGTGAACTGATTATATAGATATTTTATTATTAATCATCATCATTAAAATTGTGTTATTTTATTAACTAGTCAACTGATTATATAGACACTTTATTAATCATCATCATCATTACAATTTTGTTATTTTATTAACTAGTCAACTGATTATTTCTACCGTGAGGTGTAGCGGTTTGGAAGAGAGAGCGCCAGACTATCCTATCCGCTGTCTTCCTCCTGGCCTGGTTCCAGTCTAGTCCTCGGTCCTTCAAAGATTGCCTAATGTCCTCCCAGCGGACTCTAGGTCGTCCTGGAGGTCTGGATCCCTGGCTCTCTGTTTCCCATGCTTGTCGTGGTAGCCGATCTTCTCCCATTCTGCAGAAATGGCCAAATTATCTTAGTTGGGACTGTTCTACTTAGGTCTGCAGCTGGTTGGATTTTAGGCCTTGACGTATCGTCTGGTTGCGGACCACGTCTCTTCTTGTTACTTCAACCACCTTCCTCAGATACCTCATTTCTGAGGTTTGGATCTGGCTTTTGTGGGTTGTAGTCATTGCCCGTGACTCGCATGCATATGTTAAGACTGGGACATAGGTTGAGCGGTATACAGCCATCTTCGTTTTCTTACCAACATCTCTCTTGCTGAGGAATCCTCGATTTATGGCCTGAAAAAGTCTCCCAGCTGCTGCTTTTCGAGTGGCCAAACTCTTCTTTGATGCCTCCCTTTCGGTCTATAATAGCTCCGAGGTATTTAAAGTGGTCGATCTGCTTCAGGACCTGTTCTCCCAGCTTAATCTGATGTCTTCTTTCTTCTTGTGATATCTTTACTTACTTAGTCGTTCCTCTTCTACCGTGGGGTGTAGAGGTTTGGAAGAGGGAGCGCAAGACTATCCTATCGGCTATCTTCCTCCTGGCCTGGTTCCATTCTAATAGTCTATTGGGTCCCGTGACGACCTCGCATGCATATGTTAAGATCTGGCTGGGACAAGTTGGGACATAGGTTGAGCGGTATACAGCCATCTTCGTTTTCTTACCAACATCTCTCTTGCTGAGGAATCCTCGATTTATGGCCTGAAAAAGTCTCCCAGCTGCTGCTTTTCGAGTGGCCAAACTCTTCTTTGATGCCTCCCTTTCGGTCTATAATAGCTCCGAGGTATTTAAAGTGGTCGATCTGCTTCAGGACCTGTTCTCCCAGCTTAATCTGATGTCTTCTTTCTTCTTGTGATATCTTTACTTACTTAGTCGTTCCTCTTCTACCGTGGGGTGTAGAGGTTTGGAAGAGGGAGCGCAAGACTATCCTATCGGCTATCTTCCTCCTGGCCTGGTTCCATTCTAGTTCTCGGTCCTTCAAAGATTGTCTAATGTTGTCCTCCCAGCGGAATCTGGGTCGTCCTGGGGATCTGGATCCCTGGCTCTTTGTTTCCCATGCTTGTCGTGGTAGACGATCTTCTCCCATTCTGCATACATGGCCAAACCATCTTAGTTGGTACTGTTCTACTTGGGTCTGCAGGGAGTGGGATTTTAGGCCTTGACGTATCACCTGGTTGCGGACCATGTCTCTTCTTGTTACTTCAACCATCTTCCTCAGATACCTCATTTCTGAGGTTTGGATCTGGCTTTTGTGGGTTGTAGTCATTGCCCATGACTCGCATCCATGTGTCAAGACTGGGACATAGGTGAAGCGGTATACAGCCATCTTCGTTTTCTTACCAACCACTCTCTTGCTGAGGAATCCTCGATTTATGGCCTGAAAAAGTCTCCCAGCTGCTGCTTTTCGAGTGGCCAACTCTTCTGTGATGCCTTCCTTTCGGTCTATAATAGTTCCGATATATTTAAAGTGGTCGACCTGCTCCAGGACCTGTTCTCCCAGCTTAATCTGATGTCTTTTTTCTTCTAGTGATATCACAGTGGATTTTGTTTTAGAGCTGCTTATGACCATCCCTCTCTTCTCCAGCTTTTCCTTCCAGACTTGCAGGTTGGATTACAGATGTGCCTCTGATTTTTCTCGTGATATCACCATGGAATTTGTTTTAGAGCTGCTTAGGACCATCCCTCTCTTCTCCAGCTCTTCTTTCCAGACTTGCAGGTTGGATTTGGAGATGACACTTTATTAATCATCATCATTAAAATTGTGTTATTTTATTAACTAGTCACTTTATTAATAATCATCATTAGTAACATTTTCATTTGCCCCCATTACAGAACATGATCCCACTACTGAAGCCGACCTATTACAGTACGCCCACCCAAGCAGTCACGTTGTCCCGAGAAATAATACGGTGATGATAATATCCTGGACAAATATGTGCATCAGATGATACCAGGATAGTGCCACATAAGAGACTGGTCTTAAAAGAAATACCCCATTCTCTGAAAAGAGTAATGGTGTATCGAAGTCAAAGCTGAGGTAGAGTCAAGCTGTATAGATCACTCGGTGAGATGGTAATGGCAATCCTATTTACCCATGGTGCCCCTCTCCAGACCAGCCTGAGACTATGACTCTGCTAGGGGTAATTAATTAACCAACAAGAACTTTGAACCCAACTTAAATAATTCACTGAAGACTGTGGGTACAATTTATAATTTATTTATCTACAAGAATTGTTTTCTTTGTACTTCTGTTAAATTTCAAATAAAGTCAAATTGATTTCAAAATAAAATCTGTTTCACTTTCATTATATATATATATATATATATATATATATATATATATATATATATATATATATATATATATATATATATATATATATATATATATATATATATATATATATATATATATATCTCACATTTACAGTTAATTTATTGTAACTAATAAAGTTCACTTCAACTGTTTTCTTGATCCTTGATAAAATATGTCTTTCTTCTGTGCGATCTTGAATAGAATATCAATGTTCATTTGTGATAAAGTCATAAAGACTGATATGACTGTCAATTGTCTTCTAAATAAGCCACAGACTTTGCTATCATCATAACACAGTTTGTTTGTAAGTGTGGTGATATTTGTAAGATTAAGTAACCCAAGAAAGAGCAACTTATCTGTAAAAGTTCCTTCTTAGGCCTCGTACAGCAGTATAATCGGAGAGAATCCCACAACTGCGGGTCTTCCAATCGTCAAGAGAACACAGTTGATACTGGCAAAAGCTCTGAACAACTTGAGTATTTACTAGCTGACTTGTTCACAAAATATTTAGTACGACACTCAGGGTAGGATATAACCCTCAATCGCAGACAGGATTTTAATGGTTACACAGTCTGCTCACACTTCTGCAGATGGCAAATGAGTTGATACAGATGCTGTTTTCCGTGTCTGTAGTTTGAATTAAGCGGCGAGTGTGTTTGCGCCTTCCATTCCTCTCCCTTATAAATTGGGCTTCCGGATGTACGAGATAACAACTAGGCCAAAGTATTTTTGCATTCACCCAAAATCGTGTAGGTAGGGCAAGGTGTGCTTAGATGACACATCTAAAATAATTCTGGAGTCCTTATATCTGCACCGATGTCCGCCATCTTAGGTTATAGTTTATCCTACTTTTCACTGGAGAAGCCGAAACATTAAAAACACAACATTTTTCATGCTCCACTGTCTTCTATTAACAATAACTTCGGCTCTACACCACATCCAGGGAAACTATTGCTATCTGCCTAAGTCTAATGATCCCTATTATCGAATCGGGTCCTTCCTTAACTAGGTACTCCATGTATATTTGCACACTGCCTTCCGAAATATTACCAACATCTACACTTTCGTTGTCTCCATGTTTAATAGCCTAGCGTATACTCCGACACTACGTGTACCAAGCTGGCGTTTCCTTGGTCAGTTATTTCCACGAGGTTTGCGTGGTGATAGTTTTTGAATGATCGACGAGATATGATCCAGACGTCACTACACACGTGATCTTGCAAAAGTGGTATCTGTCGAAATTTGTTTTACGTGTTGAGGTTACCAGCCCCAGGAGTAATAGTTCTTAAAAAAAACGTTTAGAATCAGCTGCTGCGATACAAGAAGTAGGTAAAGTCATTGTTACAACCGTATCACAAAAGTTCATTTCGGAAAAATTATGGAAAATTTATTTCCTAGTTTATTTTTGGACCATTTGGTAAGAACAATAAACGTTTGGTTTTAAGACCAATCGTCATTGCATACGGACAACTCCATCAGTCTTCCTATCTCCTCCATTAGATCCCGCTATGATGTTCTCAGCACAGTGCACGAATTATGTAGCACCTGCGATTGTCTTAATTTGTGTATAGCGGAATCATATATTCTATAAATAGTTTGTAGTGGGTAGGATTTCTTGTAAATTTTGCCAGGAAAGCTGCTGTATGGCTTACTCTTTACGATTTCCAACTACCTAGGGATTTTTAACGCGCGCAACTTGCACACGGGACCTCCTTTGCTGTCGCCCTTATCTGAGAAGGCTAGCCATCCGATCTCAACTACCCAGGAAATCAGGGGGAAGTATGGCATTATTAGGAACCATTGGATTTCAAAAACATTTCCATCTCTTATATTCCCTGTGCTGGGAGCAAACTAGGTACATTTAGAATTAGAGTCGGACGCTATGTCTCTTCGACCATACTTGGATATCTTAATTGCTTTCTGATTGTTTTGCCTTTAGAATTTTTTATTTGCACATTTGGTTACATAACTTACATTCTACTAAATTATATGGAATGTTCAATGTCACGAACGCCCGTAATTTGATATACTTTAGAAATAAACTGATATTTTCAAAATTAGTAATCAAACGTTATTAGAATTGTTTCAAAAGTTCTTTTGATTTCAGTTGTATAATGCACTTCTCATACGGTATTACTAATTTTTGCTGTTGTGGAGGTTACAGCTTCCAGTACATCAGTGTTATTATGACCTGCGTTATCGTAACTCCCAGTTTGATGTTATGTTATGATGAAAGAAATGAACGCAGCAAAGTTAATAATGTAACATACAATGATGGAAATATATCACTGTCGAAAATTGACAGAAATTTTGAATTTTCCAATCCGTCAATCTTTGAGTGCCGAAGTCGTCTATCCCTGGGTTAGCAGTATATAATGTTAGGTAATTACATGGAACTTAGAGTCTGATGTAGATTCGAGAATAATATTTACGTTACTAGGCGTTACGCTAAAAGCAGAGTAACCCAAACACCTGCACAAAGCACGCGATCGCAGTTGTGAGGTCAACGTCCGTGCAAAGACTATGTAGGCCTGATAGTTGGTTGTGTCTTTACACTTCGTTAACAAACTGGACCCGAGGATAAACCGAATGAGATACAGACAATTGTGGGTAAAAGATTTGACCAATGTCGGCTAAAATGTTTGGTATCTTGATGTGAGTTGACATTTGTCATATAATGTATGCTTAGTTTTTAGTATACATATAACTGATTGCAAGGACGTGTGGGATTTTTTTCTGTGACAACTCCTCAGTAATGTATTCAGTAAGGTGTAGTGTTAAATGTGCCAATGTAGCTCCGTTACAACATAAGCTAACAGATACTTAATCTGTTAAGAGTCTCATAGTTGTGTTAGTATTTACAATGGGCTAATTGTAAGCTGAAGCTGACATTACTTTGGAAATTACAGTTGTGTAAATTATTTATGTAAAATGTACCAGTAACGTGTGCTTACTATAATAACTAAATTGGTGGGAGGAAGTCATTTATTTTTCGGAGAAACTTCTTATGGCAAAGTATGGAATTCTGGTATGTCTACTATGAAGTTTAGATATAACTTACACGCCAGCCTAGAGATTTAGCCACCAGCCAGTGAAAGAATTATGTCCTATGTAAAGTCACAATGCATCGTACCAGCATAAACATTGGGTATATATGTATTCATACTTGTAGATTATTATTTTACTCCTTATTCTATCAACCCCACGGGTCGCATACAAATTGGTTGTGTAATGTATTTAATGCTAATATTTAAAGTACATTATAGTAACAATATAGTATGAATGGTGCATCTTCACAGTGGGAACTACACGGTTGTAGCACCCATATGTTCAGTTTGGAGAGGTCACCCAGTTGTTTGTACAGAGAAAATGTTCAGATGTACATGTGTGTCAGAACAACAATCTGTAGATGCTGTTGGATTTAACCCTATTTGTACCGTGGATTTAACTCACGGCTCATTGTCTACAAAATAGTACCACCGCACACAATAGCTGACATGAGTAATACAATAACGCCTCAAATACAGTAATATCCCTTTATGAGAAGTACACACAACAATCACTATGCATGTAACTGCAATACGTAAGATAATGAATACATAAGCCAACTTACTTGCGATAATCATACCAACTCTCCTAATAGCACAAAGGCACAGCACAATGCACTGAAAACTGCCACATATCCTGGCGAACACTATAATTCGTCATGAGAACCAAAATGGTTACCGACATAAACTCATCAGTGAAGGCACTGAACTATCGCTCAGAGGCGGCACCTAATACTAGGTTAAAGCAATACACAATTGCAACCAACGTATCACAATTAATAATCAGGAAGGGAAAATCACTAGAACTTTCTAAGCTCAATCTAGCACCCATCAACTATTCCTGAACATATGAAAATCGGCAAGCACTAAACAACAATTGGCATCCAAATAATTCCCCAGCAAAACTGCTGACAAAGGCCAACAACGACCGCTTAGGCCGGCAGACATATCTAGAATCCCCTTTGCGCCAAAAAGCACCCTTCCGGCTTCCGTCTAATCGAAAACTGGCCGAGCAAGTTTTTACAAGAGACGAACCAGTGTTGTCGCTCTCCAGTGTGACCAATATACAATTTAGCGAAAGTCTATGTCGTGACATCCATCCCCCCCTTAAGAAAGAAAACGCAGTTTTCTTCCACGGGAGGAGTCACGCCCAGCCCCCCTTTGGAGTATGGACGAACAAATGCCGAGATAGCACCTCCTTATGCAAATAAAGAATGCCAGAGTTGTGCTATACCCTCGTCATACATGCCTTTTCACTTACTAGACTCAATACAAAGAAATATGTACCAATCTACACTGGGTACTGATAGTCGCGAAAAATAACAACGACTGACTAATCCTGGAGTAGTCTACACATCATGCATGTTACACAAAATCCAAATATCTGATTGTCACCAATCAAACCCTAAGTTCTCGTAACACAATCATGATGTCACAACATAGTTATAGGCATAATATAATATGGTATATCCACACATAGAGTACACCTACTAGATCTTTCCTTTATGGCAGCATATACCATACATTGAATATTAAAATACATCATCATGAAATATCAACTGAAATAGTCATAATGCTTTACTAACATAAATTCCAATAAATACTCTTTTTTTAGATGTATGTTTTCACAGAAACTATAACTGTTCAATTATTTGACAACCTGGACAAGACATCTGTTACTACATTTACAACATCCTCATATTGATATAATAGTAGAACTGGGGGCGCGGGTCAGAGCCTATCAGGTTCGGTTCGCGTCAACCGAAAGATCTTACTAAAACGAACCCGAAAATCTAGCTCTAGCTAACGCTGAGCTATTAGCAGATGGTTTCGAAGCAAAGACAAATGCTTCTGCCTAACTGCCCTACGCGCACCCCAACTATTCAAAAAAGTAACCCGTGCCATTTTGGTATTGTCGCGTAGCGACAATACTTCTACAAACTTAACCGGCGCAACCTCATCAAACACTCGTCTGAGTGTGCGCCAACTAGCACTCAGTGGCACATTACGCACCAAAACTGTGCGATCACTAACTTTCGGACTTGAATATAAGTCCCCACTGCTCCTAGTCATGTCCTTCGGTACATGCCGCGAACTACGCTTTCGATGTACCTTTTGTTTATCAATCTTGGAAGTTTGGTGATGCTGAGCCTCTGCATCAGCTACACCTATGGCACTATGCACCCCGCGTACATTACCGACGGTTAAATCGGCAATCGGATCCTCCAGGACCAACGCGTAGACTCTACCCGTAATGAACGGTGTGTCCACACTAATGCACGCCTGGGGGTAAGTCTCAACTTTGCCCCCGAACGTGGTGCATTTTACCGTTTTGCCTGTCAGGCATGCGTCGTCGATGCACGATCGACGCACCCCAATTGTTGTGCATCCGGTGTCTCTCAACACCCGGACTGGTCTATTCTCCACCTTTCCTTCGTGGAGGATCACCTTGCCAGTCTCATGCACTGCCGATAGACATGGTGCCGCATGCCCACATTGTAGCACTAATCTCTCGTTAGCATTGAACAGTGGGCGGCACCCCGCACAGTCCTCGCTGTTCATTGTGTCCAACACAACCGCGGAATTTGCGTGTTCAATCGGAGTAGTGCAGCTATCAGCACTATGACCCCTGCCACCGCAATTGGTACACACGAGCTCTTTCTTTTTCTCCTCGCGTGTACCTTTGCTGGAGCCCTTCGATGACGAAGACCCCGCATCAGAGTCAGAAGACCGACTCTCTGAGGACGCACTCCTCTGCTTATGATGTTTGGTTTTAAACCAAAATCGGTCTTCGTCACGCGAGTCCTCGAATCGTACCTGCTTTCGCGCTTGACGATCCCCTCCGTTGCTATAACTATCATAACGTTGGCTCTGCCACCTCGGCCAACTGTTCCTATGGGAACGAGAGAGGTCCCGGGTTCAAATCCCGGACGAGCCCCCAGTTGTCAGAACAACAATCTGTAGATGCTGTTGGATTTAACCCTATTTGTACCGTGGATTTAACTCACTGCTCATTGTCTACAAAATAGTACCACCGCACACAATAGCTGACATGAGTAATACAATAACGCCTCAAATACAGTAATATCCCTTTAATGAGAAGTACACACAACAATCACTATGCATGAAACTGCAATACGTAAGATAATGAATACATAAGCCAACTTACTTGCGATAATCATACCAACTCTCCTAATAGCACAAAGGCACAGCACAATGCACTGAAAACTGCCACATATCCTGGCGAACACTATAATTCGTCATGAGAACCAAAATGGTTACCGACATAAACTCATCAGTGAAGGCACTGAACTATCGCTCAGAGGCGGCACCTAATACTAGGTTAAAGCAATACACAATTGCAACCAACATATCACAATTAATAATCAGGAAGGGAAAATCACTAGAACTTTCTAAGCTCAATCTAGCACCCATCAAATATTCCTGAACATATGAAAATCGGCAAGCACTAAACAACAATTGGCATCCAAATAATTCCCTAGCAAAACTGCTGACAAAGGCCAACAACGACCGCTTAGGCCGGCAGACATATCTAGAATCCCCTTTGCGCCAAAAAGCACCCTTCCGGCTTCCGTCTAATCGAAAACTGGCCGAGCAAGTTTTTACAAGAGACGAACCAGTGTTGTCGCTCTCCAGTGTGACCAATATACAATTTAGCGAAAGTCTATGTCGTGACAATGTGTGTACAAAATATATTAGCCTATGCTGGATGCATGTTGATAATTGATATTGTGGAATTAACAGGAGGACAAGTCAGGCAGAAAGAGACAGCACAGAGACTTGCCTAGCAATAATAAAACAAATACCGTAGTATAACATTAAAGTTATGATTTTATTTTACTCGAGGCAATGGGTGTATGTTTGGTCTTCGTTCCATGTACATCCATTGCTAAAACAGCTGAAAACAAACACAAGCTGAGGGAACGCACAAATTCTCCCTCCTATCTAACGTTTTATTTCATCAACACGAGTGTCAAATTGCCTGGCTACTATACCCACTTTGCACAACCCCACTAAACGGGTGAAAAAGCAAGTGAATATCGATATTTCATTGCAGTGTCCGACCAGCAACCGCAGCCTGTAGTCACGTATTGTGCAGTAGTGGTTTCCTACTCGCCTATTTAGTAAAAGTCAGAGCATTGTGGCATCCAGCATACCAATCAACACAGCATCGGCAGTTTAATTGAAAGTATCTTACTGTAGGCTTAAATGGAGTTCTCAGTCACAATAACACGTCTCAAACCAGACCCAACCGGATTATGCGTTGCGTATTAGATACTGTAGCTCGTGTTTTAATTCATTGCGCCAGGAGAATGGTGCAAACAAGGACGGTTGCCCTGAGCTGACCTAGACTAGTTATGCCTTTTGCTCAGTACGACACCTGCGTGTATTACCTGTCAGAGGAAAGACACACTTAACCGACAGCCTATCTTGGTGTAGACTAGATCAGTTGGTTTGTGAAAACGGCACAAAGGATAGTGTCTTCAGTGGATTTATAAATGTTCCCCTCAGTTTATGGGCCGGGACATAAATACACTTACTTAATTTTTTTGTTTTTTGAAGGAGAGCTGAAGGATTGTTAACTCTCGGTTTATTTTTTCAGTCGGTGTCCTATGAAATGGTTTTGTTTTTCTGTGATATATAAATTTACGTAATTGTTGAATTTGATATTTGATCAATTATTATTTGCTGAGATTTTTTATTCTCTTTTATCTATGCAACCTATAGACATTTTAATAAATATTAACCTTTTTGTTAATACGCTGTTCAAGACCTTCATCCATATCTATTACTAAGTAACTGTGTAAGCTCTTACTATTTCTCTATCTATCTGTGAGAAAGAAGAGAGAACTGATGATACTTAAGAATACATAAGTGAATTGTGGGGCTTGAAAAGAGAGATAGTATTTAAGATCCTCTTCCAGGCTGTCTTAAGTTTCCTCCTAACTTCACACATTATCTGTGTTTTCTCTATAATTCTTGCAGTTCATTCACATCGTCATATTTCACTCAGAGTTATGACAGCCAACAAAATACTTCTAAAAAATCCAACTGACAACAATCACACAGGACAATATTGAGACACATTGTAATATCTACAGCAATAAATATTGAAAACACGTTAGACAACAGAGCTTAGGACATATTGCAATACCCACACAAGTTTAATACAAAATAACAGTCAAAACACAGTAGACAAAATAGCTTGGGACACATAGCAATACATATTACAAGTGTAATAGGAAAAAAGTATCGAAAACAAATTAGACAAAATAGACTGATACAACATAGTAATACATACAGTAAGTTAAAACACACAAGTATTGAAAACAAATTAGACAAAATGGATTGAAACAACTTAGTAATACCTGAAGTAAGTTAAAAAAATAAATATTGAAAACACATTAGACAAAATAGATTGAGACACATAATAATACCAAGACATGATTAATAGAAAATAATAGTGAAAGAAAAATTAGACCAAATAGCTTCAAACCTATTGCAATATCTACTGTTTAAAAGACATAAATATTGAAAATACATTAGACAAAGCAGATGGAGACACATTGTAATACTCAAATTGTTAAATATTCTGCTAAAATCAAGTGTGGTTAGAAAAATAGTTGCAGGTAATGTTCACCCTGAGCGCCGTCCAGATCATATCGTAACTATCGTTTACTTTGTACTTGGTATCGGAGTTTACCACATTGGTAATGTTCACCTTGAGCGATGTCCAGATCATAGTGTAACTTTCGTTTACTTTGTACTTTGTATCGGAGTTTACCACATTGGTAATGTTCACCCTGAGCGCCGTCAAGATCAAATTGTAACTTTCGTTTCCTTTGTACTTGGTATCGGAGTTTACCACATTGGTAATGTTCAACCTGAGCGTCGTCCAGATCATATTGTAACTTTCGTTTACTTTGTACTTGGTATCGGAGTTTACCACATTGGTAATGTTCACCCTGAGCGCCGTCCAGATCATATTGTACCTTTCGTTTACTTTGTACTTGGTATCAGAGTTTACAAGAAGTTAGTAAACATTCTTATTTCCAAACCATGTTCCTGTAGTGGTTGTCTTCTCCTTCTTCAAGTACCGCGCATCGTGGCGTAGGAGATCATGTCTCTCCGCAACTTCCTGTCACCAGTACAATTTATCAATTCTGCTGTTGACTTCTTTCCTTGCCACGATGTTAAACTGTCCAGTATTTGCTCTCTTTGTCTTCCCCTATCTCTGTTTCCTTCAATCTTACCTGTGGTCACGATTGTAAATAATTCTTACGTTTTATAATTAATTAAAAATATAACGAAAAGTATAAAAAATAGGAGCCAAATAAATGTGAGGATGAGTAAAACAGAGATCAAATTAATTAAACGAATAATAACTCAGGAATGGACAGTAGATTGGGATAGAAGCCTGAAGGGCAAACATGCTTTAAATCGTTCAAGAACGTGTCAGACAAATAGTGAACTAACAATTCCTAGCACTAAGAAACTTATTAGACTGCAACTAGGAAAGAGCTATTTTAGAATAGAAGAGCCTTACACGTCCATAACTGTGCATATGTGGCTGAGAATAGATAGACCTACTTTATGACGATTGGGAATATTAATTATAACTACTCTCAACAAGTAATGCAGCAATGAAAGTGCTGACAAGCTAGCAACAATCAAGGACTTGTAGTAAACTTCTCCTGCCAGAGCAAGAGTTGTAGAATATAGAAGTAAAGATTTAAGCTATCTGAATTGTCAATAAATAAATAAAATAGAACCACATATAATTTATCTGAATTTTGTCATTTAACCTACCATTGTGAAATGTGACAGAACAATCACAAGTATCTGTGTTAACAAGTCCCAATAAACAGCATAAATAATTACACTGACAAACAACATTTTTCTATCTTATATAAGAATAAGTGTTCTTAGGTCAGTTTCTTGCGCTGATTTCAAATTTGAAATCCGTTTATCTCTATCACGTCGGGTTCTTAAGATATTTGTGAATAAATATATTTTTGGGAAACCGTTATTTGCTCCGTTTCATTTTTACTATATAACTTTTTAAAAATTAATAAAATGCAAAATAATTCTACTTTTTATACTGCTAAAAGATGTATGACATATGTTACGTTATATTTCAAATAGTTACTGTATTTTGAAATAATTCCGAGTGAAATATGGCTTCTAAAAGTTGTAGAAGTTCGGCTGATCTGTTCTGTTACGTGTGCGGATATTTTGCAGATCGTGTTCACCAGAAAAACTTTACACCATTGCTAAAGAAAGCATATGAACTTTATTTCGATTCGAAAGTTGATGATGCAAATAAATCTTGGAAGCCAAATGCAGTTTGTTCGACTTGTGCAAATACATTGGCAGGTTGGTTACGAAAATCGCCGAAGCATAAGTCGATGCCTTTTGGAGTGCCAGTAATATGGCGTGAATCGACAAATCACGCTACTGATTGTTACTTCTGCTTGACAAATATCTATGGTTTCACTTTTAAAACTAGAAAGTCTGTGGTTTATCCAAATATTGAATCGGTTTCGAAACCAGTGCCTCATGATCCAATCACGTGTCCGATCCCAGTTCCACCAGAACAATATCCGTTGGACGTGAATGAACCATCAGAAAGTGATAGTTTACCTGCTTTAGAAACTAATTCTGACTCGGATTATATACCGGTGAATGATGGTGTTCACTTAATTAACCATTCAGAACTTTCAGATCTAATACGTGATCTCGCTCTCACCAAAGGACAAGCGGAATTACTCGGTTCGCGACTCAAAGAATGGAATCTTTTAGCGCCCAATACTCTGATATCTAAATTTCGTCATAGACACAGAGAACTTGTTCAATACTTTGAGATGGATGATGACATTTGCTATTGCAAAGATGTAAAAGGTCTAATGGTGCACCTCGGTCATGAGTACATAGTCAACGAATGGCGACTTTTCATCGACTCTTCCAAGACTAGTCTAAAAGCCGTGTTATTGCATAATGGAAATTTATTTTCATCAATTCCAGTCGCCTACTCTGTTCATATGAAAGAAACTTATGACAATATGGCTATACTTTTGGCAAAAATAAAGTACAATGACTACCAATGGCGGATTTGTGGAGACCTAAAGGTCATTGCAATTCTCACGGGCATGCAGACTGGGTATACTAAATTTTGTTGCTTCCTATGTGAATGGGACAGCCGCAACAAACAGGAACATTATGCAAGAAAGGTGTGGCCTATCAGGGATCATATGCAGCTCGGGCATAAAAATGTAATACACGAGCCATTAGTTAACAAAGACAGCATCATTTTACCACCGTTACATATAAAGTTGGGGCTCATGAAGTGTTTCGTAAAAGCGTTAGATAAAACGAGCAAAGCTTTCACTTATCTTCGAGAAAAGTTTCCGCAAATTAGCGATGCAAAGATAAAGGAAGGTATCTTTGTAGGACCTCAGATTAGGAAAGTTATTGCAGACAAACAATTCGAGAACTTGTTACATGGTAGTGAACTTCGCGCATTGATGGCATTCAAATCGGTCGTCGATAACTTTCTGGGAAATCACAAATCTGTCGACTATGTGCATATTGTTAAGCAGTGCATAGATGCATACAGAATTATGGGCTGTAACATGTCCCTCAAAATCCATTTGCTCGATTCGCATCTTGACTTTTCCCCTGACAACCTTGGCGAAGTCAGCGATGAACATGGAGAACGATTCCATCAAGATATCGCTGTAATGGAGTCACGTTATCATGGACGGTGGAGTGTGACCATGCTTGCCGATTGTTGTTGGATGCTTCATCGCGATGTACCACATGCCATTCACCGACGAAAGTCGACTGCAAAGAAATTCAAGCCTACATAACTGTTATACTTCTTGTACAAATGATGTTGTAATACTGTATGCGTTGTTAAAAAACTTCAATTGCGTATTTCTAGAGATCCCGACCTGATAGAGAAAAACGGTTTGCAGACTTAAAAACAGCGCATTAAAATAGACCAGAAAAACAAAGAAATGTTAGATAAAGAAAAAAAAAGTTTTTTTTTGTTAGTCAGTGTTATTGAAGGTACATGACGATCATAGTCTTATGATACTGTACTTACTAATTTACGATGTTGCCAAATATTAGTTATAAATATTATCATCTTGAGTGCAGAAACGCGTCACTGACAGAAACGCAAAATTCATAGCTTTTCCCGCGAGAAATCTTGGTTAAAGTCGTAATGTATATCGTACGAATATTTGCAATGCGATACTTCTTCGTAAACTCCGATGCCAAGTACAAAGTAAACGATCTTCACAATAAGAACTGGACGGCGCTCGCTCTCTCTCTCTCTCTCTCTCTCTCTCTCTCTCTCTCTCTCTCTCTCTCAGTAATCGAATACTGCGATTTGCCGCACCTGCTATTAGTGATTCACTGACATACATATATAATCAATGTATCGCAAGGAGTTACTTTCCATCCGCTTTTAAAAGCGCTAAAGTATACCCACTTCTCAAACCAGGTTCATCTGATAGTAGTAATCTTAGTAACTATAGGCCCATTTCTCTTATATCGTCGCTGTCCAAACCACTGGAAAAACACATCCACAAAACAACACTACAACACCTAGTAGATAACGACCTGCTAATCGACAGTCAGTCGGGGTTTAGACCAAAGCATTCATGCCACACAGCCTTAACAAAGATGATAGACAATTGGCACCTAAACATCAATAACGATAATATATGTGGAGCAATATTTGTAGACTTCAAAAAAGCATTTGATATGATAGATCACTTTATTTTAATCAGAAAATTAGAAACAATGAAAGTAAATATTAAGCTGGTAAAGTTAATTAAATCGTTCCTGTCAGACAGACAACAAATAATCTCTTACAATAATTCCTTGTCGAACCCAACCGTTGTCCATACAGGTGTTCCTCAGGGCTCTATTCTCGGCCCTCTTCTATTTACCGTATACATTAATGATCTTCCTCTATATTTCAAACACTCATCATGTGACCTTTTTGCCGATGACTGTACTGTCTATACTAGTGATAAATGTTGCACCACACTAGAACAATCTTTACAAAACGATACACATAATCTTATTACGTGGAGCAACGAGAATCGCATGCAAATAAATATTAGTAAAACAAAATGTATGTTAATATCAACCAGACAAAAAACTACAAAACTTGCAGAAAACAACACTTCAGCTCTTCATTGGAACATCACTAATTGAAAACGTAAATGAACACAGAACTCTAGGTATCACTGTTGACCAACACCTAAGCTGGAACTCACATGTACATGCACTCACAAAGCAAACAGCACAAAAAGTTTACCAATTAGCCAAAATTAAACATTTCCTGGATGAAGAGGCAAGGAAAATGTTCTACATATCTCATATACAAACGCATCTAGACTATTGTTCCACAATCTGGGATGGTTGTTCTGTCTCCGACACAAAAAGGCTCCACTCGCTTCAAAAACGCGCAATGCGCCTTGTTGCTGATAAACACCAATCACATTGTATAGATTTATATAATTAACTTCAAATATTACCCCTCAGGAAGCGCTTCCTCTTTAACAAAGGGAAATTTATTCACAAAATCCTGTCACAGAATGCTCCAAAGTATCTTTGGCCGCTTTTAAAATACAATGACAGACGTAGTCAGCGCTTAAATAAATTACAGGTACCCAAGCCCAGGCTTGACCTATTTAAAACTAGTTTGGCTTACTCAGCTGCTCATCTTTGGAACAATCTTCCCAATGACCTGAAAAACACGCACAGTCCTTACTCATACAATCGTATACTGTTCAAATACTTTATGTGTGCTGATTATATGCCACCCTAACTGATTGTGTTGTACTTTTATCTAATATACTGTATGGAGGCTCTGATGATCTAGTTTTCATTACAATATACTTATTCTTAATATTATATTCTTAATAACTTATATTCTTAATTTTATGATCAGGTACTGTTAATGTGTGCTGTTATACTTCCTTGTAATGTTGCACTGTCCTTAAATTAATACTTTCAGTACGCTGGAGAATGTTGAGTAACAGTAATAAAAGATGAGCAAGAGGATGGAAGAATGCAAGAGGGGACTGTGTCCGATTTTCAACCCTTGGCAAATTAATTGCTTTCGTATATGTCTATCTAACTATCTACCTAGTCTGATTCTGGTCTTGAGTTTGGGACGCAAAGGAAATGGAAAGGAAAATGGAAAGTAACTGTCTACCCACCTCATCTTGATGAACCTAAAAAAAAAAAAAAGAAAAAAAAAAAAAAAGTCCCTGAGTCATTCAGTTGAACACCGTATGAACATTTTACAAGTTCTCATAACATACCTCTGAATATGTCTCAAATCACTAATTTACAGTACGAAGAATTCGATATTTTTTTTTTTTAATTTTTTTTATTTTTTATTTATTTTTCAAATTCATTATTACTATTAATTTTTTTTTTTTTTAATAATTATTTTATTTTATTTTAAAAACACTTTAATTATGATGATTATTGCAAATGTAATATTACTTTTATAATGATAAATGCCTTAATAATGCTTAAAGTAAATGTGAGGATGAAAGGATATTAGTATACATGATGAGAGAGAGAGGAAGGGCAGAATGTCAGACGGGCCTGCGTGCCCAATTCTTAACCCTTTGAAAATAAAGTTCGTTCGTTCGTTCGTTCGTTCGTTCGTTCTCTCTCTCTCTCTCTCTTTCTCTCTCTCTCTCTCTCTTTCTCTCTCTCTCTCTCTCTCTCTCTCTCTCTCTCTCTCTCTCTATATATATATATATATATATATATATATATATATATATATATATATATATATATATATATATATATATATATATACTTACTTACATACTTAGTCGTTCCCCTCTACCGTGAGGTGTAGAGGTTTGAGAGAGAGCGCCAGACTATCCTATCGTCTGTCTTCCTCCTGGCCTGGTTCCAGTCTAGTCTTCGGTCCTTCAAAGATTGTCTAATGTTGTCCTCCCAGCGGAATCTGGGTCATTCTGGGGGTCTGGATCACTGACTCTTTGTTTCCCATGCTTGTCGTGGTAGCCGATCTTCTCCCATTCTGCAGACATGTCCAAACCATCTTAGTTGGGGCTGTTCTACTTGGGTTTCCAGGCGGTGAGATTTTAGGCCTTTACGTATCGTCTGGCTGCGGACCATCTCTCTTCTTGTTACTTCAACCACCTTCCTCAGATACCTCATTTCTGAGGTTTGGATCTGGCTTTTGTGGGTTGTAGTTATTGCCCTTGATTCGCATCCATATGTCAAGACTGGGACATAGGTGGAGCGGTATACAGCCATCTTCGTTTTCTTACCAACATCTCTCTTGCTGAGGAACACTCGATTTATGGCCTGATAAAGTCTCCCAGCTGCTGCTTTTCGAGTGGCCAACTCTTCTTTGATACCTCCCTTTCGGTCTATAATAGCTCCGAGGTATTTAAAGTGGTAGACCTGCTCCAGGATCTGTTCTCCCTGCTTAATCTGATGTCTTCTTTTTTCTCGTGATATCACCATGGATTTTGTTTTAGAGCTGCTTATGACCATCCCTCTCTTCTCCAGCTCTTACTTCCAGACCTGCAGGTTGGATTGACGATGTGCCTCTGATTTAGCAATCAGGGCAACATCATCAGCAAATGCCAGTTCTGAAATACAGACCTGTCTCATCTTCCAGTATCCCATTGAATACGTTCTTGTTCTCTCCTTACATGCCTTGATGACATTGTCCATGAGGAGTATGAAAAGATAAAGTAACAGGATATCACCTTGTCTTTCACCAGTTATGGTCCTGAACACTTCTGACTTATGGTTTGCTGTCCTCACGTAATTTCTGCAAGACTTGTAGAAGCTCTGTAAAGCATGAATCAGAGGTGCTGGAATGTTCTTCCCTGCCAAACAGTCCCAAAGTTTGCTCCAGGGGACCCTGTCAAACGCCTTTTCCAGATCTATGAAAGAAAGATGGATCTCACGCTTATACTCAAGGGCCTTTTCACTCAGCTGTCTGAGTGTGAATATAAGGTCTTGAGTACTTCGGTTCGCTCGGAATCCGCACTAGACCTCATCCAATTGTGGCTCAGTTAGGCGTTGGAGTCTCTGCTCTTGGATTCAAAAGTAGATTTTACCAGGGACACTGAGAAGGGATATGCCTCTATGATTTCCACATTGTCGATTGTCACTCTTTTTTTAAATTGATGTTATGATGGCAATCTCCCAATCCTTTGGTATGGTCTTGTTGCACCACGCTGCCTGTAGGACCCTTAAGAGTAATAGGTCGCCTGATGCTCCCATGTACTTGACCATTTCTGGTGTTATACTATCATGCCCCGCTGTTTTGCCCATCTTGATTTTCTCCAGTGCTGCCTTCAGTTCTTTCATCTTTATGTCATCTTCACCATCATTGGTTTTCTCTTCTGTGCTAGTGGTTATCATTTATATATATATATATATATATATGTGGGTGTGTGTGTGTGTGTGTGGTTGTCTCACTTTTTAAAATCTATTTGGAATATATACAGAAATTTTGCCACAGGAAATTTAGAATTCAGTCCCAAGCAAAAAAGTGGGTTTGGCCCAAACAAAAATGGCCATACCAGTATGTTTTTATTGTTTTTGTTTGGAAATAAGTTTTTTTTTTAAAATGTTCATATTCATAAATAACAAAAGTCCATAATGGATGGCTATACTTTAAGAAAATAGCGTTTTTGAGTTGTCAAAATTAGAAAACAGCCCTAGAAAGGATCAAGAGATACGAAAGCCAGTATACTGTTGACTGGGCCAAATGGGTCTAGCGGGAAGTACAGTATACTGGCTCTTGGGGTTAAAGAGTTAGAGATACTTATCTCATTGAGAATATTTGCTTTCTATTCCTCACCTCTATATTTTAAGCAGATGTTTTTAGCGAGCCATGTTTTCTGGCGAAAGTAATTGTAATAATTTTCTAATTTACATCGTTCTATTTACCTTTACCTATACACCTTGGCTTTACTTTGTGAAAGGCCTACACTAGAACAAGAAGATGAATGGTAATAATGATGGTGAGAATGCAAAACAATCATGCACCCCAAAGTTAAAATACTTCAGTGACGAAACTGACAAATCAAAGACTTGATATCGGCTCTGACAGATTTCTGGCAGCAGTACAAAACTGGGTTAATGGCCGAATTCACATAACCAAACCATAGACCAAACATGGATAACATCGGATTTGCTGTTTTCGTACAGAATATCACAATGACATTGACACCTAGCGGAAGCCAGCAGACGGTAAAGCAGACAACAATAATACCTATTGTCTTCACAGCTTTTATACTAGATCTTGGCACTGGTGCGGTATGTTTGGTTGTATATAGAAGGCTACATCGCGATATACAATCGTTCGTATTGTTTATAGTATTCTCGGTGGACGTGAAGTCAGCGTGTGACGTCAGCACAGTCTTATAGTTCGTATTTGATGCCACATCCAACTTTGAGACATCCATCACACTGGTGTCTAAGTTTGTTTCCTCGCTTTTGTTCAAGGATGTCTTTTGGGTGCCATTATATTTAAAAATGGGTAAACTCCTTGAATGGGTGGTTACTGCTGGATGTTTACGATCATGTGGTAAACCTATAGATGTTTTTGAAGAAAATTCTGTCACCTGTTTGGAAAAAGTCATGTTCGTGCATCTCATACTGTTGTTTTCTGCTGGTGCCGCTTTTCTACATGGTGTGTCCATGTTATCAGATACTGACAGTAAATTGAATGAGTCTTCTGTCGATCTGTCATGAGACCGAGGTCTTTTGAAAGTGAGCGCAGACGTAGTACTTCCAACATTGAAATGTTGATCTGATGTTTTTGCCACACGTGTAACGTTTTTACGGGTTGTCCAGATTCCATCATGGTCCAAAGATGTGCGATGGTGTCGAAGACATTTTCCTTGAGAAGAAAGCAATATATTTTTTCTCTTGAGATATCTTCTAACTTCACGCAAGATTACAAAATACAAGGAGAAAGTTATGACCAGAGGAAATATGAATAATAATAAATCAGACACAAACATAAACGGGTGTTGAAGGTGAAGTACACACACTTCTTCAAGAAATGGACAAACAGCTAAGTCCCGAGACGCGGCCTCATGCCAGTCAGTCAGAAAAGTAAAACCAATGTAGACCGGTGGAATAGTCCAGCATACACCTATCATGGTTAGGTATGTTTTATCTGTCAATGTCCGATACACTAGTGGTCTACATACGGCAATGTATCTGTCCACAGCCAAACAGAACAAGTGAAGAACCGAAACTGAAGACAGAAATACATAGAGTATCTCTCTTATTGTACACAGGTTAACGCCAAGTTCCCAGTGTCTATTCACGACTGTGTTGTAGACACTAAGTGGCATATTAAAACCTCCAAGAATGACATCGCTTACTGCCATGGATACGATCAGTGCGTGTGTGTTGTTGTTGCTGTTATTCCTGAAATCGTTCCGGCGTCTACAAATTGACCTGGACAGCGCTACAATAACTGTACCGTTGGCGAATATGGTGAAGACAAATATGCAGGAGAAAATAACTGCAAACGTGATGATAAAACTTGACTGGTCAGAGATGATTCCATAAAACGATGCTGATTGAAGGTTAAATTTATCGCAGGCTGTAACATTCATCCTGTTCGCTTTACTTTCTCTGTAGGTTAATCTCGCTTGGCTGGAGCATGCACAAAACGTCCTTCTTTAACCTGTTAATAGGTAAAATCATATATTACGATTCTCGTGTTACTTCAACAATTTAAAAAAGGTAATGTTGTTGTGTCAAATTTACACCACTGGTGCAGGATATGTAGATAAAAGAGTTGAAAACGTGCAGTTAAGTTTGTTCAGGGTTACATGTATAGCAGAGGGTAATACAGAGAGCACATTGCGCCTAAAACACTGACATGTCACTACAAAAGCAATGTATAAGGTATGAGATCAGAACATTGATGTCATTACTTTTCAACTACCCGTGGAGTATAACCCATCAAAATGGTGTCACTAATATGTTTCCTTATTGACAAATGTGATGCCACTTTCTCATATCGGCAGTTGGTCATATTATTCGGAATTGAAAACATTATATATCCTAATTATAACCCACCAGAGGATGAACGGGATATTTTTCTTCATTAATTAAAAAAAAATATTCTTGCAGTCTATTCAAGTTCACTCGATATTTTCGTTAGCCCTTTTTAAATTTGCTGCAACTCACATAATAGCTGTGTTTTTCAGTCACCCCCTATCGCTCGCACAACTGAGATTCCTGAACAATTTATTGACCTATCCATAACCAGCGATTTTTCCTCATCTCATTTTTTACAGTAAAATCATTTCTGCTGCCGCCTGTGCAGTTGACTCTGGAGTATTTAGTGGTGAATGCCAAATATTTTTTGTAGATGTATTCAATTTGTTTTCTATTAATAATGTGCTATTAGCTTCGCGCAAGTTAATTGTGTTGTAACCTTCAACTGGCTCAACCATTTCATAAGGGATTGACTTCATGTTATTTTCAGGGCCCAGAATGTAAAATAAAGTAAAATTACACATCCCCACTTTACTCACTATTTTATTGGCTGGTAACTGTCAATGTGGAACTGATGACATGAACTAGACAAGTGTCAGTAGAGCCTGAGATGAGATGAAGGCGTTGGCGACGGATGGAACACACACTGAGGAAACCTGTTTATAGCATTACAAGACATGGAAATATCTATAACTGATGGCTCGTAACAGTAAGACTTAGCATACTTTCCTAAAAGGCGTATCATCCTAAGGTATAAAAAAGGAAAGGATTAATTAAACAGCCAAGTTTATCCCTTACTCTTGCAGCCGCTTATTTCTTTCAATAGACGTACAGCTGATTAACATTAACAAGATATCAATATTTTACTTTTGGCTTACTACAGAGCGTGGAACCACCACTGACACTCGTGACCTTGAAGGAGAATGCACCAAACGTTTGTTTGCTATTACAGTATTGGTTTCTCTAGCAATCTGTTTTAAATAATGAGGTAGCCAGCCTCATGAACAACCTCATCTTAGTGGCCTTCTACGACATGCCTGAGGGAGCAGTAATCTTTGTCTCATCAGACCTGCGAGCTTCATGAGGTAGTCTTTGTCTCATCAGACCTGGCAGCTACATGAGGCAAAACACCAGATAAATTAGATTGCAACCAAAACAAGAAACAAGTGGTAAGTATACAAGTGTAAACAACAAGCAGAAAATATAACAGTCAGCCGTTTCACGCAGAAGCAGCAAGCAGACGAGGCACTGCTGATGTTGTTTGGTCATGGGGAGACGGGTGATATTAATTATACCAAGTCTGCACATTACTGGTTAAAAATAAATAATCAGGTACTGACTCGTTGCTGCGTTAAGCATCAGAAATTTCTTTGAAAAGTAGTTTTACCTAGAACACTGAGAGCAAAATTCCTGGAGCTAGGACACGACTTCCCATTCGTATATCACATGAGCGTAGCGAGAATGCAGCATAGTGTCCTCTCTCAGTTCTACTGGCCTGCGTCCAATAAAGATATTACATTATACTGTAAATCTTATACAGTTTGTCACAAAATGGCTACAGAGGCAGATCCCTAAAGGTCCCTGTGCATGGTAGATCTCTCGCTACACCCGTTCAAGAAGGAAGCCGTAGATATAGTCGGCCCAGTCCTTATTATGTCAGACATAGATTTCAGGTATATCCTGACTTTGGTGATCTATGTACGCTGTGGCTCGAAGCCGTTTCGATGAAGTCGATCACCTCGCAGTAAGTTTCAGAAGCGTTGTAGCTACGTACTTTATAGTAGATTAGGTTTATCAGAATGCATTTTTTCGGACCGAATGAGACAGTTCATTTCCATGGAGATTACATAAATTACAAAAATGCTGGGAATCTCCCAAACATTCCCGCCTCCATATCACCCTTAGGCAAACGGGGTATACGAAAGCCTGAACGACGCGGTGAAGCATTTGTTGGCAAAGGCTTCTGTCGAATACCGGAAGGATTGGGACAAATATCTTTCAGCAGTACTGTTTACCTACAAAAAGGCACATTGCGAGTTCTCCCCATTAGAGCTTATGTGTGGTGCGAACCCTAGACTGCCGATGCAAGTCCTCAAGGAGTGCCTGATTAGGACACATAATGAAGACGCAATTAAGTCGTCATATCAGTACGTGGTTGATCTTAGGGAGCCTATTATTAGAGCATGTTCTTTAGCGCGTGAAGGTTAAGCACTGGCTGGTATACAAGACCGCGGTATGCTAACAGGAGATTTTAGTTTATCTCCGTCGCGCTTAGTAATGAAGTATTGCTCCTCCTATCAACCATGGACGATAGGTTGAGTATTTTCTGGCAAGAGCCGTTTAAAGTAATTACGAAGGTAACAGACATTGAGTACCTGATCACGGTTAGGTTTTTCACGTGAACATACTCAAACGGTACGTGGAACGCCTTGGCGAATTTACACCTGCAGGTGAGACTATAGTCGAAAGTGAATCGGAGATAGCAGCGGCAGAAGTCGTCAACGACCTTGGAGATAAAAGTGGCGGTATTAACCTTCACATATAATTCGTCCCTGTAGCTCCTAGAAAAATGTGTAGATCTGTGAAGATCTGACCCAGTGGCAGAAATCTCAGGTATGTGCCATCCTGAGAGAGTTCAGCGACATCTACACTGATCTGCCTGTACGCACAAACTTAATTGTGTATGATATAATCCTGATCGATGATTAACCAATCAGTGTAAAACCATATTCGTTACCGTTGTTCTTCATATCGGCAATTGAGACGGAGATATACGGCATGGTGCTCTTGAATATATTTCCCCCTCTGAATTGGCGAATTATTTTTCCATAGTGGTTGTTAGGAAGGAGAATGGCGCTCTTCGCATAAGAATAGATTTCCGCAAGCTCAACAGCGTCACAGTAGTTGACGCTGAGTCTATGCCTAATCAGGAAAAGCTGCTGACACAAACTCTCCCGTGCAAGATTCTTTAGCAAATTGAATTTATCAAGGGGATATTAGCAAGTACCATTTGTATTTTGTAACATGCATTGGTATATTTGATATATTTGATTCATTGTCTTGTTAAACTATATCTCATTCTTTATATGGCCATAAACACAACATAGATACACTTTGGACTTACATGATTTACATGTTTTCTCTGTATGATGTATCTGCTCGTGTCATTCTTTTAGGATGGAGTAATTAGTGTATCATTGCAAACTGAAAAATATTTCATGTAATATCAGCTTTGCCTTTTTACTATAACGTGGATTGACAGCACTTGTGATTTTTTTGTGCTGCAACTACCTTTTGTTACATGATTTGCTATTTTGTCGTAAAGCAACAGCGTGTGTTATTTGTAATGCTGGGAGCAGCCTTTGATAGTATTAACATTTAAATTAACACTTTTTAGTGTAGAGTAGACAAGATGGCGGTTTTGTGAGAGTAGACAAGATGGCGGTTTTGTGATGTGTCAACCGGACAGTGTTTCAAAACATTACAGATTTATTGAGGGATATTGTTACTGCTCCACGTACATTTTTGTATGTACCTGCAAGGATACTTGGAGAGGAGATGGGCTCCGCCAAGCAAACCTCTTGCCCACTGAAATGTTATGATGGAAAGTCAACTCAGTAATAATTTGCCGGATCGGCCGATGCCCGGATTAACAACGACCGCGCTCTCATTGCCCCTTGAGAGTGATAAGTCAGCGAATGGGGTACAAACACCTGTTTTGAAACTTCCAAGAGAAAATTTTGTTGTTGGAACTTGGAATGTACGCACGCTATATGCGTGTGGAAAAGTCAAAGAACTATCACATGAACTTGTTAGATACTCGTAGGACATCCTGGGCCTAGCAGAAGTCAGATGGACAGGATTAGGTGAATCAATAACGGATGATGGTCACAAAATTTGGTTTAGTGGAGATGAGTCCAAACATCGGCATGGAGTAGGTTTTATCGTACATAAAGATAGATTGAACTCTGTCATCAGCTGCACCCCAATAAATAGCAGGCTTATCACCATTCGTATTGCAGCACATCCAAAGAACATCTCCATCATACAGGTATATGCCTCCACTACTGACTATGAGGATGAGGCAATTGATACATTTTATTACAATCTGGATGAAGCAATTAAGAAAATTCCAAAGAAAGATCTTCTCATAGTGCTAGGTGATTGGAATGCTAAAATAGGGCCAGATGCATACGGTCACTGGGCTGGCACAGTGGGGAAATTTGGGACAGGAGAAACCAACGATCGAGGACTAAGGCTACTAGAATTTGCCAGCAACTATAAACTAACCCTTGCAAATACACTATTTCCTCATAAGTTATCAAGAAGAACAACGTGGCATGCCCCAAAAACTGAGATACATGGCCAAATTGATTTTATTCTTGTATCCAAAAGATTCAAGTCCAGCATTAATAAAGCCAAGACTAGGACTTTTCCTGGCGCCGACATTGGTAGTGATCACGACATGGTATTGATGACGCTCAAGCTTAAACTCAAAAAGAACTATAATCAAAACAGACGTTCTCAGTTAAGATTCAATTTAGACAAAATGAAAGATCCAGAAATCGCGGGAATCTTTGAGGCAACTGTTGGAGGAAAATTCGCAGCTCTCAACTTTTTGGAGGATGATATCAACTCAATCACAGAGAACATGAAAGACGTGCTCATTGAATCAGCAACAGAAATACTTGGTAAAAGAAAGAAAATAAACAAACCATGGGTTACAGATGACATTCTGAAGTTATGTGATTCACGGCGGGAAATGAAGAAGGTGAAGATAGAGGTTCCTGAAGCAGCATGGCAATACAGTATGGTGAATAAAAATATTAGAAAGAAAATGAAACAGACCAAAGAAAAATGGGTAGCTGATCAATGTTAGTCCATTAATACGGGGCTAATAAAAGGTAACAGCAAGGCAGCTTTTGACACATTAAGAAGACTATCAAAACCCCAACAGCCCAGGGTAACTGTCATAGAAGATAGCAATGGGGCTCTGCTCAATGAAAAAACAGCTGTAATGAGAAGGTGGACAGAATATTGTAAAGAATTAATAACTGTAAACTTGACACTGACTTAAGCATATTAAACAACATTAAGTGCGAAAACAGAGAACTCGGAAATGCAGCAATACTACGGGAAGAAGTGGAAGCGGTTATATGTTCGATGAAAGGAGGGAAGTCACCGGGTGTGGATAATATACCAGCAGAGCTCTTGAAATATGGAGGACCAGATATAGTAAAAATCATGACAACAATTTGCCAGAAGATATAGAGTACAAAAAAATGGCCAAAAGAATGGACGCAATCATTAGTAATACCGCTTCCAAAGAAAGGAAATCTAAAAATGTGCAAGAACTACAGAACCATTAGCCTTCTTAGTCATCCAAGTAAGGTGATGTTAAGGATACTTTTGAACAGAATAAAACAGAAATCAGAAGAAATCTTGTCAGAGGAACAGGCTGGCTTTAGACCAAAAAGAAGTACCTCAGAACAAATCTTCAATATTAGATTACTGATCGAAAAACATCTCTAGCATCAACATGATTTATACCATAACTTCATCGATTTCACAAAAGCCTTCGATCGAGTATGGCATGAAGGCTTATGGCAAATAATGAGAAAATTCAATTTTGATACCAACATTATAGATATCATTGAAGCACTATACAAGGACGCAAGCAGTGCTGTTTTTGCAAGCAATGACATTGGAGAATTTTTCAAAACAACTGTAGGAGTTCGCCAGGGATGTATCCTGTCACCAGTGCTCTTTAATATATATCTAGAACATATTATGCAGGAGGCTCTCTACGATTATAAATCAACCGTATCGATTGGAGGCCGACTGTTGCGTGCATATTTGACGCACATTTTACAAAAATCGATATGGCTATTTAATATGGGAAAAATATAGACATGCATTCATTTGTGTATGAAAATGCTGTTTATGGTAAAAGCGAGATAATCCATGTTTGATTCACACTTTTGATTATAGGAGTAATCGTTCTGGATATTGATCCAGCGCAAGGATATTGCGCTTGCGTTTGTACTTATTTTTTAGGGCCAGAAAATATATTAATTTGCTTATTGTGTTTATGGCCTGAATTCATATGTATTACATATTATTAGTACAAGTAGAATCAGTCCTATATTGTATATTTTGGATGGGTAGGAGGGACTAGATTCTTGCTAGCGGAAGTATGAGTTGTCTTGACAAGTCGTGATGAGTTCCGATGTACTGCTTACAAATGGCGGGGTACGTTTTTCTAGAGCTGGTCCTTTCGTCAGAAAAAAATGTCTCACGAAGTGGTTTTTCTTCTGAAGGAGATGGTGTCTCTACGATAGTTTGTGTTAGAGACTCTCCTTATGTCAGTATATAGATGATTCGGACTCCAGGTAAACCCAGCTCCTATTTTTGATGATCTCTCGTCGGTTAGGCCTAGCTTGACTTTTGTGCTTCGCTATGCTAGTGTCGTGTTTTGTATCGACGAAGATGACAGATTTTCCTGCAGCGGTTATGGCTACATGAATTAACCTGATCACCGTAGAGCTGTATGGAAACATTTATGAAATCCTTTATATACCCATTATAAATTAACTCTGGCTTATATTCTCCTTCCTATGAATGAGTGAACGACAACTCAGGGAGGTAGCCATGTTGGATTTCGGTCATCATATGTTTTGATCACTGCCAAGAGAACAGATTATTTATCTTATTATCGGACAGTGACAGGGAGATCTCAATCTTGCTAGAAACCCCCTTTCGTGGTTTCATAATTTATACTACAAACTATGGACGTCAAGTAACTTTGGTTATTTATCGATCCGCCCTTCACTGACGCGTTTAGTCAGATAGGGGGATGTGGCCATAATGTATCATGACATTGAACTTTTGATGTACTGCCCATTATTACTGAATGTGTCATGACTTCAGATCTGCTATGTATACCTACAAATTGATATGTCAACGAACCATGATGTACTCGTATGTCCCAGTGTGTACGTCTGAATAAATTGAGTAAACTAAGATTCCAGCAGTCTGCATTGGTGCCTTGTAGACACAAGTGTGAGTGGTTATATTGGTCAGCACACGAACAGTACACCATTCGCGGTAATCACACTCTACACTTCTACTTCATACATACACCATCCTGCGTCGGCTGAAGTGACCAAGTTTAGGGCCTGCTTCCCCTGGAGCCTTTGCCTTCCCTAACTCAGGACTAGGGTGAGTTACCCATTTACAGCTGGGTAGACTGGAGCATGCCTGATCTCAACAACACACCACTCTTCCTTACAGAGCAGACAGACTGATACTTTACAGTGGCGAGCCAGATTCCTGGGTCCAGCTTACGCAGTTTTGTGTTGAGAATCACAGTTTACAGCTGAAAGAACATTTGTTTGAACACATCAACACCAGTAGGACAGTTTTACAGTCGATGTCAGCTTGACCTGTATTACCGATAGGATGCTGTATCTAGGTCAGCGCTTGTTGACAGTTTTTCGCTGTACAGACAGTATTACACAGGACAGTGGTATCAAGTGTAGAAAATATCTGGAGCAATATTGTTGACATTTCTCAACGTACAGAAGAATCACAGTGTTGCTGAACATAAAGTGCATAGTTCATCGTTGGTTCTTCAGATGCTCAACAGAGAAAAATTGACAGTGTAATAGTTTAAAATTAAATCTATTACTGAATAAAGTGGCAAGTTATTAGTATTAAAATAAACTGTGCCTGCTTTACAACACTATACCTGCAACACATTCCATTCATGACATAAATGATATTGTATGCTATATGCTATTTATGCTTACATGTTATTTGTTTATATGTGTAGGTGTTTATATGTTGCGGGCCTGGATGGGTGGTGACTAGAACAGGAAATACCGAATAATATTGGTCTTGTTCTGGCGTTCGATAGGGAGCAATTTCTTAATTGAAATTTGCATGCAACATAGTTTGCAAATATTTGGTTAGTTGTGACGACTGTTTCATATTTGTATTTGTAACATTTTTTGTGTTCCTTAGTTTTGTTTGATTTGTTTGTATAATTGTAGGTCTCATCTTTTCTTTCATTTCAGTTTTTTACACCCTTATGTTTATACACTGTGGCGTTATTTGTCTTGTTATCTTATGGCAGTTATCATCACGGTTTCTGTGATCATTTTTTTCATTTCTCCTATTTAATTTAATTTGATCTCTGCAAATGTTTTCATATTGTCTTTTCTTGTTTGTCCTTTGTAATGTCTTTAGTTGACATATGACGTATAGTGGTATACACTGATAGTATAGTACAGATCAGTACTTTCTGATTGTTATTGTTATAAAACAAAATGTACAAGACCTTTGTAAGGCTTGTCTCCCAAAGTGATTAGTAAAGGGAAATATTTTTTCCACAGGTACTCAAGTGATCTTTGATTACAGTGAGGTATACAAGACCTTTGTAAGGCTTGTCCCCACAGTATTTGAGATACAATTATTGTTGTCCACAGGTACTCAAGTTATCATTGGTTATTATAAACCATACAAGTTTGGACTAAGACTAAGTCTATGGTATAGACTTGTCTCCCATTAACTTGAAAGAGGGTAATTTATTTACTTTTTCAGGTTTCTGATTTAAGAAGACAATATGTCTACATTAGATTATTTCATTACACAAGGAAAATCTCTTGATAAGACTGGAAAAGACTTAGAACAATGGGCTGTTGCTCAATATGACAAAGCATTAGCTGCAGAAGAGAAAAAAATTGCTGCTGCTGTTGAAGAAAAAAAAGCTGCGGCTGAGGAGAGAAAACTTCAAATAGAAGAAAAAAAAGCTGCTGCAGAAGAAAGGAAAGCCTTAGCTGAAGAAAAAAGATTAGAAAAAGAAGCTGATACTGCTGCTGAACTTAAGAAATTGCAGATGCAAGTGGAGGAAAGGAGATTTGAGGCAGAACAGAAGAAATTAGAAGCTGATGCAGAGCAGAAAAAATTAGAAGTTGCTGCAGAACAGAAAAAATTAGAAGTTGCTGCAGAACAGAAAAAATTAGAAGTTGCTGCAGAACAGAAGAAATTAGAAGCTGCTGCAGAACAGAAAAAACTAGAAGTTGCTGCTGCTGCAGAACAGAAAAAACTAGAAGTTGCTGCTGCTGCAGAACAGAAAAAATTAGAAGCTGCTGCTGCTGCAGAACAAAAAAAATTAGATAGAGAAGCTGAAGAGAGAAAAGCAATAAGAGAACATGAGTTTGAATTAGAGAAATTAAAATTGACATGTATGAGTAATGTTAATCAGGCATCTGGTGGTAATGGTAAACCCTTTGTATACAAGGTCAAGGTACCAGCGTTTAACCCTACCAGTGATGACATAACATTTTGGCTTTCTAGATTTGAACGGGCTTGTCGATCTCATAATGTTGACAAATCACAGTATGTGAATCAGTTGTCTGAAAATCTAAAAGGGGAGTCTCTGAGTAAGTTATATTTTGTTGAAGAGGCCGACAAAGACAATTATGATGCTGTTAGGGCAGCTTTGATAAAGAGATATCAGCTGTCTGAGGAAGGTTACCGTCTTTTGTTTAAAACAATGAGACCTGAGGTAGGTGTAGAATTCTCAGATTTCATCTCAAAAGCACGAATTACACTTTCACGATGGATTGAATTATCCAAAACAGAGAAAACATTTGATGGTCTTACGGATTTATTGCTAAGAGACAAGGTCATGTCTTCTGTAAATAAATCATTCCTAGAGTTCTTACATGAGCGTAAACCTGGTACAATAAAGCAAATGGAAGAATATTGTGACCAGTATGCCACGGCACACCCTGACATGATTCTTGGTAACTCTAACATTAAAGAGAGTATGCCAGTTGCTTCGGCAACAGAATATAATCAGAATTACTCACACAAATTCCAAGGAGCTAAAAATAAATTTGATAAAAAGGTTAATTGGGATAAGTATCAAAACCAAGATAACCGCTCAAATCAGAGTTCTTCTTTGAAGAACTGGAATCGGTCTGATAGTCCTCGACACGCGAGGGGTTCCCATAATGTTAGAAATTCTCGGAAAGGGAGTAGCTATAGGAACTACCCAAGTGCTTCATGGAGACAAAAGAAACAATATTACAGGGATACTCAATATAATGAGCATGATGATTATGATCATGAATATTATGATTCAAACCCAAATAGGGGTTATAACAGAGGCAATAATAATTATAGAGACAATTATAACCGAGGTAGATCACAACACAAAAGACATGGTAAATCTTATTACCAGGCTAACTCTGCACAACAGGAGTTCCACGACACCGATAATCAGAATAATGATAAAAAAGACTCCAATAGTGTAGCAAATTCCGCTTTCGATTTTGCTAGAGCATCTGAGTGTTCGCAATGCAAAACATTATTCGATCCAACCACAGTGTCTACTTTAAGCTGCGGTCACCCACTTCCCGCTCTTCATGCGTCAATCGCGCATAATGGAAGGGGTGCTCTTGTCTTTAATAGGGGCCTAATAGATGGTACTCCGGTATCAATTCTTTTCGACTCGGGGTGCACTACAATTGGAGTGAGGCAATCACTCGTAAATCCTTCTCGAGCTACAGGCAATATAGTCAAATGTGTAACATTTGGTGGCACATTGGAGAAGTACTCCACTGCCATTATCAATATTGCTACGCCTTTCTTTACAGGAGAGGTGCAAGCATGTCTCTTGCCGAATCCGATCGCTGATCTTATCATCGGTCGCATTCATGGAGTGAAAGAATGCACTCCACAGCAAATTTCTAATTGGGAAAATGTTAATATGCAATCGGCTAATGCAGTAATCACTAGGGCTCAAGCTCTTAATATGCCACAATCTTCACATTCTGAAGATAATGATGCGCAGATCCAAGATGATCCCTTGGAGATTTCCCACGATTCCTTTATCAAACAGCAGGAAGATGATCCTACTCTAAAGAAATTCTTTACTCTGGCAACAAAAGGTGATCCGAATAAGGATACAAATCGTAAATCTTGGATTACGATGAAGAATGGCGTACTTGTACGTATGGTACAAGACTCCGCTAAGTCCATTCATTCTCAAATCCTTGTGCCTAAAAATATGAGAGTTAAAATCTTACAGCACGCTCATGATTCGCAGTGTGCTGGACATATGGGTTTTTCCCGTACTAAAGCTAGAGTTCTTCAATCTTTCTTTTGGCCTGCTGTGAATAAGGACATACGAATCTATTGTCGATCTTGTAAAGTATGTCAAGAGATTAAATCCAGAGGTCCACGCCATGATGCACCTATTCAGGCTGCAGACATTCCCATTCGGCCATTTCAAAAAATGGCGATAGACATCATTGGTCCATTTAAGATAAAGTCTGCTAGAGGACACCAATTTATTTTGACGTGTGTTGATATGTGCACACGTTGGCCGGAGGCTGTTCCTCTAAAGAGCATAACTACTGCTGATGTCGCAGATGCTCTTTGGTTAATATTTTCTCGTCTGGGATTTCCAGCAGAAATATTATCCGACCATGGTACCCAACTCATATCGGATACCATGTCTCAAGTAATGTCGACTCTGAAGATAGAGAGATCGCTGAGTAGTATTTATCATCCTATGTCCAATGGGATGGTGGAACGTTTGAATAGAACTCTGAAAAACCTACTAGGTAAGATAACAGAAGATCATCCTCAGGATTGGGATAGGGTTTTACCCGCGGCTCTCTTTGCATATAGAGAGGTCGCCAACGAACATACAGGATTTTCTCCCTTTGAACTTGTCTTTGGCGCGAAACCGCGAGGTCCTATGTCCTTACTGCATGATCTTATAACTGCTGATAATATTGTCGATGACACAAAATCCTCTTATGAATATGTCATCGCACTTAGACACAAGATTATTGAAGCATGCAAATTGGCAACTGCTTCTTCTGAATTTGCGAAACAGAAGGCAAGGGAATTTGCCAATAAAAAGAGATGTTTGCGTCAACTTTGTCCAGGTGACAAAGCATTTGTCTTGCTACCTTGTAGGGAAAATAGACTTCTCATTTCTTGGAAAGGTCCGTACGATATAATATCAAAGGTTTCCGATGTTGACTATATCGTCGATATTGACGGGAAGCGTAAAACCTTCCACATCAACATGCTCACGGAATTCCATGAACGTCCTGATTATTTACAACCTGTTTTCCAGGCAACGGACGATTTTCCAGTCCAACATGGACAGTACTCATCTCTGTCAGTAATACAGGATGAGGAAACGAGTTTCTCGGATGTAAATTTACCTTTTCCACTGATTCCTCTTCACTCTAATGAATCATGGAAAGATGTTGCAATTTCTCCAGAATTATCTCCAGGAGAGCAGAAACAAGTTTCTACTATGTTAGAACAATTTCAGGATGTCCTTACTGACATTCCTGGTCAAACGGATGTCATTCAACATGACATTATTCTTACTGACCATAGTCCTATAAGAGTCAGACCGTATCCTATCCCGATACATTTTCAAGCACAGGTAGAGAAAGAGTTAGATGAGATGATAGAGTTAAAAATTATTGAACCATCCACATCAGCATATTCTTCGCCAATGGTTATAGTACGAAAAAAAGACAATAACATACGTCTTTGCGTGGATTATCGCAAATTGAATCAAGTGACTAAATTCGATGCTGAACCTATGCCTTTACTAGAAGAGCTACTTACGAGACTATCGAATTCTCACTTCTTTACTAAACTCGATTTGTCTAAGGGATATTGGCAAGTTCCACTATCCGAACACGCCAAACCGTTTACTGCTTTTTCGACGCCTAGGGGTCTATTCCAATGGAATTTCATGCCTTTCGGTCTTATGAACGCCCCTGCTACATTTGTACGCATGATGCGTCGAATCCTATCTCATCGCTCAGATGTCATTGCGTATCTTGATGACATCTGTCTTTTCAGTGATACTTGGAACGATCACTATAATGGTATAAATGAACTATTGTCTATCTTACGCGAGCATAACCTGACAGCGAAACCATCGAAAGCATGTATTGGTTTTAGCGAAATATCTTTCTTAGGACACCGTGTTGGTCATGGGTTCCTAAAAACAGAAGACCATAATACAAGTAAGATACTTAACATTTCTATT
This sequence comes from Oreohelix idahoensis, assembly GCA_024509875.1. Lineage (NCBI taxonomy): Eukaryota > Metazoa > Mollusca > Gastropoda > Stylommatophora > Oreohelicidae > Oreohelix > Oreohelix idahoensis. The sequence continues at coordinate 414,332 of JAMPIV010019647.1, forward strand.
CCTAAGACTAAAAAGCAAGTACGAAGTCTCTTAGGTCTAATACAATTTTATGGACGATTCATCCCGAATCTGTCCTCCATTATGTCACCTCTTTCTTCCTTGCTAAAGAAAGGGTCTCCTAATGTAGTCCATTGGACTCAAGAATGTCAATCCTCTTTGGATAAGGTTAAAACTATGTTTTCTACTTCACCTATCCTAGTATTACCTTCTAAGGATAAGACATTTATTCTTCGTAGTGACGCTTCATCCACCGGGATTGGAGCTGCACTAATGCAAGAGTACTCTGGAACTCTGCATCCTGTGATGTATATTTCTCGGAAATTAAATGCCGCAGAGAAGAATTACTCGGTCCTAGACCGTGAATTATTGGCTATGGTTTGGTCAATCCTTAAACTGCAAAGATTTCTTCTGGGCGCGCATTTCATTGTGGAAACTGACCAGAAAGCTCTTACGGCTATTCAGAGTAAAAATCTGAAGAGCGCGAGATCAACGCGATACGCGATTGCTCTACAGCCATTTCATTTTTCGGTGCGAGCTATCCGTGGGTCAGAAAATGTGATGGCAGATATTTTGTCTAGATGCCCACATGATTCATAACTGTTATACAACTTTGATACAGTTGTTTCTATGTTGAAATGTGTACACATATGTAATATATCATATATTGATTGTAACACTACTTAGCGGTTCATTGATATGTATTCACCGCTGATCTTTCAATGTTTTTCGTCTTTGATGATCATGATGTTAAGATATCTTAGATGGAATTTATGTATAAACTAATGTGGAAATTGTGTCATTGCTAATATTGTAGTATGCGTTGGTGACACCTCTCTGGAAATATTTATACTTAGAGAAGTACTTTCTCTAAGGTCATAAAACTTATGCTTATCATCTGCGCATTGTTATTGGTGCGTTGTGAGCCTATTGTATGTTGCTCCTAGATGTATTTCAAAAAAAAAATGTACGCACATTTTACAAAAATCGATATGGCTATTTAATATGGGAAAAATATAGACATGCATTCATTTGTGTATGAAAATGCTGTTTATGGTAAAAGCGAGATAATCCATGTTTGATTCACACTTTTGATTATAGGAGTAATCGTTCTGGATATTGATCCAGCGCAAGGATATTGCGCTTGCGTTTGTACTTATTTTTTAGGGCCAGAAAATATATTAATTTGCTTATTGTGTTTATGGCCTGAATTCATATGTATTACATATTATTAGTACAAGTAGAATCAGTCCTATATTGTATATTTTGGATGGGTAGGAGGGACTAGATTCTTGCTAGCGGAAGTATGAGTTGTCTTGACAAGTCGTGATGAGTTCCGATGTACTGCTTACAAATGGCGGGGTACGTTTTTCTAGAGCTGGTCCTTTCGTCAGAAAAAAATGTCTCACGAAGTGGTTTTTCTTCTGAAGGAGATGGTGTCTCTACGATAGTTTGTGTTAGAGACTCTCCTTATGTCAGTATATAGATGATTCGGACTCCAGGTAAACCCAGCTCCTATTTTTGATGATCTCTCGTCGGTTAGGCCTAGCTTGACTTTTGTGCTTCGCTATGCTAGTGTCGTGTTTTGTATCGACGAAGATGACAGATTTTCCTGCAGCGGTTATGGCTACATGAATTAACCTGATCACCGTAGAGCTGTATGGAAACATTTATGAAATCCTTTATATACCCATTATAAATTAACTCTGGCTTATATTCTCCTTCCTATGAATGAGTGAACGACAACTCAGGGAGGTAGCCATGTTGGATTTCGGTCATCATATGTTTTGATCACTGCCAAGAGAACAGATTATTTATCTTATTATCGGACAGTGACAGGGAGATCTCAATCTTGCTAGAAACCCCCTTTCGTGGTTTCATAATTTATACTACAAACTATGGACGTCAAGTAACTTTGGTTATTTATCGATCCGCCCTTCACTGACGCGTTTAGTCAGATAGGGGAATGTGGCCATAATGTATCATGACATTGAACTTTTGATGTACTGCCCATTATTACTGAATGTGTCATGACTTCAGATCTGCTATGTATACCTACAAATTGATATGTCAACGAACCATGATGTACTCGTATGTCCCAGTGTGTACGTCTGAATAAATTGAGTAAACTAAGATTCCAGCAGTCTGCATTGGTGCCTTGTAGACACAAGTGTGAGTGGTTATATTGGTCAGCACACGAACAGTACACCATTCGCGGTAATCACACTCTACACTTCTACTTCATACATACACCATCCTGCGTCGGCTGAAGTGACCAAGTTTAGGGCCTGCTTCCCCTGGAGCCTTTGCCTTCCCTAACTCAGGACTAGGGTGAGTTACCCATTTACAGCTGGGTAGACTGGAGCATGCCTGATCTCAACAACACACCACTCTTCCTTACAGAGCAGACAGACTGATACTTTACACCGACCTCTGTGTAATCTACGTTTTGCTGATTATATTGATCTGATAGCTGGAACAAAATCAGAACTTCAAGACCTTACCTCTAGACTGGAGAAAGTAACAAGAACGTATGGGATGGAAATTAATATAGAAAAAAGCAAGATATTGGTGAATTGCCATAAGAAACATGTTCCGACCAACATTACGTTAAATGGGCAAACGTTAGAAGAAGTTAACACCTTTAAATATCTCGGGTCCACTATATGTAGTGATGGAAGATCAAGTAAGGAAATCAAGGCAAGACTTGAGATGGCCTCAGCTGCCATGACAAGGTTGAATGTGATCTGGAAAAGTAACATCAGTTTTCCTGTGAAGATCAAATTATACAAATCACTTATATTATCTATTCTCTTGTATGGGTGTGAGGGCATGACACTCACTGCAGATACGGAGCGAAGGATTCAGGCTTTCGAGCATAAATGTTATAGAAGAATTTTGCGCATTTGCTATAAAGAGCACAAAACAAATGTCTATGTTAGAGAGAAGATAAACACCTATGCAGGCCACCAAGAACCACTTTTGTCAATAGTGAAACGTCGAAAGCTTGCCTGGTTTGGGCATGTAACTCGTCATGACTCCCTTTCGAAAACGATCCTCCAGGGAACAGTCGAAGGTAAACGGAGAAGAGGAAGGCAAAGAAAATCCTGGGCTGATGACATCAAAGAATGGGCAGGACACGGTTTTTCCACACTTGTACGCATTGCTGAGAATAGAGCGCAGTGGAGGACCCTGTCTGCTGATGCTTCCACCATGGCACCCCTACGACCCATGACGGGTTATGGGTTGAGATGATGATGAGTGTTATGTAGTCCCAGTTCTATATTGTTGAAGAGAGTTGAATAACAGGTGCGCTACTGAGCTGTAGTCATGTTTGTTCCTCATTATAGATGAACCTTAATTCTCATTATCCTCCGTATAGAAGACAACACCGTTTTCTTTCTTAAGGTGTTGATTGTGTGCTACGATAGGTTTTGACTGCCGTGACTGAGCTGCTAGGTTTGGAGCAGATGCCTGGTAAACGGTGAGAAAATCTCAGTTTACTTTCTTTTCTTTCTTTGGGTCTAATATTTTGCTGTGATACCCTGTTCAACCAAAACCCATTGAAGGGTTGCAAACGGTTATATTGGGGTATGTAGTGTGTTAACATCTTCGCTGGTATCATTTTCCTTGTCCTGGAAAAATTAGCACTGAAAAGGACTACTAGCTGACTGTCTGGATCCTTCGTCGTTGCTTGTATTTTTATGGTGTCGTGGCGTTCTCATGGAGTTCCTTTCCTGCCTTACGAGTTACAAACGGTTGTATTGCGGTATATAGGTTAGTCTTCGTTGGTATCGCTTTCCGAGTCCTTGAGCTGGTTGTTCCTGAAAAGGATCACTAGCTGCCTGTTCTGTAGCTACTTGTTGTTGTCTGTTACCGTTTTGTGTTGTTCAAAGGCTGTCGCTTTTATTTTTGGTAGCATCTCCATTATGCTTTTTAAGATTATGTTTATTTCCGCTGCTTCTCTTCTTTCTAGTTTGCTTTGTATTTCCAGCACGATTTCGGTTTTTATTTTGTCTTTAGTTTCTTTGTTTTGTTCTCTACTTTTTGTAAGGGTATCCTCAGCTATCTTTCTCTCTGTTTCAATTCTTTTGAGGATTTCTTCGGTCTCTTCCTTTAGCTCTGTGAGTTTGGCGATGTCGACTTCTATCTCGTGTTTGATAGTTTTCATTTCCTGTAATATTGCCTGGGCGCTCTGTAAGGCTCCTATTGTTTCGTATCTTATGGCATCTGGGTCTTCGTTGTGTTGCTTGTTCGTCTCGACTTTGAGTTGTTGTTTTATGTCTCGCATATCTGTGGCTAGTCTTATCAGCTGGGCTCTTGTGTGCTGTTCTTGTTTACCAGTGCCGCCTGAAGCCACTCGGTTTCTTGCTTCTCTGAAGGAGATGTTTTTTGTTATCGATTCCTTCAGTATGGTCTTTGTCTCATGGAAGATCGGACATCCACGGTATCTTGCCCCGTGGTTCCCGAGACAGTTTGCGCAGGTTCTGTTTGGGTTGCGTTCTTTATAGTTGTTATCTTTTTTCGCCTCAGGACATTCGTTGTATGCGTGGCTTCCCGCACAGTATCGACAAACTGTCTCTCTCCTGCAAGTTTTCTTGGTATGCGAGAATTGTTGGCAGTTTGAGCACTGCAAAACAGGAGGAATGTACTCTTGTTTTTCGACATCTATCGTCTAGGTTGAGTTGCCTTGGTCTTGAAGTCCCCTCGATAGTTAGGATAACTAGGTTTGTGTCCTTCTTGTCCCATGTCTTCAGTCTTTCAACCTGTGTTATGTTGATGTTCTTGTTTTCTTCTTGTAGGCGGCTGTGGACTTCTTGTGTAGACCGGCTGTTGTCGATCCCTCTCACAACTATCTTTTTGGTCTTCTTGAATATTTCCACAGTAGCTTTAATCTGGTGGGGCAGCTGGACTTCTTTGTGTCCGGATTCAAGTTCGACCATCAGTTGATTTGTCTGCTCCGTGTTGTTTAGAGCTATTATAACTCCGTTGTCGTGTCGTGAAACTTGTAGAGATACTTCTCCTGCCCATTATTGCCTCAAGGATACCGATCACTTTGTCGTCGGGTAAGGCCCTGAGCGAGGCCTCACTTCCTGGCGTCTGTGTGATCTTAATTATCCTTTCCTGCAGTGCCACGTGGGAAACGGCATTCTTTTGCGTTTGAAGTTGGCTCATTCCGACATCTGTCTCAGTTTGAGCATGCGGTCTGCGGGACTGAGTCACATTCTTTCTGGTTGTCTGCCTCTGATCTCGTTTTACCGAATTTTTCTGGTCGCTGTGTGATGGAGGTTCGACTGTGATATCTTGGTTTGGTGGTGCTTTAACTTTGACAGGCTTCAAAACATTGCTATCTTCTGTCTTCGAAGTTTTGTGGCCGTGTTTTGCAGCTGTTGTCTGGTCACTGCACACTGGAGCCGCCGCCTCGACATTGTGCTTTATCGGTGATGTTACTTTGTCAGTCTTCGGAGCCTGGTTGACTTCTGTCTTCGATGCTTTGGGTTGTTCATCGGTCGTGTCGATGGTTGCTTTGCTCGGCTTCTGAGAGGGACCGGCCCCGATGCTAGAAGTTGGATTAATCGTGCTCTCTGGCCGACTCTCGTGGTTCTTTGCTGGTTCTTGTTTGCTGCTGCTGACAAGCGTTTGAGGGCTTCTATAGATTTTCCTCTTTTTCGCATTTGGCTTTGTACGAACCATTTTAGTATATTTCTATCGAACAATGTGTGAGCGCTGTGGACGTCCTGAAAAGGACGCTGGTTATAGTGCTATCTTCACGATCTGATGGTGAACCATCTGATGATCATCATGAATCTCAGTTTACCACTCAATTCACCGTATAAATAGCCGGTCATGTGATGTCACGTGATCGGTTGAATTTTGGCGGAAAATATAACCAATTAGACACGTGTGTGTCGGAGGCCGCGTATATAGGAGTTTATTGAGAAGCCAATATTTTGATTGCGTAACTGTGGTAAAATTGGGACAGTTGCATTTTGCCATTTAGTTTTGGTAGTCCTGGAATTTTTTTATGTAGCACTAATTCTGTATCGGTTTTGCAGCAGTCACCAATGTAGGATCATTATTCTCAAGTTGTGAGTATGTCAGGAAATTGATATTTTGTACTGTAGTTTTTTTGTACTGTAGTTTTTTTGTACTGTAGTTTGCCTCCTTACCCACTGTGTTGAGTGGTGATTAATTGTGTCCGTCAGGTTTAATTGATATTTCATGTCTGTTCAGTGATTTGTAATGGTAGCATGTATTTTGTATCTCATTACGTCAACTTGCACTTGTCATATATGTTCTGTCCCGTTTGTAAGTCCAGTACGTTTAACGTTGATTAATTATCATTTTTAACATCATTGTGTCTCAATGAAATTTCGTAAATTTGACAATAAATTTGGAAGTAAGGTCTCATACTGCCGATGCTATCGATCCGACTTGAAAAATGAGTACAACTCACAAAAGCCAGCTCCAAACCTCAGAAATGAGGTGTCTAAGTTGGGTAAAGTAACGCGAAGAGACACGGTCTGCAACCAGCCGATATGGCAAGACCTCAAAACCCAGACCATGCAGACCAATGTAGACGGTCTCTCCTACGCTGGTTTGACCATTTATGCAGAATGGAAGAAGATCGGCTACTACGAAACGTATTGGAAAGCAAGAGCCAGGGATTCAGACCTCCAGGATGACACATAGTTCTCTGGGAGGACAACATTAGACAATCCCTGCAGGACCGAGAAATACAAGGTAGATTGGAATCAGGCCAGGAGGAAGACCGCCGAAAAGACAGAATGGTGATATCTCTTGCAATGCACTGTCGTGAGAAATTCTAATCCACATATATAAATTAAAAAGAAAATGTAAAGCCTAACGAATAAATTCAATAAAAGGAAAGAAGAATGGTAAAGAACAGTGCTGTCACAATGACGGTACTCGAGATCCCCCTTTTTATGCTTCGTCTGCATATTCTCACGCTTTCACGTTGATATTAAAGCCTACTGCAGCATACGCGCGTTTCCACAACACAATAAAACGTGTACTGCCTTTCTAAGAAAAACCTTGGGATACGCAAGCTGATTAATGACATAAATTAATACTAACATTAATTACACTACGTTACCATAAACGAACGGACAGATGGACTTAGGATAGAAAGAAAGGGAGGGCTGAAAGCCGGAACGCATGCAACACTAACACGCGTCTCGCTATACAATTACTACCATCACGCGTGTAAGGCCACAAGCACTAACTTTTTTCAAATCGACAGTGATAAAAAACACTACCCATACGAGAGTTAGGTTTAAAAACCTGAAAAATGCTTATTGGGAAAGATGACATTATACTGGTTTACGTTTGAAAGCATGACAGTACAGCAGACACCATAAAGTTTGGAAGTGAGGAGGTGGCAACAGCACGACTATCCTAGAAGAAAATGCATATTTTGAACGCAGCCCCTTAGCCCCATTAAATTTGTATATTTGGGTTCCTTAGGACTTGCTGTTACGCAAATAGTCTAGGAATTAACAAATTATAGCCAAAAGAAATAGTGAGGGTGTCAGACAACACCAAAATCAGAATCGCTCAGTGGCAGATTTTGAAACCACCATTGTACGGGAAATAGGTCCCCATGTTAAATCCTATTTGATTGGAGCGCAGTAAATGTAAGGCGAAACACGATTAGTCAGACTACAAATACTAAAATTTTGTTGTTAGGGGAAACAGTAGTAGAGGTACTTTTTTGAAAAGCTGTGTAAAAATGGCACGATTGGTTAGACCCGCCAATATAGGCAATTAGAAGCGTCAGTTCAGCACCACATTTTCAAATAAACTTTCTAAAGCAACAGTGCGTTGAGATTCAGCTTATATTTTTCTAAATAAAAGCCTGAGACAGCGGCAGGTCGGATTTTGTGCCATATTCATTGCCAGTCAACGTAATTGTGTATTATTTCATGAATTGTGGTAAGCTTGAAATATTTGTTATCTTTTTAATGAAAATTGAATGTAAATTGATAATTTATGTCTGTATATGTGTGTGGTTCAGTAGCGAACATGAGGCAGGGCCTATATATTGCTCCAACCTGAACAGACGGTGTCGGAGAAAAGTAAAACAGCATGGAATTGCCAAGCAGTACACTGACACCTATCTTATTGACTGGAAGGAACTAATGCTGGAATTGCAGAGGCGTAGTGACCATTAGGGAGGAGTATACTGGTGTAAGTTGTTTCAGATGAAGATAGCAGATGGCCTACCGCTCTGAACTCAGTGTTTGTTATGTATTGTGTTCAGTCAGGAAATAGATTATAAATTAGTTCTGAAATAGGAGGTACAACCTTCTTGTTTCAGGGACCGTGGTCCTAAAGTTATTGAGCAGCACCTGGTCTGAGCTTTGCTGAATCTAGAGGCTGACAGCATACTCCTGGGTCCAGATAGCGACCAGTGAGGTGTCTCCAGAACACAGGAAGCAATCGAGCAGAGGAGTCTTTTCCTGCCGCCATCACGAAAGATAAGCTTCTGTGGCCAGAGGAGCTCAACATTATGTGTCCCCCTCTAAAATTGACATTATAGTAAAATAGAGGGACAATACCTTGTTTAAATTGATAGGAACTGGGAACTGTTCCCCATATTATTTCCAAGATAAACAAACACTTGAAGTCATGATGACAAATAACAACATAGCTTGAAAAACAAAACCAGTATTACCTCATAGTACTACTACACAACTGACACACATAGGATAATACTAATAAAATATGTCACTACAAGGTTCATATTTATAAATTATGTACATATAAATTGTGATTACATTTGATTGTGATTCCTGGTTCACTGTATAGTTGAATCAGGATATATATTAGTGAAAGCAATTAATACATATATATTTGAAACTTTACCAGTGACTCATTTAAGATAGTCTTATAGAGTGTTAAATGTGTGTGAGTGTCACAGTGTTGTCAAGTGTGGTGGAATAAATTAAATTGTTTATCTGTCTGTTGTTGTTGTGACTTACACTTCATCATTTACATAACCCTAGACATTCAACGTAGTCATCACAATATTCTAGAATAATTCTGACTGAGGTATAAATGTGGTAGCAAGTAAGGTTATCTGTAAAACACTACACCTATTAGATACAGATACCTTCACAGCTGATCTCAGTCAGTACACTAAGTCCCCTATAAATATTTATAACATCCCACTTGACCACATATATTGGGGTCTCGCTCCCGGGATTTTGAATCTTTACCTATTAAAAATATTGGGGGTAATTCACTTCAGGGAATAATAGAAATTAAAAAGGTATCCTTGGGTGGAAATAAATAACGTTGAGCTCTCAGTGCCTGTGGTGTCCTTGGATAAGTTATTACAGATTGTATTGTTTAGTTAGACATTTTATCCATTTACCTGTTAGAAAATGGCGGACCTGGCCAAATTTCGATCTGCTGCTGTGCAGACTGCAAAAGAGTTAGGAATGGACGGGCAAATTATGATTGCTTATGTCACTGCTGAATGCGACAAATATATTGAACGGGAAGAAAAAAGATTAGAAAAAGAGACCGAAAGAAAGTTAGAGGCTGAAAAGGAAATTAAGAAGTTACAATTTGAGGCTGAGGCTGAGACTAAGAGGCTGCAGATTGAGGCTGAGGCTAAGAAATTGGAGGCAGAAAGAGAAGAGAAGAAATTAGCTGCAGAAAGAGAAGGGAAGAAATTAGCTGCAGAAAGAGAAGAGAAGAAATTAGCTGCAGAAAGAGAAGAGACGAAATTAGCTGCAGAAAGAGAAGAGAAGAAATTAGCTGCAGAAAGAGAGGACAGTAGATTGACTACAGAGAGGGAAGCAGAAAAGGAGGAGAAGAGATTGCAAAGGGAACATGAGTTACGACTAAGGGAGTTTGAGTTTCACGGCCATGCTCCTGAAAATGGTGCCAGTCCCTTTACCTCTGATGCCACTGCTAGTCAGGGAGCCTCAACCTCAGCTATGAATTTTCATTTAGATCATTTTGTTGAGAAAGACGATGATATTGAGAGCTATCTAAATAGATATAAACTATTAGCTACCACGTATGGGTTAGAGAGAGAAAGGTGGAGCTTAAAGTTATCTCAAGGGCTTCGTGGGGCAGCTTATGAAGTTTTTGCCAAAATGAACAGAGGTGATCAAGAAAATTATGACATGCTAAAGCAGGCTCTTTTGTTAAGATATGAAAAGAACGCCGAATTTTATAGGAAAAAAATTAGGAATGCTAAACTACTGTCAGGTGAAACCTATCACCAGTTCTCTGCACGGTTAGAGACATACTTGGAGAAATGAACTTCTCTGGGGAAAACCCAAGATCTTAAGGAAATGGTCCTTATAGAACAATTAAGAGAGTCCATGGCTCCAGACCTGAGAAAGTTTCTCATGGAACAAGGTGCAGAGAGGCTGGGTGAGCTGCTAAATGTTGCTGAAAGGTATCAAGCAGCTCAGGCAGAAGTATCAGGTAATAAAAAGAAACATATAGAAAATTTTAGGGCACCACAGAACTTTAATAAATTTGATCCTAGAGATCAAAACAAAGGTAAGCACCAGTTTGATAGGCCACGGTATGACAATAAAAATAAAACCCCACAATTCGATGAAAGGAAATATGATGAAAGAAAATCTTTCAACCAAGGAAGGAGGTGGTGCAAAAATTGTCAGATGGACAATCATGATACTGACCGTTGTAGAAGGAAACCTGTGTATATGGCCACCCTTCAGGTCAGGTCGACCTCAAGAAAGGAGGAGGATGTTCTGTTAGATACCACTCCAGAAGAGATGAGGAAGGCACAGGCTGGGGATAAGACCCTCAAGCCTTGTTTCAGGAAATTGTCAACTTGTCATACAACTCCAGGCAAGGGAGATTTTTACATGAAAAACAAGTTGATGTGTAGGAAGACTAGAGCTAGATCCAAAGGTCAGGGACAGCTGGTACTTCCCAAAAGATATAGGGCAGACTTAATAAGGAGCCTACATGTGAAAAAAGATGGGGACCATGAGAAAATTGGTACCATCATCCAAAAGGTGGCTCACAATTATTATTGGCCCAAGGCAAGATGGGACATTGAGAATTTTGTAGAGAGGTGTAGCGTAGCACATGAGGGAACACCCACAAGTGGGAACATTGATCAGGACCTGGACACGCCAAAGGGCAAAATTAGGCCTGATAATAAAAAGAAAAATAGATTTGATAAAGTGGACCAAATGGAATGGGAAGCCCCTTTTCACGGACAAGCTTCACTTAACTGTTTTACAATGGCCACTATGCAGAGAGTGCAAAAAGATGTCTTACCCCAGGATAAGCCGACAATCCCTCAATCGGACTTAAACAAACTGGAGGAAGAAGATGTAGAGAGGAAATCTCTCATCAAGAATTTTAAGTGGGAAGACAGCCCCAAGAGAAAAATTGGTAGCGGTCGTTTTGTGAATGATAATTCTGGGAAGAAAAATCATCACTATAGCGCTTCGAGTGGAAGAGACCATACCGGTGCATGGACAAATAGGTCCACAAAATTAAAGGTCCATATGTAACGCTGTTAAGAACGTGGACTGATGAAAAGGCAGAGGAAAATATTACATCCTCATACCAATATGTGAATGAGCTGACCACTCGTTTAAAAACTGGCTGGAAACTTGCCAATGAAAATTTAAGACAAGCCAGGAAGAAACATGCTGCCTATTATAACAGGAAAGCTAAAGACATAGATTTGGCTGTGGGAGAGAAGGTACTGCTTCTTCTCCCCGGTAGTCAGAATAAGTTACAAATTGGATGGCAAGGTCCATATACAGTTCTAGAGAAGGTGTCTAGAACCAATTATAAGATAGATAAGAAGGGGAAAGAAAAAATCTATCATGTGAACCTCCTGAAGAAATATTTGGAAAGAGAAAATCAGGAAGAGACACCCTTGTTAACCTTGTCCATTGCCATGGAAATGAAAAAGGAACCACTTTCATCATTTGAATATCCATTACATCCCTGTGAGACAGCAGCACAGGTGAAAATCAGTACACATTTAACGAAAACTCAGAAAGAGAGAGTGCAACAGGTTCTAGATAATCATACAGAGGTGTTAACAGACCGATCGGGGCATACAAACTTATTGGAATATGATATGAAGCTGATAGACCCCCACATCTGTCTGTATGAAACCCTGTTCGATTCCTTTTGCTAAGGAGAAAGCTTTGAAGGAAGAGATAGACTATTTGTTGAAGGAAGGAATTATTTCACACAGTGAATCTTCGTATAGTTCCAGTGTTGTACTCTTAAGGAAACCCTCTGGAGAACATAGACTCTGTATAGATTACAGGAGACTGAATGCTATTACAGAAGGACAGGTGGATCCATTGCCGGATACAAATCAGTTGTTTGCCAGGCTAAATAAAGCTAAATATTTCTCAAAAGTGGACCTGAGTAAAGGATACTATCAGATTCCAGTAAAGCCTGAGGTTAGACCATACCTAGCTTTTAGTACCTCAGAAGGACACTATGAGTTTAACAGATTGCCATTTGGATTGAAGAATGCACCTAGTGTCTTCTCTAGAATGATGAGAAAATTATTGGACCCTCTGAATAACCCATGCATCACAAATTTCATGGATGATATCCTTATAGCCACAGAAACATTTGAGGAACACATTGACTCTCTGAACATGCTGTTTAATCGACTTAGAGAAGCGAATTTGACAGCCCGACCAACCAAATGTTGCGTTGGATGTAAAGAATTAGAATTCTTGGGACACACAGTTTATCAGGGAAACATGACCCCTGACCCAAAGAATTTAGAGAAACTAAAGAAAGCCCCGAGACCACAAACCAAGAAAGACGTGAGATCCTTTGTCTCATTATGTGGTTTCTACCAAAAGTATATCAAAAACTTTAATTCCATATGTGCACCGTTAACTGATTTGACACGTAAGGGAAATCCAGATCGAATTACATGGACACCACAATGTGAAATGGCTTACCAAGAATTGAAGGAAAAGCTCACAAGTAAACCTATTTTGAAATTACCTGACTTAAGTCAAGAATTCATAGTAAGAACAGATGCCAGTAATATCGGTTTAGGTGCGACTCTGCTACAGAAATCAGATGCATTGGATGGGGAATTAAGCCCAGTGGCATATGCTAGCAGAAAGTTGAATAAAGCTGAAACCAACTACTCAGCTAGCGAAAAAGAATGTCTTGCAGTAATATGGGCGATAAAGAAATTCAATATTTATCTGTATGGGAAGACATTTAAGTTGCAAACGGATCACAAACCCTTGTCGTTTCTAGCGCAGGCTAGACATGAAAATTCTAGATTACTCCGTTGGTCATTACTGATGCAGCCATTTGAGTTTAGCATAGAGTATATAAGTGGAAAAACAAATCTGGGAGCGGATTTTTTAAGCCGCCATCCGTGTGATGAGAATCACCCTAAGCCACAGGAAAGATAATAAATTTCTCTATGTGTATATAGAATTATAGACTGACATATAATGTCTGTTTTAAGTGGGGAGAATTTGTCGTGAGAAATTCTAATCCACATATATAAATTAAAAAGAAAATGTAAAGCCTAACGAATAAATTCAATAAAAGGAAAGAAGAATGGTAAAGAAAAGTGCTGTCACAATGACGGTACTCGAGATCCCCCTTTTTATGCTTCGTTTGCATATTCTCACGCTTTCACATTGATATTAAAGCCTACTGCAGCATACACGCGTTTCCACAACACAATAAAACGTGTACTGCCTTTCTAAGAAAAACCTTGGGATACGCAAGCTGATTAATGACCTAAATTAATACTAACATTAATTACACTACGTTACCATAAACGAACGGACAGATGGACTTAGGATAGAAAGAAAGGGAGGGCTGAAAGCCGGAACGCATGCAACACTAACACGCGTCTCGCTATACAATTACTACCATCACGCGTGTAAGGCCACAAGCACTAACTTTTTTCAAATCGACAGTGATAAAAAACACTACCCATACGAGAGTTAGGTTTAAAAACCTGAAAAATGCTTATTGGGAAAGATGACATTATACTGGTTTACGTTTGAAAGCATGACAGTACAGCAGACACCATAAAGTTTGGAAGTGAGGAGGTGGCAACAGCACGACTATCCTAGAAGAAAATGCATATTTTGAACGCAGCCCCTTAGCCCCATTAAATTTGTATATTTGGGTTCCTTAGGACTTGCTGACAAATAATATGTTAAGTGTTACGCAAATAGTCTAGGAATTAACAAATTATAGCCAAAAGAAATAGTGAGGGTGTCAGACAACACCAAAATCAGAATCGCTCAGTGGCAGATTTTGAAACCACCATTGTACGGGAAATAGGTCCCCATGTTAAATCCTATTTGATTGGAGCGCAGTAAATGTAAGGCGAAACACGATTAGTCGGAATACAAATACTAAAATTTTGTTGTTAGGGGAAACAGTAGTAGAGGTACTTTTTTGAAAAGCTGTGTAAACATGGCACGATTGGTTAGACCCGCCAATATAGGCAATTAGAAGCGTCAGTTCAGCACCACATTTTCAAATAAACTTTCTAAAGCAACAGTGCGTTGAGATTCAGCTTATATTTTTCTAAATAAAAGCCTGAGACAGCGGCAGGTCGGATTTTGTGCCATATTCATTGCCAGTCAACGTAATTGTGTATTATTTCATGAATTGTGGTAAGCTTGAAATATTTGATATCTTTTTAATGAAAATTGAATGTAAATTGATAATTTATGTCTGTATATGTGTGTGTTTCAGTAGCGAACATGAGGCAGGGCCTATATATTGCTCCAACCTGAACAGAAGGTGTCGGAGAAAAGTAAAACTGCATGGAATTGCCAAGCAGTACACTGACACCTATCTTATTGACTGGAAGGAACTAATGCTGGAATTGCAGAGGCGTAGTGACCATTAGGGAGGAGTATACTGGTGTAAGATGTTTCAGATGAAGATAGCAGTTGGTCTACCGCTCTGAACTCAGTGTTTGTTATGTATTGTGTTCAGTCTGGAAATAGATTATAAATTAGTTCTGAAATAGGAGGTACAACCTTCTTGTTTCAGGGACCGTGGTCCTAAAGTTATTGAGCAGCACCTGGTCTGAGCTTTGCTGAATCTAGAGGCTGACAGCATACTCCTGGGTCCAGATAGCGACCAGTGAGGTGTCTCCAGAACACAGGAAGCAATCGAGCAGAGGAGTCTTTTCCTGCCGCCATCACGAAAGATAAGCTTCTGTGGCCAGAGGAGCTCAACATTATGTGTCCCCCTCTAAAATTGACATTATAGTAAAATAGAGGGACAATACCTTGTTTAAATTGATAGGAACTGGGAACTGTTCCCCATATTATTTCCAAGATAAACGAATACTTGAAGTCATGATGACAAATAACAACATAGCTTGAAAAACAAAACCAGTATTACCTCATAGTACTACTACACAACTGACACACATAGGATAATACTAATAAAATATGTCACTACAAGGTTCATATTTATAAATTATGTACATATAAATTGTGATTACATTTGATTGTGATTCCTGGTTCACTGTGTAGTTGAATCAGGATATATATTAGTGAAAGCAATTAATACATATATATTTGAAACTTTACCAGTGACTCATTTAAGATAGTCTTATAGAGTGTTAAATGTGTGTGAGTGTCACAGTGTTGTCAAGTGTGGTGGAATAAATTAAATTGTTTATCTGTCTGTTGTTGTTGTGACTTACACTTCATCATTTACATAACCCTAGACATTCAACGTAGTCATCACAATATTCTAGAATAATTCTGACTGAGGTATAAATGTTGTAGCAAGTAAGGTTATCTGTAAAACACTACACCTATTAGATACAGATACCTTCACAGCTGATCTCAGTCAGTACACTAAGTCCCCTATAAATATTTATAACATCCCACTTTACCACATGCACTACACCTCAGGGTATATATAAGATGAAGGACTAAGTAAGTAGTAAGTAAGTCATGAATCGCACTAGGACACGGTAAATTTCGCGGTTCATTACGTATTGTTTCCAAACCGTGATTCATTCTATGAAAATGATAGGCAAAAGCTTATAACTGTAGCCGAATGAACGTTGAACGTCAGTTCTGCTACTTATAAAGTTTTGCTTCCGAAAAAATCAGCCACACAGATTAGCAGCATCGGTGGTATGAGACCTAACTTCTAAATTTATGGCCTAATATACTTATTTCATTCCATTAGATTAAAATTACGTCTTTCCAGGTCATCTTTTAAGGTTGCCGATTGGCTTTAAATTCAATGCATGCAGATAATGTTTACTACAAAGATCTAATGACGTTAACCTATAACGTAAATGTATTAAATGACCAAATTAAAAATAGTGCCGCCTTTAGGTTATGTAACAGAAAAAGCACACTAATTAAAAACCCGTCAATTATGATGGGTTACTTACTAGTATATAAATATAAGTCAGTAACACAATGTGAACGACTAGAACGCATTCAAAATGAATAGATGCGCATAGTCTTGGGCTGTACGTGAGATACCCCCATTGTGACAATGAGGTATATGCTTGGAGTGCTGTCGATTAAATCCAGATGTGCAATGGCCCAAGCAAAAGCCTATATGCGAGTATCCACAGACAAACGGCACCCTCTGCATGGTAACATAGCTGACATTAAGGGAGCAAGAATAAAGAGAGGAATGTCATGGATGGCACAGGCAGAGACAACGGTCAAACAGGTGGCCACAGTTGACAATATATTCAAGAGGAAGAGTGGAGTATGTCGGATGAGAACTGGATTAACTACCATCATGTCATCATCAGCCTTGGCAGAGAATGTTTGAAATTGGGGGAAATGAAAAGCAGAATTAGAAATTAATCAACTGATGCATGATCATTCCGGCGATGATGATGCCGTTGTGTTTACAGATTGGTCGGTGATACATGGCGAGAAATGCGGTTGGGGCTTTTCTGTTCGGGTGCAGATCAGAATCGCCGCCGAACAATGCGGGGCTTACAAGATAACAACTTCCAGCATGAGAATGGAAGTCGAGGCTGTTACTGCAGCCTAAAGGTAGATAACTGAAACTTCATTAACAAAGGCTAATAATGTGTCGGACTCTCAGTAAAATGCTTCGGAAGGTTCAAAGTGGTTGGTTGCGGCATGAATGGAAAAAATTCATAGAAGCTTCCAGTCTACAAGAGCTGGTGTGGATATACTGTCTTGATCATGCTGGGGTATGTGGTAATGAGACAACTGACAGACTAGCATCAAGAGCACCCATAGTGGGAACACTGGATATGGGAGATATACTGAGAACAATTAATAATCGCCTGTTAAAGAATGACACTGCAATAATGAATCATTAAGGTTAAGACTGTTGGATTTTGACATCAAACTTAAGGCTAGTAGAGATGGACGTACGCATGAGAGGATGCATCCGTTGTGTTTACAATCAGCGAGCTACAGGAACAGTAAGCATTCACACTCTTCAACATATACTGATGGAGACTGAGCACCTATGGGTTTGCCCGGAGTGCAATGATGTCAATTTTGTATAACAAAAACAGTATAAATATATATACAAATATATAATTTGTTACGATCACCAAAAGGTTTAGGATGAGGAAAATTATACATGTTCGGATTGAAAAATAACATGATTTATTTCATTATTATTTTGTTTTAAAATTTTTGAAACAATAATTTTTAATTTTATAGGAAAGCTAATGAATTGACAGATTAAGTTCCATGTGTACTTTATCTCTGGTCATTTCCATTTACAAATAATCTTTATTTTTGTTTGTTTCTTCCCATTCTTCATCGTTGTGTGTTGTCGTTGTTGATGACGAGAATGTCGCCGAAGAATGTATTCTTTAATCTTTCTGCGAAAGAACATAACAGCTTTTGAACAGACGGGAATATTTTATTATCTTCTTAATGCTCTATTGGTTATGTAGGTACATGTGTAGGGTAATACATTTCTTCTCTCGTCGTTCCTTAATTCTATTTACACAAGCTTCATACATTTCCTCGGCTAAATCGTTCTTCAGAACTTAAATACTTTTTTTTTTTTTTTTTCAATTAGAATTAGGAAACAGAGAAAGATCGGACAATATTGAGCGCAACGTTTGTACCCGACCTGACCTGAACTGTGTCAATTAAGAGCAAAATGTTTCTTGGTTTAACATGATTCATTCATGTTCAAAACAAAATCCAAGCGTGAATAAACGAGAGAAGATGTATGGTAAACCCATTTAAGTATATGACTTGTATTAATAAAGAAAGTTTCTTAGGTCCCATCCATTTTTACCCATGACTCGACTGATCAAAATTTGTAAACATTCCCGAACGAGACACCTTAATTCTTAATAAAGTCTATTCATGCTTGAACATGTTTTACTTACGACAGAGATCTAGATGTGTAGATCACTTACCTGTTAATACGACAGAGATCTAGATGTGTAGATCACATACTTGTCACAATGTATGTCTTTGGTCGGCGCCTTCCTACCTCTGGAAAATGTCTCACCAGACGTCACCAGCTGACCTATTACACATGAGACATATAATGCAACAAAATAAAACCCAAGCCACTAAACTTCTAACGTGTGTTTCTATATTTATTAACAAGAAATACGACCAAATGACTGAAAATAAAGGTTACAGTTTAATAAGATGGAAAATAGGGTATGCTAACAACGGACGTAATCGATAAAACATTAAGGCGAATAATATTAATAAACTGAGGCAAACAAAATAAATGAATATTAAAATTAATATTTCTCGTATACGGTGTCACGTAGCAAGCTCAATTACTACAACCACCAAATCACGTTTTAGAAGTATCTACATAGGAAATTTTTCGGCATTGGAAATAGATACTACGGATTACTCAGCACAAAACAACATGCTGATCGGTTCGATTCTTGTAGTGTTTAAACACGTGATGTCTGGAATAGAGGATGCTATGGTTAATTTAAATCACGTTTAGTTTGATTAATGTTAGAGATAATGTTGGAAGCCGGCTCTAAAATTGACAAAATCGGCATCACCGCACGTTCCGTTTTGTTTACATTTCATGCTTTACTAATAGCGATAAAGCCCGCCCTTAAATCAATCGACCTACAGGCTGATATAAAAAATGGCTTTACAGCCATCAACAAATTTTCATAATGGCATAACTACATTATCTGTACATTCTGCCAGGGTTGAAAAATAATTGTTGTCGTACACTATTTAGCGCATCCAATACCATAATTCCCGCCGTAAACTTGTACGTATGTCGGTCACATCATGCACACCGTCATTTGCGCACTTTTCTATTTTCGAGAGAGTACATTAACTTTCAACCACAGCTTAGAGGTGCAACTGTGGTTGAAAGCTAGACAATAATTGTATTGTTTCCCTTATATGTACTCTCCCGAAAATAGAAAAGGCCCAAATGACGGTGTGCACGAATAGTTTGATAATGGAAAGAAGCCAACAACGCAATTGATAAACAGTACATGAGCTAGAGACAGGAAGGTGCGGAGATGCAGATTAAATCAACAGACAATCAAGATACTCTTCTGTCCAGTTTCATTCGAGAAACGGATTAAACTCATCATTTTCTTTAAAATAACCTTAAAATGTAAGTTTTTGATTTTTTCTTCAAGACAAAATTTTAATTTAAAGTATTGCAGACTTTATTATTATGGATCAAAATGATAGATGGCTGCAGTTGAAAACCTGTCAATTTTGACGGGTTGTTGCTAGTTTATCAATAATCTTTGATAATGGATTTTCGTTCTGTATGGTTGGTGATATAAACACACATTAGATATTCTATACGCTGGTCGCACGCTGAAGTATGATAAGTGTATAGTTGGGTATAGCCTATGGAATAATATCAATAAGGTCTCCAGCAAATGACTCGCTACCATAAGAATGAGACCTATTCGAGACAAGGATGAGAAGAAGAGAAGACGAATAATGTCCACTAGATAGTGATATATAATAAACTTTGAAGTGTTAATTCTGTATTCCCTCAACATAAACAACATCTCGACAACAATGACCCCAGCCTCCCAAATATTGGATTGTGGCTATATGGAAATACTTAACACAGACATCACGAGTGATACTTCTTCTTCTTCTTCTGCGTTCGTCCTGAAAAGGACATTTGTTACGTTGTGTTGCTGTTTACAGCAAAGCTGCGATATCTGCGCCTTTTGGCCCGACACATCCGTTTTCCGCATGGCATTTTTGGGACCGGGTTAGCCTTCCCTCTTCGATCCCTACTCTCTCAACCAGACTGCAATGATGCAGCCTGTTTCCAGGACCACCACTTGGAGGTGGAGTAGGGTCTTGGTCAGCTCTGGTTCGCTGAACCTGACGCAAGTAGTCAAGCTAATGGTCGCGTACTGCATTCCTCACTTTTGATGCGTCTTCGGTCCCACGAGTGATACAAGTTAATCACTAAGGAGTTAACGCTTTACAAGACTATATATATATATATATATATATATATATATATATATATATATATATATATATATATATATATATATATATATATATATATATATATATATATATATATATATATATATATATATATATATATATATATATATATATATATATATATTGAAGCAGATAAAAATGTGTAAGATTCAATATCTATAAGCGATTTGAAATCCTTCTAGCTTAGATGAACTGCTGACAGCTGTCTCGTGAATATGACTGTTGTCTGGTCTTGAAGATAGCACTGACTTGAATTGAATTCTTGTGGAACAGATCTTCTTGTTGAGTTATGCCTAGTGCAATGAATCTTGATTGAATGGATTTACGAAAGCAATATGCGGTTTCTGTGGATGAGTTTTGTTCACGCGCTGACTCACTAAACTTGGTTTAGACAATAAGCTTTTGAGTGAACTGTAGTTGATAAATAGACGAATAAACTTGTGAGTCAGTGAATTTGATCTTTAGACGAATAAACATTTAGGCACGTTGGATACACAAGTGGGCTTTGAAATGCATATTTCTAACTTAGAAAGAAATGATGTCCTATCTTGCGAATTATGCTATCCGGACGTAGGCTTTCTAGCTTCTTTCCGATTAAACGCCAATCCCTTACTGTGAAGATGCAAATTTCTGCATGACTGAAGACACAAAGTATATATTTCTCTGAGGCTTCTCGGGATGCTTTTCCGAATCTGTATCTTTGTGCAATGATCATTATTGCTTGGATATTTGGATTTAGCAGTGGGTGCAGGGATATTCGCACTAGTGTTGTCTCTTTCACACGCACCCTGGAAAGGGGGTGTGCTCTTGGATTTGTTTAACAGCTGTTCAACGGGGAGCTTGTATCCACATCATTTGGATATCAAATAAATTAGGAGGAACAGAGTTGAATTCCTTATCGGTGGATTACCTTAGCTACCAAGAAAGAAGGACTTTATAGGCTAGGCCGTCTCTATCACAAATGACTGGAGGCCTATCCCATTTAGTTGCACTTAGTAGTGAGGATGTATCTTAGTGTTGGTGTGGGCGTGAGACGAAGACGCTTGTTGGTGTGATTGATCGAAGTGGGGCGTTCGTTTTTGTTTCTGTGGTTGTGATTCACTAGCCTTCAGAGATCGTGAAGGCATTACTTATTGTTTTCTTTGATTCATGCTGTGGTTTTCTCTAATAAACATATTTATATGTGATCCGTGGTCAGAATCTCTTCTATTATGTCACTTCGTGTTGCTGTGTGTCCTTACTGTAGTAGATTAATCTATTTAGCATCTGGAGGACGGGTGAGAGATTGACATTTTAGTCACAGCCGGAATATGGTAGAGAAGCTGATTTTTAGAGATCAGGACATATCCCACTACTCTACAGAAGTCATTTCTCTCCAGATAATTTCATTAGTGACTCTATTTACCTCTACTTTCACATTACTCATTCATGTTCTCTCTAAACTCAGATAATCTCTATTTTCCATACTCGCGACAAATAGTCCTGTTCCATCTTTGTCCACTCAGAGACCACTGTAAACATTTTTAACAATAAGTAATTAGAGATTTTGAAAATTGCCACAAAATTTTGTTCCACTTCGAAATCCTTTAGACATCAAAACAACAAAATTAGTCTAATTTCGTATGTAATACAACTGCCCTAAGTTCAAGCTGCATAGTGTCAATCATAAAAAGCCTCTATGCCAACTTTACGTGTAGTGTTGGGCTGAGCAACCTAACCTTTGAGGTGAAGACAGGAGTACTACATGGATGCCCCTTATCAACCACTCTATTTTTAACAGTCATAGCCTCGGTGATGCGCCAGACAACAGAGGGCAGTCCAAGAGGAATAAGATGGACTACATTGTCTACATTGGAAGATCTGGAATATGCAGATGACATTGCACTACTAGCACATTCACATCAACACATCCAGGAAAAAACGGATAGACTCAATAAGTGTAGCCAGCAGGTGGGCTTGAACATCAATTTAAAGAAGTCAGAGGTCATGACACTCAATGTGAGCAACCCTGAGCCCATATCAGTAAGGAATCAGCAACTGGTACAGACAGACACCTTCACAAACCTAGGATGCATAGTAACACCAGACAGCGGGGCAAGCAAAGACATCAACAACAGAATGAACAAAGCAAGAACAGCCTTTTTAAGCCTAAACAACATCTGGGAGTCCTCTCAATACAGCACAAGCACAAAATTAAGATTATATCAGAGCTGTGTGCTTTCTGTGCTTCTCTATGGTGCGGAATGCTGGAGAGTTACAGAGAAGGAAATGTCGAAATTGTTTTCTTTTCACACAACATGCCTAATAAAAATTCACCGAATCTTTTGGCCGAATACCATCACCAACCAAGATCTGCTTACTCGGAGCAAGCAAGAGGACATGCACACCATCATAGTTGGCAGACGCTGGCGTTGGGTTAGCCATGTCCTCGAGGAAGACCCCGATGCCATCGCAGGAGCAGCTATGCTATGGACCCCTGAGGGAAGACGAAAGAGAGGCCGACCGGGAACGGCTTGGCGGCGGACTGTGGAGGCTGAGATACAGGGAATGAACCAGAGTTGGGGCACTGTACGGGGGATGGCCACCGACCGAGCAAAGTGGAATAAATTTGTTGTTGCCCTACAAGACGCTACTGGGCGTGATGGCCACTGACTGCTTTGACGGTCGGCGGTAAGGATCAAAGAAGAAGAAGTTCAAGCGAATGCCTGATTATGAATCGAAATCTTAAACACTTCTAATCAGAGTAGTAACAACGACAAGAGACACTAGCTACTAGATAGTTTTGACCAACCATTAGTGGCTGGTCACGTGTGATTGACTTATCATTCCAATCAAGTCAATATTTATACGTCCGAAACAACCATTAAAATCAGTTTTTGTTTTTTATTAATGGGATGAACTTAGACACAAACAAGCAGCAAATGTGGCACCACTAACTCATTCGAGGCCGCTGACGTAACACAGATCCGTTCTGGTAGTTTTATCTTCTGGTTTAGTTTGAACAGTAAATTGTGAAAATGTTTGTGGAAACATTTAAAGCGATGATAAAATATACCGTTTACACTGTCGCTGTTTCTGGCCGCGTAAAGTCTCCCGAAGAGCAATAATGGGACGTATGTTTGCTGTTAACTCGTGATGACTTCCGTTCATTATGGTACAATCAAACATTGATATCTCAATGAAGAGTAGAAAATAACGTTATTCCGTGATAATTTTATTGTTATTGTGGTTCAGAACTGACATTATTGGACTCTGGGAAGCCCATAGGAGCTCAATCTCTCTTAGCATATGTGAAAGTGTTTAAACGATCATTGTCCATGTAGTGATCTGGTTGAATACGCGCCTGGACCATCCTCGCATACGTCCATCCCTGCAAAGTTTACGTTTGATGTCAAATTCCAGCAGACGGTGTCGTGTTGATTCATCGATGGCAGTGTTTGTCTCTAACATGCGATCATTAATTGTCCTTATTATCTCCCCGTTAGCAATATTCAATGCATCAAGTATGGACACCATCGCGGTTAGTCTGTCAGCTTTCTCATTGCTGCGTACTCAAACATACTATACTACAGTATATAATATAATATAACATTACATAATATAACACAACAAAAGTTAGTTGCTTATCCTTTACAAGACGTGGCAATCAACCCCAGCTTTTATTGGCTGTTTGTGATTTTTCTAGACAATTTTTTCATTCAGTAGTTTGCCATTGCTTTCTGAACGGTACGGCGCTTATACCATTGTTAAAAATATACACAAAGCGATCTGCTACCAAACCGCCTGCAGCTGGTTTCGAACCTGGTATATCTGGATTATGAAACTGCGTTCATATCCATTAGGCCACAGACGCCGACAACACAACATAACATAATGTAATATAATGTAACAAAATAATAATATAATTAAATATATTGGGATGTGATGTAATGGGATGGATGAGGTTGTGATGTGATATGATATCATTAAATAATAAAGGGAGCTAAATGGTATTGATTTATTGTAAATGACAATGTTACCATTGTTTGCTCCCATTTCCCCTTTCCCCCCCTCCCCCAACACACGGATGAAGACATATTACTAACATCAAATTAAAGGTAAATAAAATAGAAATGCACTCTCTCCTTCATTTAACAACTCTAACCAGTATTTTGGACCACAAAAATACACAACTCAAAGGGGTTGAAAACTACCATTTCAGTCGAAAGGCTCTCTGTGTCCTTTCTCTCTCTCTCTCTCTCTCTCTCTCTCTCGCACACACAATCACACACACACACGCACACACACTCACACACACACAACTGGACATTTCCATGTACTCGATATACAATATATGATTATGAGAGATAATAACGTCAATAAAGGGCGATAATTGATACATCGTCATCATCGTGTCTCTTTATATTCCTAATTATCTTTGAATCTGGCGGCCGTACTAGGACGTCTATATGGTTGTTTCTGTAACAATTTGTTTAACATGATGCATTTGTTGGTCTCATACACTGTCGTGGAATATTCTAATCCACATATATAAATTATTAGGTAAATATGAAGCCTAACAAATAAAATTAATAAAGAGAAGAGCAATGGTAAAATAACAGTGCTGTCACAAAGAATGTACTAGAAATCCCCCTTGTTTTCTG
Source organism: Oreohelix idahoensis (assembly GCA_024509875.1). NCBI lineage: Eukaryota > Metazoa > Mollusca > Gastropoda > Stylommatophora > Oreohelicidae > Oreohelix > Oreohelix idahoensis. The sequence continues at coordinate 439,464 of JAMPIV010019647.1, forward strand.
CTACGTCTGCAAATTGTAACGCTTTCACGTTGATAGTAAAAGCCTACTATATTATTACCCGCGTTCTTCAATGAAACGTGTGCTGCATTTCTATGAAAAACATTGAGAGGCCCTGCGTAATGACCTAAATTAATCCTAACATTAATTATATTACGTTACCAAAACGAACGAACAGATGGACTCAAATATAGAGAGAGAGAGAGAGAGAGAGGGGCGAATAAAATCGGGAACGCATGCAACACGCGTCGCGCGATACACAAATGCTGCCATCACGCGTGTAAGTCTACATGCACTAATTGTTTTTCAGACGGACAGTGATAAAATACACTACCCTTTCCCAGAGTTAGGTTTATAAATCATAAAAAACTCTTATTAGGAAAGACAACATTAGATGGGTTTACGGTTGAAAACATAACAGTACCCAGACAGCACATCTTCGAAACAGGAGGTAGAAAATACATATTTTGAACGCAGCCACGTAGCTCTTTTAAATTGGGATATTTGGGTTCCTTAGGGTTTGCTGACAAAGAATATGTAAAACGTTACGCAAATAGTCCAGGAATTAATAAATTATACCCAAAATAAAATAGTGAGGATGCCTCACAGCATGGAATCATTTCTGCTCATAAAATTTTTTTTATAACGTGTTTGAAAAAACCTTACGTTACTTAAATAGCCTACCATGTAAACTCCCAATTGATTGGAGCGCAACAAATGAAAGCCTAACCACGATTGGTCGGACTATAAATACTATCTTTCGTTGTCAAGGGAGACGGGGAAGGGTAACATTTTTTCAAACACTTGTCGAAACGTGGCTCATTGGCCAGTCTCGCTGATATACACACTTGGGAGCGTTAGTTCGAAACCACTTGTTTAAATAAGCTTGATAAAGCATCAGTGCGTTGAAGCCAGCTCACAATTTTGCTAAAATAAAAGCCTGGAACATAAGCAGATGGAAATTTGTGCCAGTAATTGTGCCAGAATTCATTGCTAATCAACGTATCTGTGTTTATTTCCATGAAATTGTGGTAAGCTTGAACCATTCAGTATCTTTTAATGAAAATTGAATGTAAATTGTTAATTTATGCCTGTATATATATGTGTAGTTCAGTGGCAATCGTGAGGTAAAGCCTATAATGCTCCAGCCTGAACAGAGGGTGTCGGAGGAAAGTAAAACGGCATGGAATGGCCAAACAGTACACTGACACCTGGATGATTGACTAGAAAGAAATAATGCTGGAAGTGCAGAGGCGTAGTAACCATTAAGAAGGGTAATACTGGAATAAAGTATTTCAAATGAAGCTGACAGTTGGCCTAACGCTCTGAACTCAATGTTTGTGCTGTGTTGTGATCAGTGTAAAAAGAAATTATAAGTTAGTTATGAAGTAGAAGGTACATCCTCCTTGATTTCAGGGACCGTGGTCTTGATGGTAGTGAGCAGCACCTAGTCAGAGCTTTGCTGAATCCTGAGTCGGACAGCATACTCCTTGGTCTTTTTAGCTATCAGTGAGGTGTCTCCTGAACCCAGAGGAGAATTCGAGCAGAGGAGTCCTTTCCTGCCGCCATCACGCCAGATAAGCGAATTGGCCAGCTGAGCTCAACATTATGTCCCCTCATCTTGAAATGACTTTGTAAAATTAACATTAAGAGGGGAAATTAATTGTCTTAATATCAGGAACTGAGAACATCTCCAATACTAGTTTCCTTAAGACAAACTATTGAAGTCATGATGACAACTACCAACAGAGCTTGAACAAAACAAAACCAGTATTACCTCATACTACTATTACACAACTGACACACATAGGATATTTTAATAATAATATATGTCACTACCAGATTCATATTAATACATTCTGTACATAACTTGTAATTAACATTGATTGTGATTCCTGGTTCCTTTGTCTTTGAATCAGGACACACATATGCCTTTATGATAGCAATTAATACATATTGTTATTTGAAAAGTTACGAGTGACTTCTTTAAGATATTCTCATAGAGTGTTATATGTATGTGAGTGTCACAGTGTTGTTAAGAGTAGTGGATTAAATTAAATTGTTTATCTGTCTGTTGTTGTGACTTACACTTCATCATACACATACCCTAGACACATAACGTAGTCATCACACTATTCCAGAATAATTCTGACTGAGATATATATAGATATGTGGTAGCAAGTAAGGTTATATATAATACACTACTCTTATTAGATATATATACCTTCACAGCTGATCTCAGTCAGTACACTAAGTCCCCTATAAATATTTATAACATCCCACTTCACCACATATATTGGGGTCTCGCTCTTGGGATTTTGAATCTTTCCCTATTAAAAATATTGGGGGTAATTCACTTCAGGGATATAAGAATTAAAAGGTATCCTTGGGTGGAATTAAATAAGGTTGAGCTCACGGTGCCTGTGTTGTCCATTAGAGATTGAATTGTTGGTTAGACATTGTATAAATTTACCTGATAGACAATGGCGGACCTGGCCAAATTTCGATCTGCTGCTGTTCAGACTGCAAAAGAGTTAGGATTAGATGGGCAAGTTATGGTTGCCTATGTCACTACGGAATGTGACAAATTTATTGAACGCGAAGAAAGAAGGTTTGAAGCCGAAAGAAAGTTAGAGGCTGACAGGGAAATTAAGAAGTTACAGTTTGAAGCTGAGGCTGAGACTAAGAGGTTGCAGATTGAGGCTGAGGCTAAGAAATTGGAAGCAGAAAGAGAAAACAAAAGATTAGCTGCAGAAAGAGAAGAGAAGAAATTAGCTGCAGAAAGAGAAGAGAAGAAATTAGCTGCAGAAAGGGAAGAGAGGAAATTAGCTGCAGAAAGGGAAGCAGAAGATAAAAGATTACAAAGGGAACATGAGTTACGACTAAGGGAGTTTGAGTTTCAAGGCCATGCTCCTGAAAATGGTGCCAGTCCCTTTGCCTCTGATGCTACGGTTACTCAAGGAGCCTCAACCTCAGCTATGAATTTTCATTTAGATCATTTTGTTGAGAAAGACGATGATATAGAGAGCTACCTAAATAGGTATGAACTATTAGCTACCACGTATGGGTTAGAGAGAGAAAGGTGGAGCTTAAAGTTATCTCAGGGACTTCGTGGGGCAGCTTATGAAGTTTTTGCAAAAATGAGCAGAGGTGATCAGGAAAATTATGACATGCTAAAGCAGGCTCTTTTGTTAAGGTATGAAAAGAATGCAGAATTTTATAGGAAAAAAATTAGGAATGCTAAACTACTGTCAGGTGAAACCTATCACCAGTTCTCTGCACGAATAGAGACATACTTGGAGAAATGGACTTCTCTGGGGAAAACCCAAGATCTTAAGGAAATGGTCCTTATAGAGCAACTAAGAGAGTCCATGGCTCCAGACCTGAGAAAGTTTCTCATGGAACAAGGTGCAGAGAGGCTGGGTGAGTTGCTAAATGTTGCTGAAAGGTATCAAGCAGCTCAAGCAGAGGTAACAGGTAATAAAAAGAAACAGGTGGACAACTTTAGGGCACCACAGAACTTTAATAAATTTGATCCTAAGGATCAAAATAAAGGTAAGCACCAATTTGATAGGCCACGGTATGAACATAAAAATAAATTCCCACAATTCGATGAAAGGAAATATAATGAAAGAAAATCTTTCAACCAAGGAAAAAGGTGGTGTAAGAATTGTCAGATGGACAATCATGACACTGACCGTTGCAGAAGGAAACCTGTGTATATGGCAACCCTTCAGGTCAGGTCGACCTCAAGACAGGAGGAGGATATTATGTTAGATACCACTCCAGAAGAGATGAGGAAGGCACAGGCTGGGGATAAAACACTCAAGCCTTGTTTCAGAAAATTGTCAACTTGTCATACAACTCCAGGCAAGGGAGATTTTTACATGAAAAACAAGTTGATGTATAGGAAGACTGGAGCTAGATCCAATGGTCACGGACAGCTGGTTCTTCCAAAAAGATATAGGACAGACTTAATAAGGAGCCTACATGTGAAACCAGATGGGGACCATGAGAAGATAGGTACCATCATTCAAAAGGTGGCTCACAATTATTATTGGCCCAAAGCAAGATGGGACATTGAAAATTTTGTAGAAAGGTGTAGCATAGCACATGAGGGAACACCCACAAGTGGGAACATGGATCAGGACCTGGACACGCCCCGGGGCAAAATTAGGCCTGATAATAAAAAGAAAAATAGATTTGATAAAGTGGACCAAATGGAATGGGAAGCCCCTTTTCACGGACAAGCTTCACTTAACTGTTTTACAATGGCCACTATGCGGAGAGTGCAAACAGATGTCTTACCCCAGGATAAGCCGACAATCCCTCAATCGGACTTAAACAAACTGGAGGAAGAGGATGTAGAGAGGAAATCTCTCATCAAGAATTTTAAGTGGGGAGACAGCCCCAAAAGAAAAATTGGTAGCGGTCGTTTTGTGAATGATAATTCTGGGAGGAAAAAATCATCACTATAAAGCTTCGAGTGGAAGAGACCATACCGGTGCATGGACAAATAGGTCCACACAATTAAAGGTCCATATGTAGTTTTGTTAAGAACGTGGACTGATGAAAAGGCAGAGGAAAACATTACATCTTCATACCAATATGTGAATGAGCTGACCACTCGGTTAAAAACTGGCTGGAAACTTGCCAATGAAAATTTGAAACAAGCCAGGAAGAAACATGCTGCCTATTATAACAGGAAGGCGAAAGACAGAAATTTGGCTGTGGGAGAGAAAGTACTGCTTCTTTTGCCCGGGAGTCAGAATAAGTTACAAATTGGATGGCAGGGTCCATATACAGTTCTAGAGAAGGTGTCTAGAACAAATTATAAGATAGATAAGAAGGGGAAAGAAAAAATCTATCATGTGAATCTCCTGAAGAAATATTTGGAAAGAGAACATCAGGAAGAGACACACTTGTTGACCTTGTCCATCGCCATGGAGATGAAAAAGGAACCACTTTCATCATTTGAATATCCATTACACCCCTGTGAGACAGCAGCACAGGTGAAAATCAGTACACATTTAACGAAAACTCAAAAAGAGAGAGTGCAACAGGTTCTAAATAATCATGCAGAGGTGTTAACAGACCGACCAGGGCATACAAACCTATTGGAATATGATATGAAACTAATAGACTCCACACCTGTCTGTATGAAACCATATTCGATTCCGTTTGCTAAGGAGAAAGCTTCGAAGGAAGAGATAGACTATCTGTTGAAGGAAGGAATTATTTCGCACAGTGAGTCTTCGTATAGTTCCGGTGTTGTACTCTTAAGGAAGCCCTCTGGAGAACATAGACTCTGTATAGATTACAGGAGACTGAATGCTATTACAGAAGGACAGGTGGATCCATTGCCGGATACAAATCAGCTGTTTGCCAGACTAAATAAAGCTAAATATTTCTCAAAAGTGGATCTGAGTAAAGGATACTATCAGATTCCAGTAAAGCCTGAGGTTAGACCATACCTAGATTTTAGTACCTCAGAAGGACACTATGAGTTTAATAGATTGCCATTTGGATTGAAGAATGCGCCTAGTGTCTTCTCTAGAATGATGAGAAAATTATTGGATCCTCTGAATAATCCCTGTATTACAAATTTTATGGATGATATCCTTATAGCAACAGAAACATTTGAGGAACACATTGACTCTCTGAACATGCTGTTTGATCGACTTAGGGAGGCAAATTTAACAGCCCGACCAACCAAATGTTGCGTTGGATGTAAAGAATTGGAATTTTTGGGACACACAGTTTATCAGGGAAACATGACCCCTGACCCAAAGAATTTAGAGAAACTACAGAAAGCCCCGAGACCACAAACCAAGAAGGACGTGAGATCCTTTGTCTCATTATGTGGTTTCTACCAGAAGTATATCAAAAACTTTAATTCCATATGTGCACCGTTAACTGAATTGACACGTAAAGGACATCCAGATCGCATTACATGGACACCACAATGTGAAATGACGTACCAAGAGTTGAAGGAAAAGCTCACAAGTAAACCCATTTTGAAATTACCTGACTTAAGTCAAGAATTCATAGTAAGGACGGATGCAGGTAATATTGGGCTGGGTGCAACTCTACTACAGAAATCAGATGCATTGGATGGGGAATTAAGCCCAGTGGCATATGCTAGCAGAAAGTTGAATAAAGCTGAAATCAACTACTCAACTAGCGAAAAAGAATGTCTTGCAGTAATATGGGCGATAAAGAAATTCAATATTTATCTATATGGGAAGGCATTTAAGTTGCAAACAGATCACAAACCTTTATCGTTTCTAGCACAGGCTAAGCATGAGAACTCCAGGTTACTCCGATGGTCTTTACTTTTGGCTCCATATAATTTTAGCATTGAGTATATATCTGGAAAAACCAATTTGGGAGCGGATTTTTTAAGCCGCCATCCGTGTGATGAGAATCACCGTAAACCCCAGAAATAATAATAAATTTCTCTATGTGTATATAGAATAAAGGACTGACATATAATGTCTGTTGTAAGAGGGGAGGTGTCGTGGAATATTCTAATCCACATATATAAATTATTAGGTAAATATGAAGCCTAACAAATAAAATTAATAAAGAGAAGAGCAATGGTAAAATAACAGTGCTGTCACAAAGAATGTACTAGAAATCCCCCTTGTTTTCTGCTACGTCTGCAAATTGTAACGCTTTCACGTTGATAGTAAAAGCCTACTATATTATTACCCGCGTTCTTCAATGAAACGTGTGCTGCATTTCTAAGAAAAACATTGAGAGGCCCTGCGTAATGACCTAAATTAATCCTAACATTAATTATATTACGTTACCAAAACGAACGAACAGATGGACTCAAATATAGAGAGAGAGAGAGGGGCGAATAAAATCGGGAACGCATGCAACACGCGTCGCGCGATACACAAATGCTGCCATCACGCGTGTAAGTCTACATGCACTAATTTTTTTTTCAGACGGACAGTGATAAAATACACTACCCTTTCCCAGAGTTAGGTTTATAAATCATAAAAAAACTCTTATTAGGAAAGACAACATTAGATGGGTTTACGGTTGAAAACATAACAGTACCCAGACAGCACATCTTCGAAACAGGAGGTAGAAAATACATATTTTGAACGCAGCCACGTAGCTCTTTTAAATTGGGATATTTGGGTTCCTTAGGGTTTGCTGACAAAGAATATGTAAAACGTTACGCAAATAGTCCAGGAATTAATAAATTATACCCAAAATAAAATAGTGAGGATGCCTGACAGCATGGAATCATTTCTGCTCATAAAATTTTTTTTATAACGTGTTTGAAAAAACCTTACGTTACATAAATAGCCTACCATGTAAACTCCCAATTGATTGGAGCGCAACAAATGAAAGCCTAACCACGATTGGTCGGACTATAAATACTATCTTTCGTTGTCAAGGGAGACGGGGAAGGGTAACATTTTTTCAAACACTTGTCGAAACGTGGCTCATTGGCCAGTCTCGCTGATATACACACTTGGGAGCGTTAGTTCGAAACCACTTGTTTAAATAAGCTTGATAAAGCATCAGTGCGTTGAAGCCAGCTCACAATTTTGCTAAAATAAAAGCCTGGAACATAAGCAGATGGAAATTTGTGCCAGTAATTGTGCCAGAATTCATTGCTAATCAACGTATCTGTGTTTATTCCTAGGAATTGTGGTAAGCTTGAACCATTCAATATCTTTTAATGAAAATTGAATGTGAATTGTTGATTTATGCCTGTATATATATATATGTGTAGTTCAGTGGCAAACGTGAGGTAAAGCCTATAATGCTCCAGCCTGAACAGAGGGTGTCGGAGAGAAGTAAAACGGCATGGAATGGCCAAACAGTACACTGACACCTGGATGATTGACTAGAAAGAAATAATGCTGGAAGTGCAGAGGCGTAGTAACCATTAAGAAGGGTAATACTGGAATAAAGTATTTCAAATGAAGCTGACAGTTGGCCTAACGCTCTGAACTCAATGTTTGTGCTGTGTTGTGATCAGTGTAAAAAGAAATTATAAGTTAGTTATGAAGTAGAAGGTACATCCTCCTTGATTTCAGGGACCGTGGTCTTGATGGTAGTGAGCAGCACCTAGTCAGAGCTTTGCTGAATCCTGAGTCGGACAGCATACTCCTTGGTCTTTTTAGCTATCAGTGAGGTGTCTCCTGAACCCAGAGGAGAATTCGAGCAGAGGAGTCCTTTCCTGCCGCCATCACGCCAGATAAGCGAATTGGCCAGCTGAGCTCAACATTATGTCCCCTCATCTTGAAATGACTTTGTAAAATTAACATTAAGAGGGGAAATTAATTGTCTTAATATCAGGAACTGAGAACATCTCCAATACTAGTTTCCTTAAGACAAACTATTGAAGTCATGATGACAACTACCAACAGAGCTTGAACAAAACAAAACCAGTATTACCTCATACTACTATTACACAACTGACACACATAGGATATTTTTAATAATATATGTCACTACCAGATTCATATTAATACATTCTGTACATAACTTGTAATTAACATTGATTGTGATTCCTGGTTCCTTTGTCTTTGAATCAGGACACACATATGCCTTTATGATAGCAATTAATACATATTGTTATTTGAAAAGTTACGAGTGACTTCTTTAAGATATTCTCATAGAGTGTTATATGTATGTGAGTGTCACAGTGTTGTTAAGAGTAGTGGATTAAATTAAATTGTTTATCTGTCTGTTGTTGTGACTTACACTTCATCATACACATACCCTAGACACATAACGTAGTCATCACACTATTCCAGAATAATTCTGACTGAGATATATATAGATATGTGGTAGCAAGTAAGGTTATATATAATACACTACTCTTATTAGATATATATACCTTCACAGCTGATCTCAGTCAGTACACTAAGTCCCCTATAAATATTTATAACATCCCACTTCACCACATACACAGCCTCAGATCCTTCGCTTCTAACACATCATATCCTGACATTGCTTCCTTAGAGACCTTGAAGCAACTATACCGGGAGGAAATTAAATATGTAATCTGAAATGATACACTATATATACTAATTATAACCCATCAGGTGTTGAACGGGATATTTTTCCCCCTGAATTACAAATAAAATTAACATACTATCTAACAATATCACCATTGGTATCATTTCGAAATCTTATTTTAGTATCCACTCACGTTTTCCACCATTTCGTCACTTATTCGAATTGCAAAATTATCATCACAAATTCCATTATTATAATTGAAATATTGTCACAAAACGGTGTGTGCGTGTACTTTTGAACTCTTCTCTCTCTCACTCATTGTCCCATTATTTGACATATTTTACGCACCTACATTTTTTGCCTAGCCGCTCCTAGACTTATTTATGTTTCTTAATATTAGACAAACATAAAGGTATGTTTTCAGGCACTCCTAAGAAATAAAGAAGTAGAACACTAGACAACAGAAAAACAACAGACGTGAGTGGCTTACCCAGGGTTCCAACCCCGTACCTTCCGTACGACAACACCGCCTAGCTATACAAGCGAATCACACTATCCTCCCGGCCAGCTAGGCATCCCCAAAAAAAGATGCTTTACTGACCGGTCATTAGTGCGAAACACAAGACAACACCGGAAGTTTACAATGGGCACCTCAGCCTATTAATGACGCAATCACTTCTGTTGTTCCCCTATTCTACAGTACGTGTCAGTCCACACAAGACAAAGACCTTGATACATTCTCCAGTAAATTATAGAAGACTTAAGAACAGTAGTATAGAACAAAGGGTAGGTTTCTGGTATTGTATAAACATTAATGACACATAAGGAAGGGAAACCCGAGGCCTGTAAACAGTAAATTAATATTAGACAAACATAAAGGTATGTTTTCAGGCACTCGTTAGAAATAAAGAAGTAGAACACTAGACAACAGAAAAACAACAGACGTGAGTGGCTTACCCAGGGTTCGAACCCCGTTTATACAATACCAGAAACCTACCCTCCTTTCTATACTACTGTTCTTAAGTCTTCTATCATTTACTGGACACAGTATCAAGGTCTTTGTCTTGTGTGGACTGACACGTACTGTAGAATAGGGGAACAACAGAAGTGATTGCGTCATTAATATGCTGAGGTGCCCATTGTAAACTTCCGGTGTTGTCTTGTGTTTCGCACTAATGACCGGTCAGTAAAGCATCTTTTTTTGGGGGGGATGCCTAGCTGGCCGGGAGGATAGTGTGATTCGCTTGTATAGCTAGGCGGTGTTGTCGTACGGAAGGTACGGGGTTCGAACCCTGGGTAAGCCACTCACGTCTGTTGTTTTTCTGTTGTCTAGTGTTCTACTTCTTTATTTCTTAGGAGTGCCTGAAAACATACCTTTATGTTTGTCTAATATTAATTTACTGTTTACAGGCCTCGGGTTTCCCTTCCTTATGTGTCATTAATGTTTATTTATGTTTCACCATGTGAATCATAGCATGACAAAGCTAATTGAACAGGTCAGCAGATAATACGTTTGTGACGGTAATGCCTCCCCTTCTTTGCAGTAGTAGTCCAGCAGGGGCCAAAACTCAAGAGTATCTAATATGGGCTTCACAGGTGTCTACCTTTGCACAAGATTACTCTTTGCAGATTTGTAGATAGAAGGGTAATGATGCTTCTATCTTAATAGAGTTTTCACAAAATATTCAGATCTGCGAAAACAATGCTGCATTGGCCGAGCACGTTAATTCTAGAATCTGCCGACAACTTTTGTGAAGAATTAAACGTTGATTAATCGTATCTCGCTTAAGATCCCACCTTTGATTTACTCAGCGGAATTCCTATTATTCTGGTATAGCTCAGTTGGAAGTGTGTTTAGTAAATTGACAAACATGCAGTACATTTAAAATGATTAAACAGAATTTAATAACAGTTTGAAAATAATTGAATAGTTTTTAAAAAAACAGAAAGGTTCATCATTGATTGATAGTAGGTTCTATAAAGACAAGTTCACATTGGCAGCTTATATACTGCACTTCGCTGCCCGTGGTGTTTCTGCTCCCGCTGGGTTGATTCTTGATGGACTGATCACTGCTAACGCTCGTTGCTGGTCAATGATGTAGGGTGCTAGCTCGTTCCCAGGAGTGTCAGGGACAGTCTACAAAGTTGATACCTCGTATTAAAGCTTAAGCCACTGTTCCCTCCTTGTTCCAGAGATAGTACCCTTTAACAGGTAGCACCAATAACAACTATGGTAAAAGAATAGAAACGAAACGCTATACTGAGTATTGCGTTTCCCGACACATATTTATGAGTCCCATTTCTCCTATTCTACCATCCCACTTACTCAGAATGTACCCTCGATGAGAATTAACTGTAATCCCTCGAGAGAAAACCTTCTTTACATTTAAATGAAAAGGTTAAAAGTACAGATAGAATATGTTTACATTTACATTTCCACTGATTGAAAGGTGTTCACAATATAAATTAAATATGTTTTCATTTATATTTACGCTCATTTGAAAAGTTTGATTCTTCCATTAATTTTAAAGTGAATATGTTAACATCGACATTTACACTGGTTTGAAACTGTAAGTATTGTAATTAAAATGTACATAATTTCTTTCATCTTTCCCTCCCTGTTCCATATGGAACGTGGGATTACATTTTGCGTTTAGTTCTCTCTAAGAAACTAGCAATAACGCAATCACCAGCCCGTGCAGTAGTGGTTCATGAAATCATCATTCTATGCGTTGAGGCTGCCAGCCTCAAATGACTGGGACATCCACTAGCGATTTTCAGATGTTAATATTCACATAGTAATATATACATATTAGTTCACATGTTAGTAATGAAAATATAGAAGGTAAAATGACAACTTATGACAATCGTGACACACAGAATTTTTGCTTAGATAAATGAAAGTATGTATTCAAAGTATGTATACGCTTCTTAGACAGCGCAGACTTCGCTGGCTTGGCCATGTTCGCCGCATGGATGATGGTCGCATCCCAAAAGATATCTTCTACGGACAATTGGCAGATGGCAAGAGAACAGTTGGGCGACCACAGCTGAGGTTCAAAGATGTGTGCAAGAGAGATATGAGGGCACTGGACATGGATCCAGCAACATGGGAGGATGAAGCTGCCGATCGCACTAAGTGGCGATGCTATTTACGGCGCCACCTCAGATTGGGCGAAAAGAGGCTCACACAAGAAGCAGAGGTGAGGAGAAAATGTCGAAAGGAGCACCAGGAAAATAAGCAGCTGAGGGCTGTCACCTCAGGGGCGCATTCCCATAGTCAGTTATGACTGAAGGGGCTATTATTAAAATGAAGTTAAGGCACTAGCCGATGCCTTTTTACACGTGTACTTGGGGTCGTTGATTCTAACTTTAATTACCTCTCTGACTTCGTGTGTTCACTTTCCTCAGATAATACGGGTTTTCATTATTTAAAATGATAGAGATTTCCTGGGCTGTTTTGTAAGTCCTGATGAATACTCCAATAAATGTTCCGGTCTGATAAAATGAAACTCTGAACTCTAGGCTTCACTCTGGCAAGTACTGGTTGTGTCGTCTTTTCAAACGATATTCACAGTAAATTTGACTGACTGAAGCGTCAGGTTAAATTCACTGTCCTCCCCCGCTCTGTTTGTTATGAAGCTAGGCAAAAGCTCCAATCATTTCAAACATGCTGGTTTTGGGGCTGGGGCGATTTCAATCTATTCCTGACGTGGAAAAATGTTGAACGTAATGTACGGTTCAAGTCTTCCGTATATGGCCTGAAAATATCCGATCCCTGGCAGGCGAACTCACCAACACATCTGTAAACTCATACGACAATGTTTTTTAGATGTAACAAATTATTACTTTATCGAAAGTAATCTTGTCATCCTTGTGTGTCCAAAATGTGTCACCCAGACAAGTAATCTCTTATATGTCGCGTACCCTGGCCTTATCAGCAATTAGACAAATACGCCTGCGTTTTCCGTATTAATCGGTAGCGGCCAAGGTTGGGTACACGAGAATATCACAGTCGTTAATATTAACTCTGCCGCTTCTTGCAAAGTTTTAGAGTAGGGACGGGTAACAAACAGACGATGACTTAGGAGTGAAAGAATGTAGATACAAAATATCTGCTCCAGTGGACAGAGAAAGAAAAGGGTTGTGACTCGGAAAAAATCGCAATAAAATCAGTTCAAAAATGTAACTGATTAGTGCCGTAATGGAAGATCGGAAAGAGGTCGCCCCAAAAATCATCTTGTGTCAACGTTTATCACTTAAGTTGTCTAGCCACCTTTGATAGATACGGTCACTGTTCATCCAAGGTGGTGCCGACCACTCCTCATAACAATACACCCGGCAGAGTACGGAAAGAAAGCCATATTGTTTGTCTAAGCGGCCGGTGAACCGTATTTGTCCGTCTGGCAGATGTACAAAACACATTAATAATTAGATTCTTACTTTCGATGGCCCATTTATTTTGCAATAAAACAGATAACCCGTCTGGGGAGATTATATTAGACAAGAAATGAGTTCACAGATGTGTTTGTGAGTTTGTATAAAGTTGCAATCGGAAGTGGGAAGTATTACGGGCATATCTGAAATAAGTCACGTATTTAAATTTTAAAAGAGATAAATTTAAAACACGCGGGGGAAATTAAATAAAACACCCCGACCCACATAGTTCTAAAGAGCCTACGATTGGTTTGATTTGAGAGACGGAATAGACACTGGATTTCATTGGCAAATTCGTCGGAATTGCCATATGGGACTTTGAGAGAAAATTGAGATTTATAATCTAACAATTTGAGACTTAGACACACTGCACTGCAAAACGTCAAAGTAGCAGCTCCTGAGAGATAGCCATAAGGGAATAGGACTTAGGTTCCGTACGAAAAGACCAGGGCAGAGTATTTGGGCAACTGTGAAACTTAAAAGTAAAATCGCATTTTTAAATACAAAGACTGGAGACTTAAGGAATCAGAATCAAGTCATAAGATGGATTCTAAAAAAACCCAGACCCAGTATTCGAAGCATCTAACCTAAGTTGCTGTGCCCATTCTAATTGTGCCAGAAGAATGTAGATCACATTTGCGGTACGTTGTGAGTCTATATTTTAGAAATATGAGTTTGACATGGTTTTCTTGCTAAGTGGTTATATATGAGGCTGGCAACCTCAACAAATGAAAATAGTATATTCATAAACCACTACAGCGAGCGCTGGTGATTACTTCATGCTAGTTAATAAAGAAAAGTGAAAGTAACAGCAACCCCAGACTCCGAATGGAGCAATAATTAGTGATGATTACATCACATGTGCCTAAAGTGTAAAGTATCATTTTGTGAGATATATGTACTTTGTTAATTGTAATTCAGGCAAACCATTGCCTTCGCGCTAACCAGACGCATTTTCCCCATTAATGAAACCAGACGAATAACTGTGATTCTTAATCATATTCCCTGAGTTACGCTGTGTATACTCAAAAGGTCTAATTATTCAGAGAGGCTAACATTGGTAGGTGGACAGCGAGACAAACAGTATTTAAAGAGAAAAATAGTTAATATATGGTAATAGGGTAAGTGAAGATCCGGTGATGTTCTTATAAAACACATGACTTACAACAAATGAAAGTCAATTAAATATCTAATTAAAAACCTCAGGCCCTAACACTCTTGTTTATTTTTGTTTTATGTTTTTTGTTCGCATTTTTTTTTGTTTGGTTTTGTTTTGTTCTACTGTCTTTTGTGTTTTTGTAAAGTTTGTTTTTTATATATATAATAGGCCCTATTTACAATGATTTGACAGGAATGTGATTCCACTTTCATGTATCGGCAGTTATTCATATTAAGAGGTATTCATACCTAAGTATAAAACTCGTAGACCTGAAGTATCGCTACCCAGAATGACTTAAACATAAAGCACAATACTTTTACAACAAATTACTTCACGACTTTGGATGAAAAATCAGTTCTAAAAGTAGGAACACACACACACACACAAGGAAGAAGCAGATAGTTCAAATACTTTATTTATTTTTGTAAAAGACTATGTTCGGGTCATTGTTAAATGGTGTGGGGGTATGTGGAGGAGCGGATGTGGTGTCAAACCACCATCTTCTTCTGGCTAGGACAAAATTAAAACGCCAGATACTTACGGCAATGTATAGCTAGCTATAGGCGACAGTATGGTGTGGGATATCTGGGAGATCAGGAGGTGGGAGAAACGTTTTCATTCACGGTGTCCAACGGATACCAAGTGCTCTAGCTGCTGGGGGATGAACCAGATATGGAAGACTATTGGCAACAAGTAAATATTGTGTGGAGCAAGGCGTGTGGGGAGGTGTTGAAAGGGAGGGAGCATCGGCCCAGAGCATGAATCACAACAGAGACCATTGGCAAAATAGAAGACAGGAAAAACGAGAAAGCAGATTTGAACAGAACCAGGGCAGGAAGCTCCGATGCCTCATTTCGTGAGGGTGCATGGAAGTGGGCAAGGAAGTGAGAGGAAACGTCAAAAGAAACGGGAGGAATTGTGTTGAAGAGTTGGCAAGGGACGCGGGAGATGCTACGGCCAAGGGAAATATTAGGGACCTGTGCAACAACATAAAGAAGATAACAGGGAAATATAAGCAAGCAAATGGCCTCATACAAGATAAGAATGGGAAATTGCTTGGTGATATGCGGGGGCAAATGAGGAGATGGACGGAGCATTTTAAGGAACTTCTCAGTGTACCAGCTCCAACTAATCCCCCAGACATCCAGCCAGCAGAAGAGGAGCTACAAATCAGCTGTGAACGACCAAGTAGAGGAGAAATAAAGAAAGCCATAAAGCTTCTGAAAGATGGAGAAGCGGCTGGCCTAGATGGTAAGCCCTCAAAACCGATATTGATACCTCTACAGAGATATTATACAAACTATTTGGCAAAGTCTGGGAGACAGGGGAAATACCAGCATAATGGAGGGAACGTTATCTGGTCAAGTTGTTTAAGAAGGGAGATTTGCAAGAGTGCACAAATTAGAGAGGAATGATGTTGCTATCAGTGCCATGTAAGGTAATAAACACAATCATCCTTGAGAGATTAAAAGAGCCCATGTGCAAACGGCTGAAAGATTGGCGGTCGTGTTTTCGACAGGACAGATCCTGTACAAACCCGACAGCCACTTCGAGAATAGTGGTTGAACAAAGTCTGGAGTTGAGTTCACCGCTGTACATCGAATGTGTGGACTGTGAGAAGGCATTTGACAGTGTAGACAGAAAGTCACTTTGGAAATTGGTGAGGCGTTATGGAGTTCCCATGGGGATCGTGAACTTAATAGAGAAGACCTATGGTGGCATGCGAAGTTCTTCATAAAGGACAACTTACAAAAACGTTTAGGATTAGAAAGGGAGTGAGACAGGGATGCCTCTTGTCTCCATTTCTTTTCTTACAAGCAAAAGATTGGGTTATGAAAACATCGACATCATACAACAGAAATGGAATCCAGTGGAATCTGACTAAACAGATTGATGATCTGAATTTTGCAGATGAATTATCTCTTCTGTCCCATAGCCATAATTAGATGCAAGACAGAGTGAAAAATATCGATGGGAGGTCACAATTGGTGGGTTTAAAGGTACGCAGTAAAAGAACACATATTATGAGAATAGATGCGAGAAGTGATGGCAGGATTGAACTTGAAGAAACGACACTAAAACATGTGGAATCGTACACATATCTTGGCAGCAATATAGACAAAGTTGGAGGGACAGACAGTGATATCAAATTAAGAATACAAAAAGCAAGAGGAGCTTTCATTGCATTGAGAAACGTGTGGAGAACGCGAGAAATCAGGTCCGGCACGAAAATGAGAATCTTCGGCTCAGGTGTCTGGTCAGTCCTATAGTGTGGCTCTGAAACACGGACAGCGGCAGGTGTGACAGTATTGCCTTCACTGCTTTGCAGTAGTGGTCCAACAGTAGCCAAAACTCAAGAGTATTTATTATAGGCTTCAATGGAGTCTATCTTTACACAACATTGCTCTTGGCAGAAATGAAGTTAGAAGAGTAGTAAAGCTTCTATCACATGGGAGTCTTCACAAGATATTCAGATAAACGAAAACAACGCTGCTGTTGCTGAGCACGTTAATTCTGTTATCTGTCGACACTTTTATGAAGAATTTAAGCACTGGTTTATTCGAGCTCGTTACGCCCCCATCGCTGAGTTAATCAGTTGAATTATATAATAATATATAAAGCTCTGTTTAGAGTGTGTGTAGTAATTTGACTGAGACAGACATGCAGTAACTTTAAAATGATTAAATCGAAGTTAAATTTGTAACTTTACAAATAACTAAATTTAAGAGTCACTTTAGGTTGAAAAATTGGAAAATAATTTGAACATTTATTAAACGGTTTTCATCACTTGAATGGTTTTTGATAAGAAGTTCAAGTGGCAGCATATAGGTTAACTTAGCTGCCATTAATGATTCTAATCCTCCTTATGGGTTGGTTCTATTCTCTCTGCTCATACTCGTCTCTGGTCAACGTTCAAGGAGTAACGGCAAAGCTGGTTCTGCGTCTGTCTATAAAACACTTTTATGATGGCGTCTCGCTCAACGTCAGTTCACTTCTACCTTCACTTGGTTCCAGAGATAGTAATTTCTGCTGGTACCACCAATAACTATGATAGAGGAATAGAAATGAATGCTCTTCTGAATACTGCGTTTTCCAACCCATAGGTATGGGTTCCTATCTTCCCATAACACCGTCCCATGTCAGAATTCACCCTCGATGAGAATTACATTTAATCCCTCGGGATAAAACTTCCTTTTCATTTAAACTAAATAGCTTTATCTTTACATTACATTTAAATGAAAAGGTTAAATGTACAGATATAATATGTTTTACATTTACATCTCCACTGTTTGAAAAGTGTTCACAATATAAATTCATTTTTACATGTTTCGTTTGCATTTACGCTTGTGGAAAAGTTTGAAACTTCTATCAATTTTAACATGAATATGTTTTTTCGTTTACATTTACACTCATTGAAAAGCTTTGAAACTGTAAGTATTATATTTAGAATGAACATCATTTCTTTCATTTTTCCCTCCCTGCTCCACGGGGAACCAGGAACTACGTTATGCTTTTAGCTCTCTTTACGAAACTATCAATAAAGCAATCACCGGCCCATGCAGTGGTGGTTCACGAATCATCATTCTAGATACTGAGGTTGCCAGCCTCACATGACTGTGACACCCCTGCAAGTTTTACACATTAAACTTCACATGGCAATATATAAATATATGTTAGTTCCCATGTTAGTAATAAAATATGAAATGTAAATCACAACTTACGCCAATCTTTGCTACAGACTTGTTGATCAGATGAATAAAAGAGACGAACCATTCTCCTACACGCGTCTGGCATGTCTTTAATTTTACAGTAGATTCCTCTCTGACTTCGTGTCTACGGTTTCCTAGTCCCGGTTTTCCTTATTAAAATGTTGAGATGTCCTGTGCTTTGAAAGTCTTGTCTGGTTCTTTAATAAATGGTCCGGTTAAAAAAAGGAATTCTAAATCTAGTCTTCACTCTGGCGAGGTCTGATGTTGTCTTGGCGAGCGTGGAATTCACAGTTAAATAAAACTGCAAAAAGGGCATATTATATTCCTATCCTCCCAAGCGTTATTTGTTATGAATCTAATCAGAAAGATCCAATCATATTCAAACAGGTTGGGTGTTGTACTTTCAAAATATTTCCGACATGGAAAAATTTTGCAAAGGTCACGTCTCCCATATATGGTAATATGCTGTCCGATGCTCTCGTGTACAAACTTACAGACAGATCGGTAGACACACATGACAACATGCCCACATGTGTCACTCAGACAGTAATGTTGGTGTATCGAGGATGACCCGGAAATGCTTATGCCATAAGTTCCGCCTCATGCACGGGTTATCCTGTGTTTCGCCAGACAAACAAATCTGGTTCTATTCAGCACTCCTGTTCAACCCAAGCTTCGATAAACAGCACCGTCGCTTGAAAAGATGGTCAGACAGATTATGCGATAAAATGCTATCGCTGACCGTCTAATAACCTGACGTAACTTAACACTCTTCGTGAAGCGTGAATGCGGCAGATTAAGATAAGAATTACTCCCGTAGCGAATACTGCCATAGTGGAGCGGCGTGTTAGAGACTTCACCGTGGTATGTCCAGCAAAAAGAGTAAAATGTATGAAAGGGAAAACTGAAATGTCAAATAAAAACGATCGGAGAGAAAAATGAAGAAGAAGAAATGTTACTTCCGTAATGCTGGAGGTGTGAGAGATCACACAAAAGAACAGGGATGGACATTTCGTCACAACAGGGACAGCGGCCGAAAAGCTACTGACGTTTGTGGACGGGTGCTTGCGTGGGGTGGAAAGACTGAGATGGTGTGGCAGGGTTACGGGTGTGGAACTGGTGATGGGAGCCGGACGGGTGCCGATGGAACAAGAGTTGAGAGGGGGACGCTGGCGATGGATAGTGTGATACTGTACTGTAATTGATTTATTCAAAATTCCCCATGTCTCTTCTCCTTACATTATTTATACTATTTCTAGGAGGGATTACATGTAATCTACCCCAGGTTTCTTCTCCTTCTATTATTTTCGTGTTTTTTTTTTTCAGAAGGAGGGATTACGGTGGAGTTTTATCTTATCTGCACTATGTTTCTTCTCTATGAATAGTAGTGGAGTTTAGTCTTGTTTTGTAGGGAATATATTGCAGGTTTTTTAATAGGGATGATGGTAGGGTTAAGTTCAGATTTGCACCAGTTTTCATCTCGCTAAAGCGATTGCGTGAATTTAGACGTATTTTCGGGATTAAAATAATTGCGGTCATTTTTTCTTTTATTAAGCAGTAGAGGGCTAAGCATTATTTCCCGACGGTTAGGAGATCATTCAGTACTCCAGTACATTCTTTGTTTTAATGGCGGATGGGGGTAGTGACCTTTACCCATGTTCGTAATTCTGGCGAGCAGTAACAGTATGAGTCAGAGTTGTTTACAATTTTGATTCGCTGAGGTCACATTGTATTGAAATGCGGCGCGATCATTGGACTTAGAACAAAGCCACGCAATGACGTCGCTAGGTCAGCGTGGGGGTTTTTAAAATATATACTCACGTAGATTTATAGTCGAGGCTCTCTGATGAAAAGTTTCATGCCGTGAAAGTCTATGCCTGTATTCTATATACAGAGTTCGATTGCTCTTCATGTGAGAAATTCGACTGGGTAAGCCATAACTTATAGTTCGTTAATAAATTAATCTTAGCCCGATACGTGAAGTTTCAGTAGGAAGTTTTAATTTAATTCTTAACTCCAGTGCCATCAAATACTATCTTAGTGATAAACTGGAAATGTAAGGGTGCATAAATTCTTTCTATTATAATAGCCGTATCTAGGAGAGGGTAAAGATTTTGAGATATTAAATGTGTGCTTTGTTATATTTAAATAAGTCTGTAGAAAATCACGCATCTTTGTTTTATGATAAATTACAGAATATACGGGAACAGATTTACGTAAATTGAAGCACGTGTATACTGTTATTTAATTGAGGATTAATTCGGGATTATATTCAGATGGTTGAGGAGGAGTGAAGTTAACTTTGTTGAGAATGCGAGAGCACGAGTATTTAACGTCGGGGGGTTAAATTGATAAATTCTTTTGTTCATAAATTTATATATATATATATATATATATATATATATATATATATATATATATATATATATATATATATATATATATATATATATATATATATATATATATTTATATATATTATATATATATATATATATATATTTATATATATATATATATATATATATATATATATATATATATATATATATTAGCGTCATTTTATATGGTATTTTATTGTGCATTCAATTGTGTGTAATCAGAAGATATGAGAGGAGATTTATATTTCTGATAAGGAAATAAAGTTGATTACAGTTTGGAAGTGATTAATTTGACGGAAAGGGAAAGTAATGATTCCTAGAGTAGGCCTAATGTTATTTGTGTTGATCATTGAATCATCAAGGATCAGTGTAGTAGTAGCCCAAAGTATTTTCGGACAGGTATGTTCTCAGTGAAAAATTGTTGTGACACGTGGCTAGTCATGCAGAACAAAAAGGATTTACGTCAGCCGGTCTGCGAGTTGATTACCAGACCGAGGGTATTACCTGGGTGATGTTTACTTTGGAATCGGAGTAGAGAAAAGAGAAGGGAGTTGTATGGGGGAGCTGACTTTTTGGGGCATAAATAATTATGTATTGCTGGGGGCGGGAATAGTCAGGGGAGTTTAGGAAGTAAGGGAGATAGATGTTAAAGACGTGTTAAGTTGATGTGTGGTATACCTGTTGTATTATTAGTCCCACAGCAAAACGTTTTCACGGCACGCAAGTACGGGTGCCATTTTTGACCTTGCAGCTTGCCAAGAAAGATCGTTCTTCTCAGGAGTAGAAGAGACGAGGCAACGCCAGAGGCGAAAGAGAACTGGTGACGCGATAGGACCGGCGCCAAGTCAGTGGGCACCAAAAGGAACAAAACAGTTCTTTTGCAGTGAAGTCCCATGCTTCAGCGGGAACGTGTTCGTCGTTTAAATCCCGAGCTCTAAGCTCGATATACCAACTCCAAAGGAGGCACAACGCTTGGAGGTTGAGTTCGTGTAAATTCGGCCATAATAAAGTCGACAGCCCTAAATTCAGAGAGGGGTAACCGGGCAGGTGAATACAGATTTGTCAGTAGTGAAGCAGCTACATTTCAAGTCCAGTATCCAGTCTTTAAACCCTAGTCATCAGCTACACTATTTGTGGAGGGAAAAGTTGTTAAAATACCTTCTACATATGTTAGAGCGGAGAGACATAACTGATAGCGAGTTTTGTTAAAGATCATAGCAAAGGACAGCTGCTGAAGTTTCAGTGATGAAGTTAGTTGTGGAGTAGTGTTCGGGAGTTTCATTATAGACTGTGTAAAAACGAAGTCTTTGCAGAGATTTTGTAGACAGTATGTAGGATTTTCCAGCTGAACAGTGGAGTTCAGAGAATAATTTAGAATAGATAGTAGGAGTGGTGTCCCGATATCCGAGACCCACCAAGTTCAGTGTGGTTTTGTTTTAATCTTAACTTCTTTTCCCCATACAGGTGGCAATTGTGGGTGAAGGGTTGGGTTGATGTTAAATAATTTTAACTGTGCTTGATAGTTTTCAGGTGTGCGAACACGCAGTTTATTTTTTTGACATGTATTTGGTTTTTTGTTTTTTTTTTGGTGTAAAAAAACTTTAAATTGTAGTCTGGATCAGTCACTTTATTTACGTGCAGTAGCTATATGTTGTCTGTATCGTGATGTATGTGATCTTTAATTTAACCTTATCCCCTTAGGGTAGTAAGAGGCAGTTGACGCTACAGCTATCTAAGACGTCCGGAGTGGCGAGGGAGATTTAATTTCGGTTCTCACCCTCGGAGCCAATAGTTTCAACTTTTTACATTTTCACTATCATTTTCATCTAAATTTATCTTTTCAGTCTTTCTCTTACTAGGGTCTTGTCTATACACTCAAACACACTCTAAACTTAAATCCACTTCGTGACAGATAGGACACGCGGTGAGGAAACCTTTTGCTAGCATTACAAGACAGTCCTTGTTCTGGAATCCACATGGAAAGAGAGGCAGAGACAGACCAAAAAAAAAACATATGACTTTAAACTTTTTGCTTTCAAAAACAACTATAAGCCTCATGATCTGATTCATGCAACCGTTTACGTTTGTGATAGAGTACAGGATAAATAAAACCCAAAAAAATCAAATATTCACTTTTTGGAGTTGAACTTTCATTGACACATTGCTAATTGGAGCTGCAAGATTATTGTTTATCCTTCTGGAATGATTTTACTAAAGTAAGGAAGACGATTCCGTATCGAATGATGTTCTTCTTTTTATATCGAAGGTCAGTGTTGAAAGCTTAATGGGTATTTTCTGGACATCTATACATTGTGTAAGCATTTTGATGCATGTGTCTAGGGATGGTATACCCATCATCTGTACTCTTCAGCTCTCTCTCCGGGTTCATGTTTTCATTGACGCAGATCTGGTGTGATATGATAACTGTGTAGTAAATACAACAATCACAGGTTCATTCAAGCCAACGTTACTGACAAATCTGGAACATTCTCTTACGGTTCTCAACATTTATTATGACGAAACTCGAGATGAATATGTCATGTTAATGAACAGATAATAGAATACAATATAGGCACATAGCTTCCGTTCGCGCTTCGTTTCTCTCAGGACGTTTATCACAAGTCCGTCTTCAACATGGCCCTTACATCCCATACATACATTTCTGGGCCTTCAAGACGTACAGTCAGTTAACTACTGACTCCCACGACTAGCGAATCAACTAGTCAGTAATAATTCACTTTGCCTCCACGGCAAAACCCAGAGAACATCCAGTGCTCTCACCGGGCATAGACTATATTGTCTACAAAGGCTTAGACAATATTAATAGCTCCAGAACTGAAACACAGCTACCAAGGCAACACTCACGAGACACTCTCGCTAAATCCGAAAGGACGCATCTTCTTTTTCTTTTCTCGCAGTTCTCCACCTTTTATACACTTCCCTCTTTTTCCCGCCATTTTATACACGTCTCGCTATTTTACACACGTCTCGCTATTTTACACACGCCTCCTTTTTTCACTACCACAACGGAAAAAACGCAAGGATCACAACTCTCACTTTCCACGCATAACAACATTCATTATTATTTTCTGGGACTGCTCTACGATGCCCGCTCACAACCGTGACTGCTAACTGTAACCTATGCTGCGCCGCCAAGCAGCTTCCAACAATCAATAACAACCTTAATGACGCCTGAGGTAAATCAAACATAATCACCTGTTACAGGTCTTACCGGAAGTTCGCTGAAACAACTCAGTACTACCACTATACTTCACTACGGTCTTTACAATAAATTAAATATAGCTTAACAGAGAGCTTAAAATCATACAGGCATACATGTGGCACAAAGAACCAAAAAAACCCTGACATACGCTTCATTCTACCCTGCTATAAATGGGTACCTGGCTTTGCACTTGAGAAGGAAGGAAAAGGCAGCACTGAAAACAACTGGTCAACCCACTTCTCAATGCTGGACCTAGTACATGAAGTCTCTAACACCATATGATATCTGCTCTAGGACTACCTTTTTTGCACTCTACTAAATGTCTCGTATAGTTAGATACCTCTGTATTTCTCGTACCTTGAGCATCCAAGAATCAGAACTGCCTTGCAATGCTATTAACAGCTGTCCTCAGTGTGCCCCTATCAGTTTAATAGTACTGGAACTGATACTATCAAAACTGCCTTGCAATGCTATTAACACTGTCGTCAGTGTGCTCCATTCAGTTTAATAGTACCGGAGCTGATACTGTCAGAACTGCCTTCTTGTTATTTATGAATCTAAAATATACCTACTCCTCCTTCTCGTTTTTTACCCCTCAAGAATAGATTATTTTTGTTGTCGGAGTGTTTTTCGCCTCCTCCAGTATCAAGTGTCTCACAATCGAAATACATTTACTTTTATTTTGTTTTTCCATTTCTCTCCTGAGGTTATCTAATGTTCCATCCCGCATGATTTTACAAACATATTAAGTTGCTATTGTGAAGGTAACTTTAATTCTAACTTTGCCTACAGTAGTTTGATGACGGTCATGTATCATTTGCCGCGCGTGACGTCCGCTCTTGAACGAGATGTTCACACGCTTTTCCTTAACTTGCATTGTATGTCACTCTCTTGACACCTTCAAATCTTGCAATCGATTTTTAAATCACTTCCAGATGAGCAATAGCTCTGAAACTTTGCATAATTGTGTATTGCCCATGACAATACAGTAATCAGTCGTAAAAATAATAAAATGAATAAAATTAAAATTATCAATCTTTTTTTTTTAATTGTATCAGCACGGAAATGGGTGATAACTGCAAATAATGTAGATGTATTCTTTCCAACAAGATTGTCTCTCTTCAGATAAAGGTTGAAACTTCTTCCGCCCCCTCCCACCTCTCCCTCCACCTTCCACACATACACTATCGCAGGGCATGCACAGACAGACATACATTCACACAACTGACAAATACATATTAAAAAATTGTTATTTACAACTGTTATAACAAATAAATAAAAAATAGAACCAAAAAAATTTTAACTTTTTACAACGAGTAAGAAAATGTAACATCAAATTGACAAAAAGCGTGGATGCTCAGCGTAGTCTGAATGGACAATTGAAAAGTGTGATGGAGATGTTATTTTGATGTTTGTTTGCATCAATGTCTTGCTGCCTTTGTTCAGAAGAAGCGGTCCTGTGTCCAGAAGAGGTTGTGTTGTGGCCGAAATAAGCGATCTTGTGGAATACGGTTTGCAGTGCGCTGAAAGAAGCGATCTTGTGGAATACTGTTTGCAGTGCGCTGAAAGAAGCGATATTGTGGAATACTGTTTGCAGTGCGCTGAAAGAAGCGATATTGTGGAATACTGTTTGCAGTGCGCTGAAAGAAGCGATATTGTGGAATACTGTTTGCAGTGCGCTGAAAGAAGCGATATTGTGGAATACTGTTTGCAGTGTGCTGCTTGACACGGTGGAGAGTGAAAAAGAAGATCCTTGTTGTTTTCAATGCGTGTAACCGGTGGCGCTTCGTAGATCTGATCTGTGTGTTCAGTGATATCAGTATAATCTGAAAGGACAATTGAAAAGTGTGCTGGAGATGCTATTTTTATGTTTGTTTGCATCAATGTCTTGCTTGTGTCAAGAAGAAGCGATGCTGTGTCTAGAAGAGGTTGTGTTGTGACCGAAAGAAGCAATCTTGTGGAATACTGTTTGCAGTGCGCTGAAAGAAGCGATATTGTGGAATAATGTTTGCAGTGCGCTGAAAGAAGCGATATTGTGGAATACTGTTTGCAGTGCGCTGAAAGAAGCGATATTGTGGAATACTGTTTGCAGTGCGCTGAAAGAAGCGATATTGTGGAATACTGTTTGCAGTGCGCTGAAAGAAGCGATATTGTGGAATACTGTTTGCAGTGCGCTGAAAGAAGCGATATTGTGGAATACTGTTTGCAGTGCGCTGAAAGAAGCGATATTGTGGAATACTGTTTGCAGTGCGCTGAAAGAAGCGATATTGTGGAATACTGTTTGCAGTGCGCTGAAAGAAGCGATATTGTGGAATACTGTTTGCAGTGCGCTGAAAGAAGCGATATTGTGGAATACTGTTTGCAGTGCGCTGAAAGAAGCGATATTGTGGAATACTGTTTGCAGTGCGCTGAAAGAAGCGATATTGTGGAATACTGTTTGCAGTGCGCTGAAAGAAGCGATATTGTGGAATACTGTTTGCAGTGTGCTGCTTGACACGGTGGACAGTGAAAAACAACAGCCTTGTTGTGTTCACTATGTGTAGCCGGTGGCGCTACGTAGATCTGAGCTGGGAGTTCAGTGACGTCAGCACAGTATAAATGGACAATTGAAAAGTGTGCTGGAAATGCTATTTTGATATTTGTTTGCATCAATTTCTTGCTGCTTGTGTCCAAAAGATGCGGTCCTGTGTCCAGAAGAGGTTGTGTTGTGAACGATAATTCAAAAGGGATCTGATACCAAAAAAGTATTCATCTACATGTCGATTTAGCTTCCCACGCTAAGAGTGCTGAAACACGCATCGTTGCACATTCTTCGGACGACTTCATACGCAGTGGAGGAAGAATGTGTCTATTAAAACGACGAAAAGAAGATCGAGGTGTCAATAACTATTATTCAACTTTGCAGAAATTATGGAAAGGAAAGATGTACATTCAACTTTGCGGAAGCAACGAAGCAATTGCTTTTCACACGCTTTTCAGACGCTTTTCTTTAACTTGCCTTGTACGTCACTCTCTTGTCACCTTCAAAACTTCAATCGATTTTTCAATTACTTCCAGATGAGCAATAGCTCTGAAACTTGACAGTTCTGTACTGCCCTAAAATAAATAGGGTAATATTAAGCCGCCCAACCAAAAGGCTGGAAAAGCCGCACTATTTTAAGGGGAAGGCAAACTTCGGGGTGATAAGGCAGTTGATCTCAGAATGCCGATGTGTACAGATGTACAACAGGAGATCTTGATAATATTACTTAAATGTGTGTAAATTCTGTGTCGCTGTAAGTAGAACTTCAAGTGATTTATTTAATAGTGCAGAAAAATGCAGTAGTTATAAAAGACCACAAGATTCAGAGCTTAAAACACGGTGTTATTATTTTTGGCCTGCTCACAACACGCAGTCACGAACATGAAGGGTAACCGCACGAGTGAGAAGGTCGCAGTACTTTCACGTGCCGTGCGATTCATAGTATCAGATTAACAACCCCAGTAGTCAACTGAATAATTAAATGTCAGAATGCCTGTTTGATGGATGTGGCGTGTGTAGATGATGATCAATACTGGGGGGGGGGGGGGGGTATGAATGAACACGAACGCCACTGGTTACAGCTTCATGACATTTATTAACAATTCACATACGGGTCCTGGATATTAAATATATCAGCAAGCATACGGACATCACATCCAGGCTGACAATGCCTGTAAGAAATAACTGTCACGACAATAACTAGGGACTGGCGTCCCTGACGTGCACAAACAGCACACTGAATATTTATACGTGCGGTATACCCTCCTCGCACACATACAACACCATCCACGTGTATATCACATAGTAGTGATTGGCGGCATGCACATCGCCATATAGATTCCCAGAATCTCCTCCCAGGCGGGACAAAACACTTCGCCTGTACTTTATAGCTACCAGGCGGGAAACGCGTCGCCTTACTCCTTAGTAGCTCCAAGGTGGAAAACCCTCACCTTATAATGTTCTCCGTGAACATGAAATGCTGGCTCCAACAGGAGCGTCTCCAGGCGAGAAACACATCGCCATTAATAAGTAACTAGATAGAATGTATCACAGCATAAATATCATAGTCACAAAAACGGATCCCCTCAGTCACAAAATACGAGCTTACAGCTCGGCTTCTAAACACAGACTCGAGCGCCTAGCTCGGCTGTCAAACCCAGAATCCTTCAGTCACACTAAACTTGTATTCACTCATGCTTTCTCCCCACGCATGAACAAGTCACACCATGTTGACATAAAGTCAGACATGAACTCACTACTTGAGTTCACACTTAACCAAGTGTTAACAACAATTCAGTGACCCGTAACACCAAAACACTATCATCATTCATACTCATGAAACTGTTCTGTGACACTAAATAATTCGTTCAGGGTGATTGGAGATTTTTGAATATTAATATGGAAGATGAGATTGTGAATATTGTTATGGAAAAGGCATTTTTAAGTTTTCACTCACAAGAAGATATAATAAGAACGGACATACGATAGACAGGCTGGGAATGCCTCATTTGCACAGATAGCAAGCTTAATTATAAGGAATGAAGCAGAGCTTGTAAAATAACAGATTTAGCTACAGAATCTGATAAGAAAATTAGAGACACTATTGTAAAAGAATAATTACTCATTTGCATAGATAGTAAGGAGAAGGTAACCAGTAACGACTAGCACACGGATACATTGTTATGTGGATTGGTATGAAGAAAAATGTAAACATTTGACTTTGTTTACTATGCATTGGTAGAATTATCTAAATAAAATTGTTGTTCTGGATCTGGAGAGTTTACTCTATTATTTCTCGTTGATGAAGTCTTACAGTAAAGATATATGAAGAAATACATGCAAATAATTGTCACGTCACATATAACACAGAGGAAGTTTGGAACGGACTAGGTTACAGATATCAACAAGAATAAAGACCTCTGGCAGTATACCAGTATTCCTGATTTGGATGATATAACAAACATCTACACTATACTAATCACCTCCCCACTGTCACACATCCTTCACCCAGTAGACACGTCTGGTTGATGAAAAAGCTCTTCTGCTGTGACCTACAAAGCAAATACTTCAACATAAACGTTTTAGTTACGACACTGACATAGCAAAGACTGGACTTCCGCTCTGACGGACTTCTGGCAGCAGTACAGCACTGGGTTAATGGCAGAATTCATATAACCAAACCATAGACCAAACATGGTTATTACCGGAAAGGCAGAATTTGTACAGAACATCACAATGACATTGATACTTAGCGGTAGCCAGCAGAGCGTAAAGCAGACAACAATAATACAAATTGTCTTTACAGCTTTCAGGCTAGATCTTGTGATGGTTGATTTATGATTGGTTCTGTCACAAACATGTCCACATGGCGATATACACATGTTCTTATTTGTAATTTCAGTGGTCGGAAAGTTAGCGTTTGATCTCATCCCGTTATTTAAGCTCTTATTTAGTGCGACGTCCAGCTCGGAATAATCCGTCACACCGGTGTCTAAGTGCAAGCCCCTGGCTTTGTTGAATGGTGTCTCTTGTATGTCATTACTGTCAATATTGGACATTATCAATGAAGACTTAGCTATTACTGGTTCTTTAAGTTCAAGTAAGCCTACAGAAGTCGATGAAGGACTTTCTTTCTGCTTTTTGGAAAATATCAAACTGTTGTTTTCTTCTGGTTTTGTGTTTGTTCCTGAAGTTTCCATTCCACCTGGTACTGATTGTAATTTTAATGAGTTGTTTGTCTGTCTACAGTTACCAGCATGGGAAAGTTGATCCGATGTTGTTGCTGTATGTGTACATTTCGTATCACCTGTCAAAATGTCATCGTGGTTCACAGGCGTGCGTTGCTGCCGAAGACATTTTCCGTGAAAACAATACGACCTGGGTTTTCTCTTGTGATATCTTCTAACTTCACGCAAAATTACAAAATACAGGCAGAAAGTTACGACCATGGGACACATGAAGAATAGTACATCAGAAGAAAACATAAACGGATACTGAAAATTAAATACACACACTCCTTCAAGAAGTGGACAAGCGGCCAAGTCGCTCACGGCATCTTGATGCCAATCAGTCAGAAAGGTAAGACCAATGTAGATCGGTGGAATTGTCCAACACAAACCTATCATGATTAGGTTTGTTTTATCTGGCAGTGTCCGATACAGAAATGGTCTACACACGGCAATGTATCTGTCCACGGCCAAACAGAACAAATGAAGAACCGAAACAGCTGACAGAAATACATAGGTGATCTCTTTTGTTTTACACAGGTCACGACCAAGTTCCCAGCGTTTGTTCATGATAACGCTATAATAACTAAGTGGCATATTAAAAACACCAAGACTGGCATCGCTTAACGCCATAGACATCAACAACACGTGTGTTCTATTGTTACCGTTATGTCTGGAATCTTGTCGACATGTGCAGCGAGATCTGATGAGAGCTACAATAACTATGGAGTTGGCGACTATGGTGAACAGAAATACGCAGGAAAAAACAATTGTGCTAGTAATGATAACACTTGGCTGGCTAGAGATGATTCCATAGAATGAATGCGACAAGAGATCAAATTTATCACATCCTGTAATATTCATCGTTCTTGTCTTGCTTGTTCTTAGGTTAACACTCCTTGACTTGGCCGATAAACAGGTCGGCCAGATTTAAACTGTTGATAAAAGAGAACATTATATATGAATATTGACATATTACATGTCAAGAATTTAACACGTAAATACGTGTCAAAGTTATTTCATCATAAACGTGAACATTCACCTCCACAAGGAAAAAAGGACTTTAACAAACTTATGCCAAATCTTAATCTCCTGTGCCATTACCCCAACGTCTTTTCATGTCTTCTTCACTCCCTTCATGTCTGTTTGCAGTTCTCTGTCTGTTCCTTCCTCTCCCACTAGCTCTCATACCTGAGGATCGCAGAACAAGGACTGCCTTGTAATGCTATCAATAAGTTTCATCAATGCATGTCCTATCCATCTCCAGCAAAGTCTTCTCATCCCTGGTTCCACTGAATGAAAACTAGAGTTACGTTTTCATAAGATAGAACATTTTGATGCTAATAATGGCCGTGAAAAGCTCTATTCAATCTAATACCGAGGGCACAGATATTTATAATGTTCTGGTGTAAACAACATGAATTAAAATGAATAATGCTTGCTGTCGTTGCTGCGCAGATAAAGTTCTTACACTGCTACCAGCAAATCACACTTTAACTGTATTGGTAATTGTAATCCTGTTCGTCACCGAAAATTCAAATGATGAAATCATTAACCCTTGCGCATCTTAGGCTAAATTATTTTAATAATTTCACACTTAAAATGCAAAAGAAAGGTGGGAAATGGTTTGAATATATCAAATTTAGTTTCGGTCAATATTACAAGAAATTTGGCTTGAAAGATTTTATGTTGACACAAAGTCAATCAATTCACAAATTACGTCTTGTTTACTTGTTATGTATCTTTTATATCACTGAACTCCACTATTTAAGCACATGACTGTTAAGGTCAAAGGGGAGTGATCCGTACTATGCTGATTATACAGTGTGAATTCAGGGTTGTGGCACTTGTCGGCTTGTTTAATTCTGAGTTGTTTAAACATTTATATGTTAGAAAACAGAGTGTACAGAAAGCGTGTGAGCGCTAGTCATGTAGTTATTCTGTACTGGTTTCGGCCGGCTGTGAATAGCTCACGGCGAGTCCGTGAACAGCCGAGTCCGGTGACTGTTTGGCGGGAGATGTGTGTTCCCGTGGCAGTCGGAGAGGAGTCTAAGTTTGGGGCGTTGACTGGAGTCAGCCCTGTGTCTTGTGTGTGTTCCCAAGGGTAGTGTAAGGGAACGATGTTTGGCCATTTTTCGAGGTGTACCATTATTTGCCTATTTTAAGTGTGATTATCTGCAGATAAGAGAAAATAAGGTGTACTTTATGTTAAGGACATGTTCTGGGGCCTTGGTGTCTACAGGCCGATGTCCTCGGGTTTCCCTCCCTTATGTGTAATAAACGTTTCCTTATGGAGGGAGAGTTTTCTGGTGAATGTACTTTATTTAATGAGATTATAAGGCCAGGATTTGTATAGGCCACATTACTTGTAGACTGCAGAGCGGACAGTCTTTTGAGTATATATATATTTAAGCCTGTGTGGCGTTTTGGTAATTGCAGTGTATACAGTCGTTGAAGTATTCCTATAGATTTAAGCCTGTGTGGCGTTTTGTAACTGCAGTATCAGCAGTCGTTCTGGTGGATTTACTGATGTAACATTAGAACTGCGATGTAAACAGGGTTTACATCATACCGAACAGCTGTGACATTCTGCGCAATTGATTATTATTGATTTTTGTGTATCCTGTTGTACCTGTGTAGTGTATCGTACCGGATTGATGTTGCTGTGTGAATAAATTATGTGCTGTCAATTGGAAATGAACACTAGTCTGATTCGTTGATCTATGCTTGACAGTACAGATTGAGTGACTGTACACTTCATACCACTCACTACAGACTTTATACACAGGGACAATACAGAGCTAGCCCATTTATCAACTGCTCTGTGTGGGCGCAGGTACTCCAACAGTCTAATCACTTCAACAGAGATATACTCTTACCACCCGTATATTAACAGTACCAATTGCCCTGGGATATCTTTATCAGAATTATTATTATAACAGCCTTACTTTATCAGTGGATGACTACCCTCTCGTTACTTTATCAGTGGTGGCCCAGTTTTTCGGGCGTAATGACCACGAATTCGCGTTATAAGAGCATCAGATTTTATCAGTATCATGGTAAGATTATAAGAGCAACGGATAGCCCTGTGTGGACGTGGCTTGGATTTAGAACGCCTTTTCTTACTTCTACATTGTTAAGAAACAAAGGCGAATCTTCTACAGTTTTTGTGTCGATCGTGACCTGTAATCGGCAACGCCTCTACTATACACAGACAGTTGTGTGTCGCTCATGACCTGTAATCGGTGACACGGTGATGCGTCTTGTGTTTACATGTCTCCTTATGACATTTCTGCAGCGTGTCCAATTCTACGTTTCGGAGTGAAATTTTCAAGTTAACTTTGACATTATTATGGCGACCTGTCCTGATTCGTCATTGTTGCGCACATATTTTTGACGCACAGATTACGACATAACTAATTGATATGAAAAAAGAGATTACTTTTGTTACAATCAAAGTTATATCATCCATGATTTGATTTATACTTTTGATTATGTGAATGATCTCCCCTTGAATATTGATTTCGCGGATGAATACCGAATTTATGTAATTTCTCATTTGTTAGGGCCAGAAAATAGATTGATCTTGTTCAATATGTTTATGGCCTGAATTTATATGTATTACTTGTCTAGTACAAGAAGATTCAGTCTTATATTGTATATCTTTGTATGTTTAGGTCGGACTATATTCTTTGTGCCGAACACTGGGGCAGGTATTCGTTTTTCGAGGCATGCGTAGTGAGTCTCGATAATGCCGCCTGATATGACTGTGTGTGTAATTTTGGGCTGGTCCCTTTTAAGGGTTGAAAAGTGATTTGTGCATGTTTTTCCAGGAGAAGTTAGTGTCTCTGCAAGAGTCTATTTGTCAGAGATTCTCCTCATGCACTTTGTTATTAATTCGGACTCCAGGTAATACCAGACCCTTTCTTTTGATGATCTCTACGTGGTTAGGCCTAGATGGAGTCGTGTTTCGAACATCGTTGGTCGTTGATATACCATTGAAGATGACAGGTTTCCCAACAGAGCTTATGTCTACATGTAACAACCTCAGTAATGTGGAACTGTATGGAAACTCTAGGAAATTATTGATATTCAAATTGTGAATTAACTTTGGCTTATCATTATCCTTCTGCTGGGTGAGTGAGCAAAACTCAGGAAGGCAGCCATCTTGTTTTCTTGTCATCGTTATGAATCACTGTCAAGAGAACAGTCTATCAAACTTACTATCGGACAGTGATATGGAGATCTCACTAATATGAAAACCCCTATCGTGGTTTAACTTTATTACATAAATATTTGATATATGTCGCTGGAGAACTTAGCCAAGGAAAAGGTTCGGCCAGTGAACTCTTTACATGTTTACACACCCACACCCACTAATGCGTTCAGTCAGTTAGGGGATGTGGCAATAGTCTGCCAGAACATTGAATGATTCCTTATATCTTCCATCATATTTGAATGCTGCATGAAATATGATCTACTGTTCAAATGCCTAATGATGTATACGTCAACATGTTCCTATGACTATGTTCCGTGCTGTCCTGATGTGTGCGTCCCTATTAAACGGTGTGAAATGCCCGCTGCAGTTCAAGTCGTCATTGCCTTGCATGAGAGTGTGTGAGAGATATTATCAAGTGGTCGTTTACACAGAACCATTACACCATTCGCGTTACTTGACACTCCCACTCAATGTCAACATGACAGGTTGATTCAATGGTGCAGAAGTAATCTAAAGAAGACCTTCTTCAGTGATGACCAGTACACGACTCTAAACATAACAGACACATGCATCCAGACGTTATCAGTGGTGGCATTACCGGCTTCTATCAGTGGTTGGCCAGATCCCTGGGTTTATTGTACCAGACCATTCCTGACGCCAGATACGACACGCAAACACGGATGTACAAGTTGACAGTACAACTACACAGTCGAAGTCAGCATGACCTGTCTTATCAAGTGAATACAGAATCTAGGTCAGACCGTATCCTATCCCGATACATTTTCAAGCTCAGGTTGAGAAAGAGTTGGATGAGATGATAGATCTGAAAATAATTGAACCATCCACATCAGCATATTCTTCGCCGATGGTTATTGTACGGAAAAAAGACAATAACATACGTCTGTGCGTTGATTATCGCAAATTGAACCAAGTGACGAAATTAGATGCTGAACCTATGCCTTTACTAGAAGAACTACTTACTAGACTATCGAATTCTCATTTCTTCACTAAACTTGATTTGTCTAAGGGATATTGGCAAGTTCCTTTATCCGAACACGCCAAACCATTTACTGCTTTTTCGACACCAAGGGGTCTGTTCCAATAGAATTTCATGCCTTTCGGCCTTATGAACGCCCCTGCAACATTCATACGCATGATGCGTCGAATCCTATCTCATCGCTCAGATGTCATTGCATATCTTGATGACATCTGTCTTTTCAGTGATACTTGGGAAGATCACTATAACGGGTTAAATGAACTATTGTCTATCTTACGCGAGCATAACCTGACAGCAAAACCATCTAAAGCTTGTATTGGTTTTAGCGAAATATCTTTCTTAGGTCACCGTGTTGGTCATGGTTTCTTAAAAATAGAGGACCATAATACAAGTAAGATACTTAACATTTCTATTCCTAAGACTAAAAAGCAAGTGCGAAGTCTCTTAGGTCTTATACAATTTTATGGACGATTCATCCCGAATCTGTCCTCAATCATGTCACCTCTTTCTTCCTTGTTAAAGAGAGGGTCTCCTAATATAGTCCATTGGACTCAAGAATGTCAATCCTCTTTGGATAAGGTTAAAACTATGTTTTCTACTTCACTTATTTTAGTGTTACCTATTAAAGATAAGACATTTATTCTTCATAATGACGCTTCATCCACAGGGATTGGAGCAGCACTAATGCAAGAGTACTCCGAAACTCTGCATCCTGTGATGTATATTTCTCGGAAACTAAATGCCGCAGAGAAGAATTACTCGGTCCTAGACCGTGAGTTATTGGCTATGGTTTGGTCAATCCTGAAACTTCAAAGATTTCTTCTTGGCGCGCATTTCATTGTGGAAACGGACCAGAAAGCTATTACGGCTATTCAGAGTAAAAATCTGAAGAGCGCAAGATCAACGCGATACGCGATTGCTCTTCAGCCTTTTCATTTTTCGGTGCGAGCTATCCGTGGTTCAGAAAATGTGATGGCAGATATCTTATCTAAATGCCCACATGATTCCACCTAACCGTTAGATCCTGATATTTTTACAGATCTAACTCTACTACACTTTTTTCTATACTAAAATATGTACACATATGTAATATATAATATATTGATTGTATCACTACTTAGCGGTTCATTGATGTATATTCACCGCTGATCTTTCGATGGTTTTTTTTTCGTCTTTGATAATCATGATGTTAAGATACCTAAGATGAAATTTTTGGATAAACTATTGTAGAAAGTGTGGCATTGCCAGTATTGTAGTATGCGTTGGTGACACCTCTCTGGAAATATTTATACTTAGAGAAATACTTTCTCTGAGATCTTGAGATATATTCTCACTTGTCGTGCCATATGACGACATAGTCTCACATTAGGCGTTACATTTGTTTGGAATGCTTATCATCTGCGCATTGTTATTCGTGCGTTGTGAGCCTGTTGTATGATGCTCCTAGATGTTTTTAAAAAAAATGTACCATTTTTTTCCCCGGGGGGTGTGGTAATCTGTTGCGCACATATTTTTGACGCACAGATTACGACATAACTAATTGATATGAAAAAAGAGATTACTTTTGTTACAATCAAAGTTATGTCATCCATGATTTGATTTATACTTTTGATTATGTGAATGATCTCCCCTTGAATATTGATTTCGCGGATGAATACCGAATTTATGTAATTTCTCATTTGTTAGGGCCAGAAAATAGATTGATCTTGTTCAATATGTTTATGGCCTGAATTTATATGTATTACTTGTCTAGTACAAGAAGATTCAGTCTTATATTGTATATCTTTGTATGTTTAGGTCGGACTATATTCTTTGTGCCGAACACTGGGGCAGGTATTCGTTTTTCGAGGCATGCGTAGTGAGTCTCGATATTGCCGCCTGATATGGCTGTGTGTGTAATTTTGGGCTGGTCCCTTTTAAGGGTTGAAAAGTGATTTGTGCATGTTTTTCCAGGAGAAGTTAGTGTCTCTGCAAGAGTCTATTTGTCAGAGATTCTCCTCATGCACTTTGTTATTAATTCGGACTCCAGGTAATACCAGACCCTTTCTTTTGATGATCTCTACGTGGTTAGGCCTAGATGGAGTCGTGTTTCGAACATCGTTGGTCGTTGATATACCATTGAAGATGACAGGTTTCCCAACAGAGCTTATGTCTACATGTAACAACCTTAGTAATGTGGAACTGTATGGAAACTCTAGGAAATTATTGATATTCAAATTGTGAATTAACTTTGGCTTATCATTATCCTTCTGCTGGGTGAGTGAGCAAAACTCAGGAAGGCAGCCATCTTGTTTTCTTGTCATCGTTATGAATCACTGTCAAGAGAACAGTCTATCAAACTTACTATCGGACAGTGATATGGAGATCTCACTAATATGAAAACCCCTATCGTGGTTTAACTTTATTACATAAATATTTGATATATGTCGCTGGAGAACTTAGCCAAGGAAAAGGTTCGGCCAGTGAACTCTTTACATGTTTACACACCCACACCCACTGATGCGTTCAGTCAGTTAGGGGATGTGGCAATAGTCTGCCAGAACATTGAATGATTCCTTATATCTTCCATCATATTTGAATGCTGCATGAAATATGATCTACTGTTCAAATGCCTAATGATGTATACGTCAACATGTTCCTATGACTATGTTCCGTGCTGTCCTGATGTGTGCGTCCCTATTAAACGGTGTGAAATGCCCGCTGCAGTTCAAGTCGTCATTGCCTTGCATGAGAGTGTGTGAGAGATATTATCAAGTGGTCGTTTACACAGAACCATTACACCATTCGCGTTACTTGACACTCCCACTCAATGTCAACATGACAGGTTGATTCAATGGTGCAGAAGTAATCTAAAGAAGACCTTCTTCAGTGATGACCAGTACACGACTCTAAACATAACAGACACATGCATCCAGACGTTATCAGTCGTCATCAGCGATATCTGCATTATGAGAATTACAGTATTTTCCAGTTTTATATGCAAGTTCGAAATATCAGGTAACTCTTTTCAACAAGAGTGACAGACAATGTACCTTCGCGACGACAGAGGGAACAAGTGGGTAACTTACGGTGTTTCCAGTTTCCAGTTCCCTGTGCTGTGTACGACAACATAGCATTCTGTGTCAAGGTGGAGTGACAGTTGATGACGAGTACAGTGATGGTACCTGCGCCTTTCAACATGGGAATCTGCTTGTGCTATGTCATCTGATGCCCATCGATTGTAACGGGAAAAGAAGGAACTTTTTGCTATTTGCAAGATAAGTGGTTTTGTTGTTGTGGAAACTGTGTTTATGTATGTATGCTATCAAGTCTTCTCGTGTTGCGCATTATGTATTCTATTAACTGTTTAGTATAGGATTTGGTGCATAATAATTGAGAATTGATACATTATTTAATACATTAATCTCTTGAGGAAATATTTATTGTGTGAGGTGGAAATTAATTGTCTAAATTTCCAAGGACATAAACTTATTATAATTATAAGTGGTTGATACATATAGTGAACTGGGTGAATAAGTCACTATGGATTTTGATATGGATCCTGAGTGTGATGTAGATCCTACAGATATAAGACCTATGTTGGAGTGTGCATTGGTGGTAGGAAGAGATAAAAAGGGATTGAGAGGCCCACGACTTGGAGCATGGGTGATGGATGATTTTTTGATTAATGTGTCAGCATCCCTAGAGTTATTTGCTGAACATAACTTTAAGTTTGTTTGTAATTTGGTACTGGCTAAGGATTTGGTTAATTTGCTACGGCACTTTCGTGTGTTTTTGCAACAATATATTGAGGTTGAACACGGACATATTGTGCAAAACATATACAAAATAATCCACAACGATGTTTCTGACGTGCAGAAAAGGGAATTGAAGAATGAGAAACAAACAAAAGTAAATAAACAAAGAGCTTTACAGGAAAGAGATAAGTTTTTACAGGATGGTGCTGAAAAGAAAAAATTACAAGAAACAGTGTCTAGGCTCACAAGTGAGTTACAGAAATCAAACTTGGAGCTTACTAGTGTAAAAACAGCTTTAGACTCTGCATGCAGTAAGGTAAAAGATTTGGAAGTCCAGATAAATGATAAGCAGGGCGTAGTTAGTAATCTCACTCGAGAGATTGAAGAGAAGAGAGCGATGTATGATAAACTGAAGATTGAGACCAATGTACGTGAGAAGAGTTATATAGATATGCTTCATGATGTGTTGGATGAGAATGATATTCTCAGTAGCCAACTGAAAGAAAAGAATAACGTATCTCCCGAGAAGATTAATGAGTTGAAGGAACAAGCTGCTAAAGTTGAGGAGCTTCAGGCTCAGGTGTCCCTTCTTCAGCCACAGATAGAAGACGTGCAAAACAAAAGATTAAGGAAATTGGCACGACAGAGGAGGGAAAGCAAAGAAAAGAATGTAGAAAATAGAGTAGAGGAGTTATCGTTTAAGAAAGAGGAAATGACTGATATTGAGAAATTACTCATGGAGGAGAAGAGTAAGGTTTTAACATCTAATGACTTAATTAAGCAACAAAGCGAAGACATCTCACTTAGAAATGCTGAGATTAGTGATCTGAGAAAAAGAGTTAATGGTTTGGTAGATGTTGTTTTATGCATCAAGGGGTTGTCTACTGTCAATGTTGACAATAGTAGACAGAAGGTTGTTTATCAACAAGTAAAACAAGCAAGGAGCCAGCCCTATACATTCTTTGCTGAGACGAAAATCGAACATGATGGACGTAGATCCCTACGTGGCAAATACAATTTCCCACGTACTACTTCTGGAAAAAATACTGACTCGTGGCGTCAGGCCAGCAAAGATAATTCTGCTATAACAGTCAGTTCTGTAGATTACAAAAAAAAAATGGAGATAACTGTCAATTTAAAGTTCAAAAGACCAACCATTATTCTGGTTATGGAAATTCTGATAAACTGATAATAAGGGACAAAGCTATTGGTAATACTTGTGCCCAAAAAGTTGATAACCGTAAGAATTGTGTTATCACTAGTACTGAGCAATTTGGTAAGCATATTGTCACAAAGGAGAATAGAAACAGTTTTGGTGAAAGAAATAACTACATTAAAGGTTATCAGCCTTATAATGATGGTTCTAGAACAAAACAAAATCCATCGGTTAGATATTTTTATAGAAGTAGAAATACTAATCATAATAATGTTGCACAACAAAAGAACAAACTTGGTTATAGTCAAGGTAACAGTACGGGTATTGTTTCAAATACGACTGCTTGTTATGCATTTTGAGTTCGAGAGAATATCTCGTTGTGTGTAAGTAGGATTTTATTTCAGCCTACTGCTGGGATGACCTTCATTTCGGTCAGGATGTTCCTATCCTTCTGTGTTATCGGCTATGTGACGAGGAAATGATGGCATCATATAGAAACCAGACGTTTTCACTTCCACACGTTTGGGTAAAATGTAAGACTAACTTTCTGTTTTACTTCAATAAATCTCACAAAGTGATTGAAATAGACATTTTCATTTGTATTTTCCCACAGTATTCGGCTTTGCGTTAAGAATCATCGCACCGAAGTTTTTTTTTACTGTGAGAGGAATGTAGGTCAACCTACGACCAGGTGTCTAGTCAAGCGCAGCCAAGTCAGCCTGTTGACCCGGTATTGTATGACGTTACCTCGCGCGGTGTACAGAATACTATCAAGGACCCCGGAGTTGTGACCTATTTTTTTTTTCTTTAGGAGTTAGTTTAAGATTGCTACAGTGTTTCTTACATTTAATTTATTTTTTGGATAATGAATTATTGTATGCACTGTTGTAACTCTATGTTATTGTT
Source organism: Oreohelix idahoensis (assembly GCA_024509875.1). Taxonomy (NCBI): domain Eukaryota; kingdom Metazoa; phylum Mollusca; class Gastropoda; order Stylommatophora; family Oreohelicidae; genus Oreohelix; species Oreohelix idahoensis. The sequence continues at coordinate 480,128 of JAMPIV010019647.1, forward strand.
TTCATAATTGTTTTGTGGATAAACATTATATGTATTATGATTGCAACGAAATTGTATCATATCACTTTGTATTGACTTATCTTTAATTTTTGTAATGGGATTGTGGATTTGTGATATTTTCATACGCTAGTCGGAAGACTAATCCACTTAGACCATATTATGTTGGACCATAGTTGCTCCGTTGTGAAGTTTGAAGCAATGATAGTTGATTCATCAAACATTGATATGTTTTGGCAGCGTTGGTTCTTAGGATAATTTTGTACTTAATGAGATTGCCAGCCCTAAGCACAAACTCATTAGCGAGGAATATGCGTTAGTTGTTTCAGAGAGTCTTGTTATTCATTAAATTTTTTTTTTCTTTTCTTATATTCTGGTGCTATGTCTAATTAATATATTACCATATACAGAGGTTATATGCAGTAACTATTGTGTTGTGAAATGTAACTTTGAAACTAAACTTGTATGTGTTATTTATGATTTTGTATTTGTATTTGAAAACATATTTTGAAAAATTGGTTTCTGGTATTTTTTTTTTTTTTGCCATGTGCTTTTTTCTGCTGAATTCTGTTTAAACTAGTATGTGTTTATTATGAGTCTACTTAAGTATTGGAATTCTTTTTTGTTAGATGTCATTCATTTGGTTAAAGATGATTTCATTTTGGTATATTAGTTATAGATTTAATCTAGAAAAAATTAAAATACTATTTTTATTTAACTTAGCTTTAAGAAACTTTTTTGTATTGTAATTTTTTAGGGAAATGTATTTTTCGTTGACATTGTTATATTTTTTCTGCGCTAAAGCGCTTAATAAGGTGTAATAATATATGTTGATATTTCTGAATTTAAAATAGTAATTTTTTTTTGAGATTGTGATATTTTTATATATCACACTTTTGTGTGTGATGCCTGTGATAAATCATTTTAGTTATGAATAAGTTTTGTAATTTAGCTAAATTATTTAGTATGCGTTATTTAGTTGGATAGTTGTTGGGATGTATTGTTGTCGTTTTTTCTATGCATTCATCTTTTGAATTTCCTTCTGCCTTTTCGGATGATTCTTCGTTTCACTCCATTTCTTTGGAAGCAGTCTATACTTTGGTTATGCTTCCATGTTTCATCTGGATGTTACTTTATTCTATTTGTATACGTTTACTTCTTATACTTCCTATACTTCCATTCTTTGTATTCTTACGTATTGTAATATGGATTAGTATATGTAACTATTGGTGACAGTTCTATTTATTTCATGCAAGGAATTGATTAGCTTAATTGTTACTATTAGGTATTATGGATCTTTCTTCCTATTTCGATTTCTTTGTTGATTTTCTGTGCTGATCATGCTTCTTTTGTTTGATCTTGACTTTACTTCCTATTTATTATGTCATGTTTGGTCTACAGTAATAATACTTAACTTTGTATGTAAATGATTATTTCGGTGTATTTAGCAGATTATTATGGGTAATTTGTTTATTGTACACTTGCTTTATTATTTGGCGAGGTATTATTTTGACCTTATCATAAAACTATTGTTGTAAGCATATATTAGAGCTTAGCTGTCCCCTTATTTTTCATTGATGTAGCTTTTTTCCAAAAAAATGATAAATCATTTTTTTCTCCGGAGCGGGTGGTAGCTGTTAAGGTCAAAGGGGAGTGATAAGTACTATGGTGATTATACAGTGTGAATTCAGGGTTGTGGCACTTGTTGGCTTGTTTAATTGTGAGTTGTTTAAACATTTATATGTTAGAAAACAGAGTGTACAGAAAGCGTGTGAGCGCTAGTCATGTAGTTATTCTGTACTGGTTTCGGCCGGCTGTGAATAGCTCACGGCGAGTCCGTGAACAGCCGAGTCCGGTGACTGTTTGGCGGGAGATGTGTGTTCCCGTGGCAGTCGGAGAGGAGTCTAAGTTTGGGGCGTTGACTGGAGTCAGCCCTGTGTCTTGTGTGTGTTCCCAAGGGTAGTGTACGGGAACGATGTTTGGCCATTTTTCGAGGTGTACCATTATTTGCCTATTTTAGGTGTGATTATCTGCAGATAAGAGAAGATAAGGTGTACTTTATGTTAAGGACATGTTCTGGGGCCTTGGTGTCTACAGGCCGATGTCCTCGGGTTTCCCACCCTTATGTTTCCTTATGGAGGGAGAGTTTTCTGGTGAATGTACTTTATTTAAAGAGATTATAAGGCCAGGATTTGTATAGGCCAGATTACTTGTAGACTGCAGAGCGGACAGTCTTTTGAGTATATATATATTTAAGCCTGTGTGGCGTTTTGGTAATTGCAGTGTATACAGTCGTTGAAGTATTCCTATAGATTTAAGCCTGTGTGGCGTTTTGTAACTGCAGTATCAGCAGTCGTTCTGGTGGATTTACTGATGTAACATTAGAACTGCGATGTAAACAGGGTTTACATCATACTGAACAGCTGTGACATTCTGCGCAATTGATTATTATTGATTTTTGTGTATCCTGTTGTACCTGTGTAGTGTATCGTACCGGATTGATGTTGCTGTGTGAATAAATTATGTGCTGTCAATTGGAAATGAACACTAGTCTGATTCGTTGATCTATGCTTGACAGTACAGGGTGAGTGACTGTACCCTTCATACCACTCACTACAGACTTTATACACAGGAACAATACAGAGCTAGCCCATTTATCATCTGCTCTGTGTGGGCGCAGGTACTCCAACAGTCTAATCACTTCAACAGAGATATACTCTTACCAACCATATATTAACAGTACCAATTGCCCTGGGATATCTTTATCAGAATTATTATTATAACAGCCTTACTTTATCAGTGGATGACCTCCTCCCGTTACTTTATCAATGACCTAATAGGTGACATAAAAGGTGGCATTTAGATTGACATGAGGTATTAATATTAACAGCTTATAGTCGCTTTTGGTCCGAAAAGGGTTCATAAAGTAACTGAATATAATTATTTTACCACATATGTCAGTATTATTTGGCAGTGTGTTTTCAGTTTGTCATACATGGATTGGAGGGTGGTGTGAAACAAAGCCGGCCTTGAGTATACTACTCGTCAAAAGTCAAGGGCCACCCTATTATTTTCAATAACTTTTATATAAGCGCATAGAATGGTTAAATGAAGGAAGTTTTTTTGTAAAAATGGGTGCAATATCGTCCTCTGACAATCCTCTATGCACGTTAAGCATAAAAACAGCTCACCGACATACATGGTGATCACGTGCAATTTGGTTTTCTGACCATAAATTCACAATTTTAATCTGTTTTTTCAAACTTCCGTACAACCAAACAGGTGAAGTAATCGTGCTGAATGACATTCCACGTGCATTGGCGACTTTTCATGAACAGAGTTCACTCTTAATTTGTTTTACAATCAGCAGACTTAGGGTAGTTTCATCACTTGCAAAAACCATGCCACCGAGAAGAAGTCTTGACGCCTTACAAAGAATGAGGGCTATAGCGTGGGTTGAAAGTGGTTTATCTGTCCATGAGGTTGCTAGACGGATTGCAGTGTCACACTTTACTATCCAAAGAATTTTTGAGAGATTTCAGGCCACAGGAAGTGTGGAGGATCGCCACCGGCCAGGTTGCCCTAGATGCACCAATAGACATGATGACCGGTACCTCTTGTTGTCAGCCCTGCGCTATCAAACAGTGACTTGTTCCACTCTAAGATGTCAGCTAAGACAAACTGTAAACGTTAATGTCAGTCAAAGCACCATTCGCAGACGTTTACATGAATTTGGACTGGCTGCTCGACGTCCTGCAGTCAGAATCCATCTTACTCCTGCTCATCGCAGAGCCCGTGTTGCTTGGTGTCGCGAGCACATCCGATGGACAAGACAACAATGGAGTCAAGTTCTCTTCACTGATGAATCTCGCTTCACTGTGTCATTCAATGATGGCAGGATTCTAGCTTGGAGACGACCAGGAGAGCGATTTACTGATGATACAATTCGAGAGGTGGATCGTTATGGTAGGGGTTCTGTCATGGCCTGCGGAGGCTTCTACAGACACGGCAGGACCCCACTCTACATCATCCAAGGCAACTTGACCAGCCAAGATACCAGAACGAAATCTTGAGACCAATTGTTCAGCCTGCTCTGGAGGCCATAGGTGGTAATGCCATCCTCCAAGATGATAACGCTCGACCCCATCGTGCTCGTGTGGTGAATGAGTTTATTCAGCAACATGGGATCATCAGGATGGCGTGGCCAGTTCATTCACCTGACCTTTCTCCGATTGAGCACCTCTGGGATGTCCTTGGTCGACGATTGTCAACAAATCACCCCCTGCCAATGGATGTTGCACAGCTGACTGCATTTCTGCTTCAGGTATGGCATGCTGTTCATCAGGATACTCTTCGGACCCTTGTGGACTCGATGCGTCTACGCTGTCTTGAATGCCTTGCTGCAAACGGTGGTCATACCCGATTTTGAAATGTCTATTTGTCCAATATCTATTGTGTGACTTTTGAAAAGGTGGGTGACACACTTCACAGCTTCATTGCGTTTGAATGTGTGTTTCCATTTCTTTACGTGACATGCCAATTTGGTATTCAATAAATGCCGTTTTGACTGATACCAATTACGTTTATATCAGATTTGTTTTATGGTTTCAACCAAAGTTTTTCTAAGTGGCCCTTGACTTTTGACGAGTAGTATTTTTTTCAAAGCGGTGCGAGGTTTTGTCATTGCGTCTTCCCCCAGCCCCATTCTGAATTGTACTCTTACGATACGAGACTCAATGTCGTACTTTTGAGTTGCATCACACTGTAATTTGGACAAGTGATTTACACTGTGGCATATTACAAAAACATGAGATATTTAATGGTCTTATAGTCTTATGATAGATATTTTTTTGTTTAAAGTTCAAGTTGACTTACAGATGGTTGCTCGGGGTTCTTTTATGTCAAAACAAAAAGCAAAAGATAATATATACAAAGAGCAATTTAAAAAAACATCAATTTAAGAAATGAAATCTATATAAATATATCTTACGTTAAAATTCGACTCAATCCAGTTTCAAGTTTTCATTTTTAAATTTCAACTTTGTAGTGGTTTTTTTGATGTTATTGTATGGTTGTTATGTTACCTAGTGTACTGTATGAGGTCAGCTGTGAAGGCTCCTGAGATAAAAGCTTATGTGAGTTACAGAAGGCCCTTCTGCTACCACTTACGACCTCAAACAGACCTATTCTCCTATAATGAGTGTTAGCTACGTTAAAAGTCTAGGGTACTGAAATGTAATATGTAGGTAATAAAATACACAGACACACACATGTAATTAATAAGTCTAATAATAATAATAATAAACTCTATAATACACTGAACTAACACTGGCTGTTAAAGTTTAAGTTTAAAAATGTTTTAAATTTATTAGTCCCGAACCAATTGTTTCTTTTGGTCAGAACCTATGAAATGATAGGTATTTATCAATGAAATGCATATATATATTGCATAATCAAATATAACTTTTGTACATAGGTATATTATTACAATGGTTAATATTAATGGTATCTACAATGTCTTGGGAACACTAGCACTGGATGGTTAGTTGGGGTGGCGTCATCATGCCTAATCTATGGTTACAAAGTTCATAGTCCTTGACATATGGACTGATGTTAATATTTATTTAACAAGATTTATTTCTTTATTGACGGTGGAATTAGTTTATGAATCTCCAGCAGGCCAGGTTTGCACTTTACTGGCCTGTAATGATGTAGTCCAGAATTCTTGTGGCCCACTCCTCTCAGTAGCTGGAGTAAAATGTTAGACTGCACAGACACCCTCTCTTGTACTTCTACAAGAGCATCTGACACAATCGTAGTGCCAGATCAGAAACTCTGAAACAAAATTTGTGCCATGTGTCAGTACTCTATTTACTGCGCCACTCTTACACACAACACCACAAAACAACATTACACAGACTGGGTCAGATCTCTCTGACCAACGTAACACATCTCACCCAGTTGTTATCAATTAGTACCAGTTTCCCAAGACTGCATTGCATCCGAAATATGTTCAATAGTTTCCTCTTCTATTCAATAAGGTGGGTAATATGTTCCCACTGATGTCAATAATAGATCCACCTTCCATAATCTTAGATAGGTTTTCATATATTATTAGTTTATCTCTAGGCCCTGGTCTGTCGCTGGGGACCTAGAGCAAGCACTCACTTGTCGTAATCATTTTTCATGATATGGCAGTATCAATCACTCAAAATATTAAAATAATCAAGATAAATGCTTTTTCCTTACCACAATTCAGAATTGAGAACACAGTTACTTAGGACTAGCAAAACTCAGCTGAGCTGCTGGCTAGATTAGGGCGTCCCACTGATTTTTATTTATTTATTCCGGGAAATCACCTCTAGCAGTCAAGAACTGTGTTAATGGACAGTCTTATATCAAATGGTACAAGTGTACGTCTCTCATTCACTAATATAAATACTTCTGTCCAATCAACGAACTTCCCCTCTAACTTTTTTCAAATATTCAAACCAAAAGTCAAATTTCAGTCAAATCTCAGTCAAGTGTGTATTATTTTCTGTTGGTCCGTCTGTCTCTACTTGGTTTTTCACAAAAATACATTTGTTTTTTTGACTAACTACATGCAAAAACTGCACAAACCTGCCCCCCTAAGTTATTTTTAGCTTCTATCCTCCGACTTTGCCCTTCTAGTTCATTGCAGTTTGATTTTTGCATTTGCTCAAGGACGCGTCAAAAGGTAACTTTAGTGAAATATGCACAAAAAACTGTTCGCTAGTCTGATTTGAACAATACGGTCTTTCGTCAATATCTTCCGTGTTATCTGTCCGTCTGTGTAATTAAAAGTATATTATTTCTCTGCTCAAGATGGGCTATCAAACTAGCTAGGTTTTATTTTCATAACTTTATTATTAAAGAAAAACCTACTTTTCTCAAGGTTAGTTTTTGAAATTTGTTTTTGAACCTTCGTCCACGCGTTTGCCGCTATATTCAAATAAAACAACCAAGTACCGTAAAACGTCCAAGATACGACTGTTTCTAACAAGAGCTAAGGTCGTTTTTCTACCAATTCCTTACATTGTGTCAACTAGTGGCGTGAATTTTTTTTCTTTAAACTACAAATTGCGTCTTTTTGCTTTTTAGATTCAAACACGTGTTCAGTCATATTTTTTTCCCTTTTATCTCCGTTTCCCCTCCCGTCTAAAAGGGTAAACCGTTTCGTCTGCATGTCTAACTAGTTTCAATGGTGGTAGAAAGCGCTGGCGTAGGCGAGAATGTATCCTCGTATCTTACGTATAATTTTATCCCTACAGGTTATCTTACCCGTTATCTTTATAATTGGAGGTATTTTAACGTTGCATCACTGCATTTTTCACCACAAACTTTTAAAATTAGATTTTATTCGCTTCGGCGCCCCTCTCTAGGATGACGACCGGTGTGATGCACCACTCGCTTAGTAAAAGAGGTATCCGTGGTGAAGCTGTGATGAAGCTGTAATGATGTCTATGAATACACAAATATATAAGTATATAAGTGTGTGTATGTGTGTGTGCGTGTGTTTGTGTGTGTGTGTGTGTGACGAACACCTTATTGAGCAACTCGAGCCAAGAATAACACGAAATAAATATACAGGTTATTCAGTGATCTGATTTTAAATTTTGCACGCTAATTCGATGTTCTAAGTGCACTTCTATGTTTTAATAAATTTTTTTTTAATTTAATTTTAAAATTAACAAAATAAATAGAATTTCTGTTGGAAAAAAATTATCACTCGCATTCTAGATTTGTTAAAATTGTTCGCATGCACGCAGATTTCCTGTTATGACACACATTCTTAGTATGAACTTTTACAACTACAAGAGACGCTAACAATCGTATAATACTAACCAACCAGAAGTTACAGTTCAAGTGTGATGGACTGAATCACTCTCACGAATTCAATATGTGCAACTCTTAGATAACGACTTCGGGGCAGTTTTTGATTGATTGGTTGTACATAGAAACATGCAAATGGTAATGTTACTTCCGTTCCCTTGACGTGATCATTAAGTTAACATTGATAATTTCTGTTTGTTTTGTCTCTTGGTTTAGTTCAAACAGTAAATTGTAAAATTGTTTGTGGACAAATTAAAAGTGCAGGAAAAATATTTGTATCCCCTTTAGCGCTGATTATGTGGCAGATAAAATCTTGCAAAAATCAATAATGGACAAAATAAGCTATTAAGCCTTATAACATTTCCCTTTCCTCAGTTGCAGCAAATCGTGATGTCTCAGCGAATAGTAAATATTGTCTGTATTTTAACATTATTTTTTTTTTCAAATCCGTATTCATACATTGTAAATATGAATTCTTACATCAGTTTTGTGGGTATTGTGTGGATAGATAACGACAATGTATGCTTTTATTGACACCATAATAATGCGATACCATGTTGACGATAGAACTAATGTTTGCTGTGATAACTGTAGTGCCGGTTATCATTTATGAATTGACATTTTATTACCTCTATATTTCATTTAGTGACGCTGATTTCATTGGTCCAGTAATGATTCTCTCAGTCTGGTTATGTACTCTAGTAGTTCTGTTAAAGTTGAATTTTAAAGTGTGTACCCAGACTAGTTAGTTGCTTATCCTTTACAGGACGTGGCAATCAACCCCAGCATTTATTGGCTGTTTGTGATTTTTCTAGGCAATTTTTTTCATTCAGTAGTTTGCCATTGCTTTCTGAACGGTACGGCGCTTATACCATTGTTAAAAATCACACAAAGCGATCTGCTACCAAACCGCCTGCAGCAGGTTTCGAACCTGGTATATCTGGATTATGAAACTGCGTTCATATCCATTAGGCCACAGACGCCGACGTACCCAGACTAACATTCCATATTCCAGTGCAGATGTCACATTGCCTATATACCCCAGATTCACTATTTGATTGTTTGCGTCCTGCTAGTTTTAACATTAATGTCATCTCTCTCTCCACGTTTTAGTTATCATCTTCTTCCTTTGGTCCTTAGTCGCTGACTGACAAGGCAATCAGTATCCAACACGCTTTGTGGTGTCTTGTAGGGTTTCAAATAACAGTCTCCTTTTTGCTCGGTCGGAAGCATTCCTACGTGTAGTGCTTCAGCTCTGGTTCATGCTCAGAATCTCTGCCTCTAAAGTTCTCCGCAAATGGTTTATAGCTGTCAGGGTACTGTTTAAACGATGATGTCCCCCGATGTCAGGATACTATATAAGATGTATGATGATGGGGGGTGGCGTGTGTAGATGATGAAGATCAACAATGCCAGGGGTATGCAGTAACACAACGCCACTGGTTACAGTTCCATGACATTTATTAGAACATTCACATACATGTCCTGGATATCAAACTTCTTGTCAACAAACACTGAACCAATACTTAGGCTAACACTGCCTGTACGGCATAACGAACTACCGTATTCATACACAGTCTCTCCGACTACACAATAACAATGTACAGAATGTCCTTGGTGCGGTATACACTCTTCGCACACAATAATAACTCAAACAACTCTACGTGCGGAAAAAACACCCTCGCACTAATACAACACCATCGCACTAATACAACACCATCCAGGTGTATATCACATATCATTAGTGATAGGCGGCATGAACATCGCCATATAGATTCAAAGAATCCTCTCCAGGCGGGAAAATACACTTCGCCTGTACTTTATCTATTCTAGCTACAAGGTGGGAAACGCGTCGCCTTACTCCTCCGTAGCTCCAAGGTGGAAAAACGTCACCTTATAATGTTCTCCGTGAACATACTTATCTGGCTCCAACAGGAGCGTCTCCAGACGAGAAAATCATCGCCATTACTAAATAAATGGATAGGGCCTATCATAGCTTAAATATCACTATCACAACTATGGAACCTCTCAGTCACAAATACGAGCTTACAGCTCGGCTTTCAAACACACACTCGAGCGCCCAGCTCGGCTGTCAAACACCGAATCATCCAGTCACACCAGACTTGTGTTCACTACATGCTTTCTCCCAACGCATGCACAAGTCACACCATGTTGACATAAAGTCAGACATTAACTCAGTAGCTGAGTTACACTTAAACAAGTGTTTACAACATCAGTTCAGTGACCCTTCACACCAACCTCTATCATCATTCTTACTCATGAAAATGTTCTGTGACAATAGCCATCCTTGCTTTCACTTTCCTTCAGGTGTCCATACCATGGCAGTTCTTTCAGGGTCTCTTCTGAGGAAGTGGCCAACCCAATTCCAACTTCTACCAGCTATGATGGTGTGCATGCCTTCTTGGTGGTTCCGAGTTCTTGATTGGTGATGGTGTTCGAAGCATTTTTCTTAGGCAGGTTGTGTGGAAAGAGGACAATTTGTACATTTCCTTTTCTGTAATTCTCCATTATTCTGCGCCGCAAGAAGTACATAAATTACGCAGTTCTCATTTATTTTTAATTAAGTTTAAGTACTGTACTGGGAAGATTTCCACATGTTATTTAGGGTGGAGAAGGCAATTCTGGCTTTATTCATTAGACTACTGATGTCTGGGCCAAGGACACACTGGCTTAGGTGAATGTTTATATTGTGCCTTAGTACTATCTGGCGATTTGTGCTGAGTACTGTTGTTTACCTATGGCTGACTCAGCCAATAAGCACCAATAAGTAAATATCTTAAGAACCCCCAAGATTTTTGGGACACCCCGTGACATACGTGGATGCAAGATCGTCGGGGTCACAAGCGATATATCGAGAGGAGTAGGGAAATCTTTTCTCTCTCCCCCATGGCAACGTGTATTCTTGAAACGCACACAACGCTCAGCGCAACGTATATTTCGATAATGTCATTATGTTTGAGGCTTTTGTCTTCTTATGGCAAAGCACACACTTTCGACCTGGACCAGTATCCATCTGTTATATCAGATAGTAATTACCATGCAAAAATGAGTGAACTTTATCAGCTTATAAACTCTCTGCATCAGAAAGGACAACTAACGTATATCAGCTAGCATGAAGTAGTCCTGAAAATGACTTTTAGCATTAGCGGCGTTGAGAAATACTTAACAGTGAAAATGACTGTTAGTACTAGTGGCGTTGATATATGTTTAACCCTGAAAATAGCTGCTAGAACTAGCGGCGATGTTAAATACGTAACCCTGAAAATGACTGCTAGCACTAATAGCGTTGATAAATACTTAACCCTAAAAATTGTGCCAGTTTCAACCCAGGTTCATTAGCTTATGAGATGACTTACTTATGTATCCTGCTTGGACTTTACTAATAAAAGGGTTCAGGACCGTCTTAACAGCATTGTAGGCCCTGGGCAAAGCAATGCACTGGGTCCCTACCAGCCCTACCCACCCACGGGAATAAAATTGATGTCTTATGAACAATATGGCAGCATCCCAGCATGGGGCCCCTAGAATCGTGAGGCCCCTGGGCACTGCCCGTGTGCCCATGAATTAAGACGGCACTGAATGAGTTCCTTGCGATAGTGAACAATCTAAACGTTGATGGACCAATTGAGCATGTTTTAAAAATGCTTGTTATTTATTATAGTTGCTGATGTTATCCTGTCTTCTTCTATTGCAACAGCCTATCTTATCATGATAGTCTATTGTTTGTATGTCTAATGTTCTGACGCTCAATATTTTGACAATAGACAACTCACGATGAATTGCAATGACTGGGTAACTCACAGGTGACAATCAAAGAGAACGTATTCACATGCGGCAGTCTCCGTGCCAAAATATAAAGATGATAAGGTTATACAGTACGTTGGTACTGTTGTTCGGCATACATTTTTTGGTTACTGGTCAGGAAGCTAGTTGGTTAACACTTGAATACTTCTTCGATTAATATTCTGGCTCTTAGTCTACCATTTCCTACAAACGTCTATACTATAATTTCATCTGGCTTGGATGTAATAGCTGGTTCACTACCAGAGATGTAAACTCGTTCCTTTAGCCACAAGTAAGGTTCTGAGTTAATTCTAAGCTAGGTCCGAACTGGACTGTTGCTGCAAATCCGGTGTTCTTGACTATCTTCCCTTGTGACAACTATCTGTGATTTACATACCAATTTTCTCTGTGTGACTTGATGGAACAACACACATGACACAGCTTGACCCCGACATTCTATTATCATGAAGAAATCTTGTCTCGCCTTTCTGCAAACTGTAGTTGGTACAACAGATGGCTATTGTACCCGAGCTGGGACCCAAAGATGCAGCAATAGTGAATGCAGTCAGCGACCCATATCTTGACTCCTTGCATCAGGATCAGCGAACCAGAGCTAGTCAAGACCGTGCTCCACCTCCACGTGGTGGTCCTGGAAACAGTCTGCAGCAGTGCAGTCTGGCTGAGCGAGCACGGATCGAAGAGGGAAGGCAAACCCGGTCCAAAAAAATGCCGTGCAGAAGTCGGATGTGTCGACCGAAAGGTGCAGATATCACAGCTCAGGCGTAAACAGACACAACGCAACCACCGTCCTTTTCAGGACGAACGAGGAAGAAGAAGAAGTACCCGAGCTGGTCACCACTTCCACATGACACGGATGGCCGCTACTTTTAGACTATGCTAACCTTCTCACTGCTAAATAACCGAGCAAAAAGCAAAGGGCAAAGAGAGCTCTTCCCGTCTGCCTACAGGTTTTATACCCCTCTGTCATGTGACCCAAGTCCTCTTATTCACTAATTACCCCCTCGTTATTCTAATCCCAGTTATCTTCCTTTCCTACCACAAAATGACTGCTAGAACTAGAGACATGGATAAATACTTATAAGATTCCTAAATGGAAAGATCATCCGAAAGGCCTTCCCTACTGGAAAGATCTCCTCCAATTTCAGGGCAGAAGCTATGGCACTACTGCAAGCCCTGAAAATCTTCACCAGACCCGAACAACAACTACCAGCTAAGATAGTAATCTTCACTGACTGCAGATCATTACTGGAATCAATACAAAACACCAGAAATGATAACATGATGAATGAGATCAGATCTGATCTTAACATCATACAAAGGTCATCAACCATTGCCCTTCAGTGGTTACCCTCCCATTGTGGAATTGCTGGTAATGAGAAAGCAGATGCTCTATCAGGACGTGGCAGTAAAATGGAACAATACAGCCATCCATTGCCGTATCGGGAAGCAAAAACCACCACCCACAACAAGTACAAAAACCAGTGGAAGGAGGAAGGGGATATATACAGCAGAGATGACCCAATACACCATCTAAACAGATACCAACAGACCACAATGTTCCGCCTGAGAACTGGCCACTACAGATTACTAGGACATCTCTATCACCTCAAGATATCTCACACAAATGAATGCCCATGTGGAACTGGAATCCAGACCCCAGAACACATTCTCCAGAACTGCACAACCCATGATGACCCGCGACGTTTGACCTGGCCAAGGGTTGCTGAGCTCCAGCAGAAGCTATGGGGCTGCCGCGCTGACCTGGTAAAGACTGTGGACTTCGTCCTGGCGACAGGCCTACAGATTTAGCATGACTACAAACTGAACGCAGAAGAAGAAGAACCCTGAAAATGACTGCTAGCACTAGAGACGTTGATAAACACTTAACCCTGAAAATGCTAGCACTAGAGGCGTTGATAAATACTTAACCATGAAAATGCTAGAACTAGAGGCGTTGATACATACTTAACTCTGAAAATGCTAGCACTAGAGGCGTTGATAAATAATTAACCCTAAAAATGACTGCTAGCAATAGAGACGTTGATAAATACTTAACCCTGAAAATTACTACCAGCACTAGAGGCGTTGATAAATACTTAACCCTGAAAATGCTAGCACTAGAGACGTTGATAAATACTTAACCCTGAAAATGCTAGCACTAGAGGCGTTGTTAAATACTTAACCCTGAAAATGCTAGCACTAGCGGCGATGATAAATACCTAACCCTGAAAACGTTAGCACTAGAGGCGTTGATAAATACTTAACCCTGAAAATGCTAGCACTAGAGGCGTTGATAAATACTTAACCCTGAAAAGGACTAACAGTATTTCTCCGCTAGCATGAGAAAACGATGGTAGTACCTCTGCCGAGAACACAGCAAGAAACACCGTCGCTGTTTAGAATTTGTGATAACCTTTGGTATTTTAATACACACCGACTCATATGTGTATGATGGTTAGAATCAGCTGCATTGTTTTTGTTGGCGAGGATTATAATGTCATTGATGACATGGAGGTTGTAATGGTGGTGATGACAACCCGTGGAATGAGTACAGTGTTCTTGAAGTCTGCTTTTTACCTGTCGACAGTGCTAACGCACTTAACAACAGGTGGTTGTATATTTACTACATTCTAAAATAAATAGTGGAGAAACCGTTAGCAAAATGTCGTATAATCACATATATTCAGTGAAGTTTTTTGTGGTCTCAATTATTTTTCCTTTAGAAAGCGTGGAGAGTAAAAAACACACAATAGGGAGGCAACAATTTATTTCAATTCTGTTTCAAATATTTAATTATTTCCCGTGGAAATAAAAAAATAAAAAATGTGCACTTTTTTTTTCAAAACTTTAAACAGACTTAAAACAATTTCCTGCAGTAATCAGAATCAACAATGTGAGTTCTGATCCAGATCCTCTAAACGATCTGCATATATTGAAAAGTTAACTCGCTGGATTCTCTTATTCCACGCCATTTGTTTGAAGTGCATACATGCTCATTAATGGATAAACAGCAGTAAACAGACTTATAAACAGTTACCTGCCTTGAATAACAAATCATTACAGATACATTTATTTGGACCTAAAATGTGTATAGATTTCCAATATTTTAAAGCAATTAATCAGTCATTACACATTAGCTTCAGATGGATCATGGGACTTTGACAAACACAACCCACAATCTACATGGTCAGTGCCATCAACGTAAGTTCTTTCCATGTTTTTCCATCATTGTTTTATGTCTATCCGCACTTCTCTTTTTCATTTGTTCTTTGGTTTACTCTACCGTTCTTACCCTGTGGGTTCCAAAGCAACGACTGCTTTGTAATGTTATCAACAGGTTTCCTCAAGATGAGTCGTCTGCAGCGTTTTATTCTCATCCCTTGTTCCACTGACACTTGTCAGGTTCTTGTTATCATGTCCACATGGGTGATCTTGTCGTTCTCCTCAATTCTTCTGTTCTACACAAGCATTCATTTATGAACATGTGTAACTTTTTTATTATTGTTTTTCTTGTTCTCCATGTTTCAGAGCCATACAATAGGACTGACTGAGGTGAAGATTCTTATTTTGTGTTGGGCGTGGTTTCTCTTGATCTCAGTATATTTCCAAACGCAGTGAAAGCTCTTCTGGCATATCGTGTTTTTTTTTAAATTTACGTATCATTGTCTGTCCCTCCGACTTCGTCTATATTGCTGTCATGATATGTGTATGATTCTTCGTCCTGTAGACATGTATCTTTTTCCATTTTTAAAAATTATTTTGCTTGATGTCCTCGACTCACTTCAATACAATGACGGTACATGAACGAAATCCATATCTTTGAATCGTTATAGGCCCAGCGGTAGGCTGATGAGTTAGCAATGGATAAAATGAATGACAGCATAATTCAGTGAGTACAGTACATAATAATTCATAAACAGCAAAAACATTATACCCAGTGTAGCTCTCGAGGGTCTCGGATGACATAAAAAAATAGTATATGGCTTCTTATCCGTCATGCATGTCGTAGAGGGCGGGTAATCTTGGGTTGTACATGAGGTTGGCAGCCTCATTATGGGAAAAAAATTGCAACATAACCTATCGCTGCAAGAGCACGTGACTGCTTGATGCAGACTTCCTGTAAGTTGACTCCGTGTTTGATATGGTGCGCAATGGATGATGATCACTGATGATGATAATAAAAATGACTGCAATGATGATAAAAATGTAACTAAAACAAAGAAAAATGTTCATATTGTAACTTTCAAAATGGTAAAAAAAAAAGTCAACAGCTACAGGACAGAAATTTCGCACAAATAGTTCAAAGACAATGAGCAATCACAGTCGCCCAGTAAACCAGTTGGTGTTTGTATGCACAGACAATCTTCATCGCCATTTTTGTTATCTGGCTGATCGTCTTGGAATAAATCAGAATCAGCAAGTAATATTTCCCCATCTTCTTTCCAGACAAACTCCCCTTCCTGATTTATTTCGTCACCGCCTACACAGGCTTCCTCATAACCGTATATTGACCTTATAATAATCAATTTATCCCATGTTTTCACAGAAGCCAAGAAACCTCCCCTATGTGTGCAAGCCTTGTTGGCGTCTGCGTAGCTCATCGGTGGCGTGAATTTTCCTATACATACAGTAGTGGTTCCGGCACTGTACAGACTGAAACCGTTGGATTCGATGCAGGAAAAACTGTGGTAGAAGCTTCCCTCGTTCTCTGTAGGTACCGGGTGGTGTTCATTGATCCAAGAAGCAGGCGTACACAAGTGGGTGGACGAATTATACATGAAGCTTCTACAGGTGTCATACGTCATGATACACATGGCAGCACATGCACCAACAGAATCTTTGTACCAGGCTGGCCCCAGTCGTATAGGTCCCTTTGTCAGGTTACTTTCTAATCGAAATATTGCTTGCATAACCTCAGCGGAAGTCAAAGGCTGCCTTTGAACAATGGCTAGAGAAACTGTTGAAGAAACAAATCATAATACATTAGAGTTCCAATTATCTTATCCGAATTGACTCATGACAGGGGCTATTCTGATAACAAAATGTCTTATAACTGGACAAAGAGCAAAAGAAGAACACACTTTTATTCACGAAAAAAACACATTTTATTAATTAGTCTTAAATACGAGAGCTTTCCAACATAAAATTGGTCTTGAAATTATCTGTCAAGCTGTTTTTTGCGGCCGCCTCGGCAACACATTTTTCGTCCATTTTCAACCTTCGTTTACCCGCTTTATTCAACAAATTAATAGACGTATTTCCATTTTTTACGACATTGTTCGAACACTAAGTTTTCGTTTTTTTGCATTTATAAACTCTCTAAAGTTCACAAATTTGAAAACTAAACTGACTACAGCATTAAACTGAAAACATCTAGGAACAGACTGTTGCGACTCCCCCATCTGTAGCGATGCTGGGGTTTATATTCACCTTCAATTGTATTATTTAGTATACTTGGAATCTACTTGAAGGTGTGCTTCGGAGATTGTTCCTACTTTCACACTTAATATGGCATGTAGAAATGCCGGTTATAGTTTTCTTTTCAGCCTTATTTCCCAATCCTGATCTTCAACAATAGAGAAGCTGCAAGGCCAGGTTGGACGTTAGGACGACATGATATTTATTTGCATTACAAGCTTCAATAGTTTCAATCAACATATATATATATATGACAATGGCCTATTTTAGCCAGTCTTGTACGTCACTATGCAGTCTGCTAACAACGACATGTCCTCGACATGTTCATGCAGATTTTAATATAAAGTTCCATCTTACTCACGTCAGCATACAATACACACTTCTCTTTGTAATAGATTAGCAACAACCCAATGAAGCATATGGGTGATATATATGCTGTAACACGTTGTGACTTTGAAGAATTAATACATTCCAGCAGCTGAACAAATGTGCGTCTATACACTTTGAAGAACACAGAGAAAAGGCCTCGAATGCTACTTGACGTCTGTCAAGCTGATACCGGTTTGACTTCTGCTAAATCTTGCCCAAAAGACAATGACGTACTTCCGAGTAACCCGTAGATACGGTACATCAACAATGTGGTGGGTTTTGAGGGTAAAGAAAAAGTAGTCAGAATGTGTCTACAGAGTGAGGTCAGCTATGCAAGTCCCTGAGTCTAATAGTTGAAGTTGATGTTCTCAGGGTACCTGTCTGCTACCACCCTACGATCTCACTCTGCGATTTATTTCGGGTAACTAGTGTTTGTGATGTTAATTTATATGGCTTGGTGTCTAGGGCAATGGAAATGTAGTGATAATTGCGTTAAACAAATACACATGTACATTATTAAAATTAAATAAACAAGACTGGGGTTAAATTTATGATATATTTGTATATACAATTTAATTTCCTGTCCCTCAAATTGTTTTAGGACAGGAATGTTTAACTTAAAATGGAATTATGGTTTTATCAAATTAATTACACAAGAAGGACATCTGTCCAATATATTTTAATTTGTTAAAGTTTCTAAACTGTTATTCCCTGGTGATAAAAACCCTGTTATACGAAGAGTCAATATTGGGAAAAACTGGTTTACACATCACTTCACATACTGTTACTGAATAGGGTGGAGATTTGAGTCTGCATAAGCCCGCTAGATATGGGCTTATCTTAAATCCTTCTAGACCCTGGATGACTGGATCGAGAACACTGCACACTTCTCCAATGCAATGTATTCTGGAAACTGCGAATACTTGTATGAGTTTATACAGAAACAACCAGCAGGTTGCCTCAACTTCTGCAGCTCCGACTTCTGACCAACTTGAAACTGGGCAATGTAACCCGCAATCAATGAAATAAGCACACACTTTGTTAAGGTTTAACAGGCTGTCAATGGTCACTTCTAAACAGCCGCTACTTCAGACGCAAAGGCAATTTGCTTATTACTTGCTCTGAACCTTCAGTGTATGAAATAACTTTATCAAGTGGCACCCTGCATAGCAGATGCGGTAGTTTTCTTTCCCTCTATGTCTATTTCTAACATGAACCAATCAATTTAAACTACAGCGATTTGACATTTATTTTTGAAAATCCCAACCTTTATTTACGCTTTTCAAATAAGTTCGTCAGTCGCTTTAGGAGGGGCAAAACGTCACAATTATACCCCTCCCTTCCTCCTAGTAGTGTCTACCCAAAACGAGGCAAGTCAATGTGACTCGTTTCCAAGCAACGATCAGAAAAATGTTACTTTTAAATTGAGCTGGGACAACAGTGGGATTGTCGGTCTGTTTTGTCTATTTTATTTTATGCGATAACTCAGTCACTTTTGAAGCTATCTAAAAGATGAAAAGTGATTTTTAATCAGGCTAATGTCCTTTATTTATCTAGTAAATTTGCATCTGCGACTTTATCTAAGTTAGCATCTTTGTACTTTTCTTTTTATTTATAAGTCTAGATACGTTTTTATGGGAAATAGTATAGTATTGAATAAACAACATTATTGCTTTTAATTCCTTTCTGTCTTTTCATTTTTATTCCTCCTTCTATAGAATGCATTACATTATTTACGTTTTCTGTCTTACTTTCGCCCCGTCCGCTCCCCTGAACTCAATGGTTCATTAGTTTCAGTTTGCTAATACCCAAGTGGTTTTTTACTTTTTCCATACTAACCCTCTCTCTCTATGTATCTCCCGTCTCTTTTTTGAAAGAAACACGTGTCTGCCGACTGCAAAAACGGTTTCATGTTATATTTAAAAAATTAGGACGGAGTGACGAAAAAGCCTTTGGTAATCGGGGATGGGTACCCTCGCGTGGCGTTAATAGTTTCAAAATCGCAATCAGCTCTCTGGCGTTTTTGAAAATGCGACATTCTGAAAAACGACGTCTAAAGACACTTTCGCATGTTGTAACTAATAATAAATTCTTAGAATACGTTAGTTAAAAAAAAATTCAAGGAGTGTCCAAATTTTTGCAGTAGATTTTATCGTCCTTGACAATTTTCAAATTCTTATAGTAGCGGGTTATAAACGGTAACTCTACGTCACTAGATTTGGAATTTTTTTGAAAAATATGAGCAGGGTAGGGCAAATGCTTGGCGTATTAAAGAAAAATTCAAAATGCGGTAATCTAATATATTTGGGCGAGTGTATCACGGAGATCTCACTACAAACAAACATGGTATCTTCAATCGATACCGATATGATAAAGACCAATCTTTTATGAGTTTTAATCATAACACAAACAAAATGGACTAACATAACAACCACACCAGCTCAATTACTGAGTGGCAGAGGGGGGAGGGAGTTATAAAATACACCTTTGCACTTTAAAAACTAAACAATAGAACGATAGTAAATAATGCAGATATATATTACAAATCGCGACAGAAAAGTTTCACTTTGTAACATTTTTTCATTACGTATGTTCACAAGTTCGTCTTTTGCTCCATAAAGGTGTTCCACGTATCTGGCCTCGCAAGAAAAAGCGTTTTCCTACCTTCATCGAAGGATGGCAGCAAACCCAGCAAAGTGGAGATAGTTTGTTGATGAGGCGTCACCAGGCGTGATCGTCACTGATTGCTTTGTCAGTCAGCGGCCAAGGACTGGAGTAGAAGGTGTTAGACAGAAAGGTTCAACGCACACATGCAAGAAGAAGACATCACTATATGTATTAAGATGATATCAAGAGATTGACAGGGGAAAGTCTATCACAGTGCACCATCAGTACAAGAGACAGAAGACTATAGAGGTTCATTGCAGCCGATCTTCGTTGTAGAGATGACAGCTGATGATAGATCATGATACATAACTGCTTATAATGCCTTATTAAAACTGATGTGATCATAATCGATTATACATATACACTGTATTTCCGATTTAAGACGGATCGATACAATTCGGGATCACTTACACCGTGGTCGGAGGTTGGATGACAAATTAGCCGATTGCTTTCTTTACGCTCTTCAGAAATGTCCAGTATTGATGAACATGTTACAGCTACAATTCTTAATTTTCGTACCTCACAGCCATTGCAATAAATTATTTTTTTCATTGCATCATCACTATCATTTTCTGTTGTGCTCCTTGCAGACATGAAGTCACCATTGTAACTTGTCCTGTTGCAGAATGCATACACCAAGCCATTACATTCTCCTGCAACAATGGTTTCTGTGGTCATATGGTTTCTGTGGTCATATGGTTTCTGTGGTCATATGGTTTCTGTGGTCATATGGTTTCTGTGGTCATATGGTTTCTGTGGTCATATGGTTTCTGTGGTCGTATGGTTTCTGTGGTAATATGGTTTACATTATGAGGTTGAAAGCACCATGCATAACCTCATATTTGTTACATTGTACGAATTCCCTGAGGTTGCTGTAGTCCTATATTTTAATTTTGTTGTTCTGCCTCTTCATAGACTAATCGGCATATACACCAGGCCAAGATCCAACAGCTAACTATTTTGTGTTATTTGCGCGACGTTAATTTATAGAACGGTGACCTTTTTTATTACAAATACCTTGTTAATGACTGAGTGCAGTTGTTTCTTTTTACTTATTTGTGGGAACGGTGATGCATAGTGAGTGTCCTTCAGAATATTTTTTAACTGAGCGAGACCATTATAATCAGCATTACAAATAAAAGATGTACATGATTAATATATCGTTTACTTACTTCCTTTGTTCACGCGTGACGACAGTTGCTTGTACTTATGCTAGATATATTTAAGGTTGCTGATTTCTGCGAAGCGTCGAGGAAATTATGTTAGAAATAAATGAAATGTGATACAACTCATTTATAACCCGGTACCAAAGCTTGGACACCCAAAATTCTCGCTTATCGGGTCTATAGTATCTAAAATTTGAATCTTCAGTGATTAGACATATATATGTAACAGCGCCATCTTGTCATTGCCATGGAGTCTGTCGTTTAACAGCGCCATCTTATCATCGCCATTGTCTTCGTGGTTCACTGCACAACATCTTCAAAAGGAAGAATATTACTAGGCCACATAAATCCTAGAAATAGTTGTGTTTTATATTTGTGTTTTCGCTACTTTTAGAGTATCCATCGCATGTGTTATTTGCGTGGCCCAATCACTACGCCGCGGGTGATGTGGCCAGGCCGAGTATATATAAAGATAGCAGTGAGCCGGCAAAGACTCTTTTTCGCATGAGCGGTCAGTTTGGTGAGATTCGCAGTAGAGGCAAGATGTGAGACACCCAGAGGAAGCAGAAGTTTGCACAGTGTATGAGAACACGTTTGATTTTAAGGTAGTTTAGATTATTTCCTAGTGAAATTACCATTATCTCCCTGTAGCTTTAGAATTATATTCAGCGTGAGTCTGTTTTAATGTTTAATCAAATAGATAAATAAATGTGTTTATTAAGGAGATTTATTTTAGGACATTATAATTAGTTTTATAAATGAGTGAAAATATGTGTGGATAGATTTTACTAGTGTTAAGTCCAGATTGCGGCTGTAAAGATATAGTAGGAACCTATTCCATTCATGAGACCGGGCAGAAAGGCAAATATTGTAGGAAACTATTTCCTACATGGAACCGGACAGAGATAATATCAGGGACTAAAATTTAGATAATATTTGCTAGTGCCAAGATGGCAGCCAGGACCACGTGTTAAATATGCACAAAGATGACGCATGTGAGCGACAATAACATTTTTAATTACTACGTGCTATACGCCCTATGATGTTAAGCTATTTATTATTTGAGAGCGCAGTGGGCGTATTATAACGTTTTCTAGTTTTGTTAAGTCAAGAGTAATTTTATTTTATTCGTTGATGTAAGTGTAATTTAGTGTATTTCACGATAATTGATTATAATTCTACGGTATATCTTTAGTGGGTTACTTTGAGGTGAGGATAGTCATTTAGATTCCTGGTGGGCGCAATGCCACTCCTTTGTGTGTAAGGCACTTTGAGACAGAGGTGTTTCTCTGCTTGCTCCTTGCGGAGCATGGAAACACCAATGCGGCTGGTGTCCACCACAAGCCCACAAGAAGCATTTTTATGCTATTGCAGTGGTTGTTTCGGTAACGATGTGTTTCATATGATGAGTTCCCAATCTCATTAGTCGGCATATATGACATACTTCAGAGTGCAGGGACGAATATTGAGATGGATCAGTTGCGTGGTGGCGCTTATACTCATTAATGAGAGTTCTTGTTGTACATATCGTTTAATATTATTTTATGCATATTTCATTATTATTTAGTTATTGTTATGTGTCGGGTAATTTATGAGAGCACGTGCGTCCACTTGGAAACAAATTATATCTCTTCTCGCTCCTTATGGAGCATATGGCCACCAGTGTGGCTGGCCTCCGCGTGGAGACCGCACAAACCATTCAGATGCTCTTGCAGTAGTGGTTTCGGTAGCAATCTGCGTTACATGGTGAGATTGCCAGCGTCATGCACAACACCCTACTAGTCTGATTAGACGACATGCATGGGCTGAGTGTGTGTGCATGATAGTTGGATGTTTCAGGTAGCGTGGAAGAACGGACTGTTTGGCAGGTGAGAGCACGGTGTTTCTCATTAATTATTTATTATGATTTTAACTAGTTGGTGCTTTGTTTGCGTTTCAGATTAGCAATTGAGCACTGGCTGGGTGTTTTTTTAGAAAACCAGGCAGCGCTGGGTACTAGCTGCCGCTATCTTCATATATATATATAATCGAAAGTCTGTCTGTCTCTTTCCTCATAACTCAAGAACTGCTCAACCGATTTTGATGCAGTTTGCTTCAGCGAATTGGACATTTCTCCGGAAAGGTTTTAAGCTATACCTCATCAAGGTACAGCATCAGAAGGCTGAGCGGTGAATTTTTCTTCACTCCATTCATTCTTATCTCAAAGGACAAGGGACGTAAAAACGTTACCGTTTCTTGGGTTAACGACCTTAGCTTACAAACTATATAAATCATAAACGTTATACTTTTTCGTTAAATTTAGAAGAAGTTCGTTAATTTTATGTTAAGGAAGTTTTCTAAACAAGAATTCCTGACAAGGAAACTTTGAAAAATACTCAGCTTTGTAGAATTATTACTTAAATAAACAAGCGCGTTGCAACTGTTATGCAAATTTTTAAAAATCAGGATTCCTGACAAGGAAAGTTTAATTAATTCTCAGCTATGTAGAGTTCTTACTACCAATTTTTCTACACAGAAGCCTTTATTAAAATTCTTTGTGCAGGGTCAGGGTTCCTGAAAAAGGAAAGTTTGATTACCAGCTATGTAGAGTTTGTACCATCAATTTTGTGTACACAGAAGCCTTCCTGTAAATTATTTGAGCGAGAAGATTGGTTTATGTTCTAGAAGATTTATGTATGTTCAGTCATATTAATTGGTTAGCGATTCATTTGGATATGAAGAAAAGGCAAGTAGTCTTAGTTTTTTTTCAGTTATTATTCTGCTGGGGAATATTAGCTAGCTACCTACCTACATACTAATTTTCACAGTTCATTATTAAGTTTATTTACTACTTAATAAGTTTACTGCTTAATTATTTTCAGTTTTCCTTTCATTTCTTTATTACGTTTTTGTCTTTAATTATATCGTAGACAAGGTTTGTGTGCCTCTTTTAAAAACACTTAGGTTTTTTTTAAATTTTGGATCACTTTTAGGCATTATAATCCCACTTCTCGGAAATAGTAGGTTTCCTTTTCTTATGCTTTTTTTATACACATAAGTATATTTATTCTTAGTTAAGTACTTTCAATTAATTTTATTTTTACTTTACTCTACGCCTATCACATCGTCCAACAGAAAACTTCATCACTTGGGAGACTTAGCAACAGAGGAAAGAGAATGAGAACGAGAAGGGAAGCGCAAAACATTTGTTGAATGAAATAATTACTTTTTTTTATTTAGTCTTTATTCTCCTTCCTTTTCATGTTTAAGTATGCATGTGGAACTACATGTGTGTGCTTTTAATGCATCCCATTACAGCATTATTTTATAGTGGAAAGGGCATTAATAGTGTTGGTGCTACATTTCAATACATAAGAGCGTGTGTATGGAGGTACGTGTTAAGTCCTTTTTGCGCGTGGGAGTTAAGTGTGTGAGACTCTCACATGCCCGTCTAATTTTGATAGACGCACATGTGAGTGCATCCAAGTAAGTTATATATATTTAATTATTTACGCGCCGTCGGACACAATACTTGAAACAAATAGCGCAACTTGGTGCGATCTGGTTCTTGTTGCCAAACAGCAAGTACACTGTACGGAGAGATCCATAGCGTCCTTTGTATAAGGCAGACGTTTTCGTCATATTGTAGACGGTTTTTTTCAGATCCAAATAACCGCCCAACTGGAATCGTGCTTTTATTCTGATAGGGCTGACTTAAACTGCAATCAGCTACGGTCGGGCTTACATATGGCTGACAAATTTAAGCAATGCGAATGTATTCATTGTGGGCCGAAAACGTGAGCCAAGATTAACATCAAATAACGCGGAAACTGTCAAAATATTCATCTTGAAAATTGCGATCCTCACAATAGACATCACTTTTTATTGACGGACGTAAAACAGACGATTATGGACATCATCATAGGTATCATATCAACAGTTCAGCTATTAATCTTATTTAGTGTATCTATGTTCATGGATGATCATCAATAATTTCATAACGGCTGACCTTTCAAGGGCAGACGTACATCTTATAGTCATGAGGTATATCAGACATCACAGAAAATCCCACCTTTAAACTGGCCTCGTAAATATGATACTTTTAGGACATTTGATCATCATCATTTAGGCGTCCTGGTACATAGTGCATTTCCTATCCTTATTCCTGAGATTCAATTTACCTCTCCTTATGAGCCGTAATTTGTACGACGGCGAATAGACAATTCATCTTTTCAATTACGTTTTCGTAGCAACAATTTCATCAAAATACAGGCTGACGTTCAATGACTTTTTCTTCAATCGTTGATCCATTACAGTACCATTACATGGAAGGGTCTGTCTAGATTCCAACGTGATTTAGAGTGGGATCAATATATATATATGTATATTTAATTATTCAATTTCTCTTGAATGAAAAGACTTACGTTGAGAACACACGGCAATATCTTCTTCTTAGAAGGCCGGGTCACGTAGTAATTACTTTAAGTTGGCCACCAAACAGGGGCGAAAAGACATAGACAACATGTCTGACTTTCACACCAGCTATTTCCTTGAGCTAACCACGTCATCTGACGATTAGCAACAAAACGCGCAGAATTCCCAATACCAAAATGTGCGCTTCCGTGCACGATGAATAAAATTACAAATATATTATTAACATATTAGTTGATGCGTACTCTCTTAACAGAAGTAGGACCTGTGACTACTTTATGACTGTTAAGGACCCAACAAGGACGCAACACATATATTATTCCAAGTCTTACCCCCCAAGTCGTGGGAAGACTCTATGAAGAGATAGTATCGTACCTCCCTGTGTGGAGTGTTTGTTTTAGCCAACCCTGGCTGGATTTGAGTATCAAGTATTGACACTCTTTTATTATTGACAAGATCTAGCAGAACTTCGACACGACCTGTTATGGCGTGCCGCTAGTGTGTCTAGTCTTGTTGGACAGTATATATGTCCTAACGTTGTTTTTTGGATCTTTAGGGAAGACATGCCGCAAATTACTAACATTTATTATAAAGAAGATTACAAATCTCAGAATCCCTATCGGCCGATCGTTCGCCGTCCTTGAAATGTCGGCGGTTTTTGTGAATCGATCACGTTCAATACTGATGTCATGCCTTATCTATGTATTCATATCAACATGATGACCTCTTGATGAAATGTATGCTGTATATACCCATGATGTTTGACTTCGTTGTCGTCAAATAAATGTCTTCGTCAAAGATATATTTTCAACTACGTGTCTAGCCTGTTTGACTCATCATTGGTCAACTTTAAGACCCAGTCGTTGATGTTTCATTAACATTGGCCAATCCTTTCGGCCCACTGTAATATAATTCGCGTTATAAAGAATCTGTCGGCCACTTATAGTAAGCACGACTTTTCTGACAACATTCTTGTCAGCAGTGCCAGACTCTACAAATTAACCCCAAACACATAATACAAACCAGCGACTCAACAGTATGTATGTGCATGAAAACACATGTATGTATGTGCGTGTATGTGTATATATATATATATATATATATATATATATATATATATATATATATATATATATATATATATATATATATATATGTGTGCGTGTGTGTGTGTGTGTGTGCGTGTGTGTGTGTATAGGTGCAGATTGCAGGTACTTTTTCTCTTATTTATGTCTGTTTTTAAACTCTTTGACTTTTTACGATTTAAACAAATCGCACCCTTGGAATAAATAAATTAAAAAAGCAAACTGGTGGTTGTGGTAGCGGGAGAAAGTCTGCATTCCAAGAATCCCGACGAGTGGCCTGCGTCGGAACACGTAGACGTCAGGCGACTGTAATACCAATGTCGTCTACAAAGAAGCCATTACTTAATTTTTTTCCTTAGAAGCACACCTCAATGCAACAGTACAATTAAACACAAATATATAAATATATATATATATATATATATATATATATATATATATATATATATATATATATATATATATATATATATATATATATATATATATACTGTATATAATGCTTGCGTCACCAGCACACTCCTATATGGCAGCGAGACCTGGACGACCTATGCTAAGCAAGAAAGAAGGCTCAATACCTTCCATTTGCGGTGTCTACGCCGCATCCTCGGCATCTCGTGGAAAGATAAAGTGACAAATGTCGAGGTGTTGTCACGTGTTGGCCTTCAAAGTATGTATACGCTGCTTAGACAGCGCAGACTTCGCTGGCTTGGCCATGTTCGCCGCATGGAAGATGGTCGCATCCCAAAAGATATCTTCTACGGACAATTAGCAGATGGCAAGAGAACAGTTGGGCGACCACAGCTGAGGTTCAAAGACGTGTGCAAGAGAGATATGAGGGCACTGGACATGGATCCAGCAACATGGGAGGATGAAGCTGCCGATCGCACTAAGTGGCGATGCTATTTACGGCACCACCTCAGATTGGGCGAAGAGAGGCTCACACAAGAATCAGAGGTGAGGAGAAAACGTCGAAAGGAGCACCAGGAAAATAAGCAGTTGAGGGCTGTCACCTCTGGGGTGCATTCCCATAGTCAGTTATGACTGAAGGGGCTATTATATATATATATATATATATATATATATATATATATATATATATATATATATATATATATATATATATATATATATATATATATATATATATATATA
This sequence comes from Oreohelix idahoensis, assembly GCA_024509875.1. Lineage (NCBI taxonomy): Eukaryota > Metazoa > Mollusca > Gastropoda > Stylommatophora > Oreohelicidae > Oreohelix > Oreohelix idahoensis. The sequence continues at coordinate 508,074 of JAMPIV010019647.1, forward strand.
TATATATATATATATATATATATATATATATATATAGATATATATATATATAGATATATATATATGGTGTTTATAAAGTCGCTGTGCAGTGAAATGTACGCCCGGGCGAGACTACGTCACCAGAAATGTGGTTTTCAATTGGGGCTTGTTGTGTAATGCAGCACACGGGATTGTGGAATACAGCATTGGAACACAGAATATCATGACGTAAATTAGCATCATTCGTGACGTAATTTCTAAAATATTTTTCAAATTCACTGCACAGCGACTTTATAAACACAATGTATATATATATACAGCTTCTGCCTTAATTTTCAGTTTTTACACAACATAGAACCTACAATAATTACATCTACAAGGCGATAAGAAAGTCACTTCATATTTTTAAATTGTCCAACAAAGTTATATGAAGCCAATATCAAGATAAATAAACATATCTGCCATTATATTACATAAAAGACTGCCACATTAACATTGCACCTCAACACACGACCTCGTAACAGGCAACTTTTATTGCTGTACAAAGTAACGTTCCATTACACTGGCTAACAAAAAAAAAATTTTTTTTTCTTTCTCTAACATTTCTATGTTTTTCTGGTCAATTTTAATGTGCTGTTTTTAAATCTGCAAACCGTTTTTCTCTATCAGGTCGGGATCTCTAGAAATACGCAATTGAAGTTTTTTAACAACGCATACAGTATTACAACATCATTTGTACAAGAAGTATAACAGTTATGTAGGCTTGAATTTCTTTGCAGTCGACTTTCGTCGGTGAATGGCATGTGGTACATCGCGATTAAACATCCAACAATAATCGGCAAGCATGGTCACACTCCACCGTCCTTGATAACGTGACTCCATTACGGCGATATCTTGATGGAATCGTTCTCCATGTTCATCGCTGACTTCGCCAAGGTTGTCAGGGAAAAAGTCAAGATGCGAATCGAGCAAATGGATTTTGAGGGACATGTTACAGCCCATAATTATGTATGCATCTATGCACTGCTTAACAATATGCACATAGTCGACAGATTTTTGATTTCCCAGAAAGTTATCGACGATCGATTTGAATGCCATCCATGCGCGAAGTTCACTACCATGTAACAAGTTCTCGAATTGTTTGTCTGCAATAACTTTCCTAATCTGAGGTCCTACAAAGATACCTTTCTTTATCTTTGCATCGCTAATTTGCGGAAACTTTTCTCGAAGATAAGTGAAAGCTTTGCTCGTTTTATCTAACGCTTTTATGAAATTCTTCATGAGCCCCAACTTTATATGTAACGGTGGTAAAATGATGCTGTCTTTGTTAACTAATGGCTCGTGTATTACATTTTTATGCCCGAGCTGCATACGATCCCTGATAGGCCACACCTTTCTTGCATAATGTTCCTGTCTGTTGCAGCTGTCCCATTCACATAGGAAGCAACAAAATTTAGTATACCCAGTCTGCATGCCCGTGAGAATTGCAATGACCTTTAGGTCTCCACAAATCCTCCATTGGTAGTCATTGTACTTTATTTTTGCCAAAAGTATAGCCATATTGTCATAAGTTTCTTTCATATGAACAGAGTAGGCGACTGGAATTGATGAAAATAAATTTCCATTATGCAATAACACGGCTTTTAGACTAGTCTTGGAAGAGTCGATAAAAAGTCGCCATTCGTTGACTATGTGCTCATGACCGAGGTGCACCATTAGACCTTTTACATCTTTGCAATAGCAAATGTCATCATCCATCTCAAAGTATTGAACAAGTTCTCTGTGTCTATGACGAAATTTAGATATCGGAGTATTGGGCGCTAAAAGATTCCATTCTTTGAGTCGCGAACCGAGTAATTCCGCTTGTCCTTTGGTGAGAGCGAGATCACGTATTAGATCTGAAAGTTCTGAATGGTTAATTAAGTGAACACCATCATTCACCGGTATATAATCCGAGTCAGAATTAGTTTCTAAAGCAGGTAAACTATCACTTTCTGATGGTTCATTCACGTCCAACGGATATTGTTCTGGTGGAACTGGGATCGGACACGTGATTGGATCATGAGGCACTGGTTTCGAAACCGATTCAATATTTGGATAAACCACAGACTTTCTAGTTTTAAAAGTGAAACCATAGATATTTGTCAAGCAGAAGTAACAATCAGTAGCGTGATTTGTCGGTTCACGCCATATTACTGGCACTCCAAAAGGCATCGACTTATGCTTCGGCGATTTTCGTAACCAACCTGCCAATGTATTTGCACAAGTCGAACAAACTGCATTTGGCTTCCAAGATTTATTTGCATCATCAACTTTTGAATCGAAATAAAGTTCATATGCTTTCTTTAGCAATGGTGTAAAGTTTTTCTGGTGAACACGATCGGTAAAATATCCGCACACGTAACAGAACAGATCAGCCGAATTTCTACAACTTCTAGAAGCCATATTTTACTCAGAATTATTTCAAAATACAGTAACTATTTGAAATATAACGTAACATATGTCATGCATCTTTTAGCAGTATAATAAGTAGAATTATTTTGCATTTTATTAATTTTTAAAAAGTTATATAGTAAAAATGAAACGGAGCAAATAACGGTTTCCCAAAAATATATTTATTCACAAATATCTTAAGAACCCGACGTGATAGAGATAAACGGATTTCAAATTTGAAATCAGCACAAGAAACTGACCTAAGAACACTTATTCTTATATAAGAAAGAAAAATGTTGTTTGTCAGTGTTATTGACCAATTTAGATTTTAAGTTAGATTTATTTTCTTTCTGGAAAGAAATAAAACCTATTATTTCAATTGCTATTTATTTGTACATTTGTTTCCGGTATATTCATTAGACATCCATTAATTAGTAATTATATAAAATTTAAAACTCTGAAGTGATTTTTCAAGAACACTCGTCACAATAGACTTACCACAGAGCATTAAGGATGATACATTTACAACAGGCAGCTTAAGAAACATTTCAGTGCTGAATGCTGCTCTTACGTTCAGTTCGCCTGCTCTGAGAGAATTAACCCAGACTGTCTCGTCAAACTTTTGCATGACTCTTTTGACAGCTTTGTTTGTCTTATTATAGAGACGGCCACAAAATGATTCCTGGCGTGGGCAGCACTAATTAGGACCACACAAAAGTATTCATGACTACACGATTTAAACTGGTCTGATAGCTGAAGATACATTAGAAATTGAAATTAAATAGTTTCATTGTTTTTTTTTCCGTGACACCATCGTGAAAGTAAAGAGAGTTTAGTCTTCAGATAAATATTTGTTTATACTTTTAAAACTAATTATACCACAGTATGAGGTAACTCAATTCTTGACCAAAAGTAACGAAGTAAATTATATTCTCTATAATGCCGCTGATGACAGAAAGACACAGATTAAACATTTCGTTGAAACATCTTAGGCAGCATTATAGTCTATTTAATAAAGTTCACTGGAAAAAAACCCTGAGCTTGTATGGTTGAAGACTAAAAGAGAAAGAAAAAAAAAACACGTTAAAAGTTAGACAATACGATGTTGGAATATAATACGCTGGACACGAAAACTGTGGGTGGACAGAACACAAATGAAAATAAAGAGAGATGCGCACTATAAACCAGAGAGTCTTAAGATACAAAGTAATGGAAACGCGGCTGAACTGAAGCATTGTTTACAAAAAGTAGAAGATAAATGTGAATAATAAGGAAGGATTATGCAATAGACCTTTGTTGAAGGAAGACATAACAATATTTTTGCAGATTGGACCAACATAGGCACTCCAGCCTTCTGCGCGTGTGTGCCTTGAGTTAAAAACAATTTGATAGAATAATGATATGTACAATGTTCGTTATTTGAAAGTGAAATTGTTGGTTAGTGAATATTTTTGATATTTGATTGATTCAATCATTAGTTTTTATCTCCGCATTGAGCGCATTCTTTCAACAATTACACTTCAAGACTTCAGTGACCGGATGACCTATACTAGCATAATTCGTGCTAATAAACTATATCAGATAAAAAATAAAAGACTGAAGTACTTGAGCAAGACCAACAGATCGAAGTACTTGAGCAAGACTAGCAAGTAATACAAACACTAGTCAAATAAAGATGACGTCAGTACTCTTTGTGTAGAAACCTACTATTAAAAACCGGAAAAGCATTTAGTTTAAAGAGTTTGGCGATAGATGATGGCTAATAACAACATAGTAACCAAATACGTCATAGAATTTAGTATAGAGAGTTTGTAGCCAGTTAGTTTAAAGAGTATACTAATGAACCTGTTAACTAGGTACCAATTAAATACATTGTTGGACTTAGCTTCCGGTAAAACAACAAATGAGATATTTACCATGGTTAGCCTATGGCACCACTTTTATGTAAATAACGTAACTTACACAGTTTAGTATGGTCATTCTAATCAGAGTACCGATTAGTTTTGACAAGATCATCTCAGTCTCGTGTATCGGCGAGGCTCCTTTAGACAGTAGAGCTTATCCCCTTACACAAGTAAAACTGACTCAGCGAAACAAGAATTGCGCATTAGGTTTTCTTTATTCTTCAGATTGGAATAGTGTTCAACAATCGTATAAGGTTTGTAAATCCTCGAATTTAGGATAAGAATAAGGTGTTTTTTAAAATTAATTTGCAGACAGGAAGTTCACTGTCGAACCATCTGTAAAGGTTTACTAATATTTGCAAAGGATTTTATGCAAACGATATATCGACCCAGATGTCTTTTGTAAAGTCATCATACCTCATTTGAAACAAGCACGTTCTGGCCGTTTATAGCCAGGGTATTGAGTTGTGTAAACCTACAAACATTATTGAATTGTCCAGTTGGACGCAACGTTATATAAATTGAGGAATCTGTTAATAAACATTATTGTTAAGCCAGGAATTAGGGCTATATAAATAGCTTAATGTTATTGAAAATATCTTTATAAAACCAGGGCCGGCTCTAAGGATTTCTAATCTAGACTTATGTTTTACTTATTCTAATGGTTTAGTTAGCACGGATAATGCGATCGTAGTAGGCCACCCGGTCACAAAGGAACACTTGTATGTAGGCTTGGGACAGTGAAGGACTCAGGAAGGCGACCTGACAGAAATGCCTGCTGAAATAGGATGCAATGGGTTACAAGCTTAACGAAACAGTGCAACATACTTCCTTTAATCAAGTCATCACGAATACAAATAAAAGTACCACTCTTCTCTGTCTGACGAACAGAAGGGTGCATGTACGTGATTGGCCATTAATGATGGTATGCTGAAACCCGAAGACTTAGTTGAGGTGATGCAGTGCAAATTATCATTACATGAATTCTGTGTTATTACATGTTTTGTAATACTAGTACTAAATAATAATAATATAGTCATAACTGACTATTGGAATGGGCCGCTAAGGTGACAGACCTCAGCTGCTATTTTTGTCCAAGTGTTTTTTGACGTTTTATTTTTTCTTATGCTTTGTTATGAGAGCATCTTTTCGTCGAATCTGAAGTGGCGCCGTAGAGAGCATCGACTTTTGGTGCGATCGACAGCTTCATCATCCCACGTTGTTGAATTTATGACCAGTGCCCTCATGTCTCTCTTGTTTACATCTTTGAACCTCAGCTACTGTCACCCAGTTGTTCTTGTGTCATCTGCCGTTTGTCCGTAGAAGACATCTGACTTAAATAATGTGTGTTGGAATTAGTTCTTATTAATGTAATATATTTTTCCCCTGCATATGCACATGCTTCAATTAATAGACAATTTAGTTTGTCTTAAATGTTTCCTTCACTTCACACGCGTTTAAAATTATTTTAACACTTATAGTTTTGAGACATGTAAAAATAGCTGCAATGAGGAATTGTATTTGGTAGAGCCGAGCCTCATTGAACAAAGTAGTAGGAGACATTGACATGCTAAAGTGGACCCAGACATGCACTAACTGAGTTTCTGGGCAAGGGAGATAACAATCGCAGTAATATTTCTCAAAATGTTTTGATTTATTATGTACCGTAGTGTAGCAAATAGATTCTGTGACATTAATATTTTTTTTCCATTGGGCGTGCGGACTTTAATTGTAGGATAATTTTATGCGTTTCACTTTCAAGAGACTAGGACTAGTTTAAAGTGAAACATATTAAAAACTCGGGGGATTTCTGTAAATTCAGATGTGTTCACAAATATAATAACAGGACGTAAATATTTATTGCAATAGGTCCACTAAGTCTTTTTCCTCTCACTGAATCCAAATTCTATACATTACAAAAAAATACAACGGAAGTATATATGTATAAATCATTTAAGCTCTACATCATTCCTAAGATGACTCCATTCAGTGAAATTCAATTGCTTACAATTTTGGCAGAATATAGACACCTAGTGTGGATTTGCAGAAATAAAGCCGTCTATGAACAAAGACTTTTTAACTCAAAACATTTTCTACATATATTCCTGCAGACAACAAAACACTTAAACATTCCAACCAGTTTTCAGATAAGACACACTTCTGTGCCTATTGCGACATTAGATTTACTAATGAGGAAAGAAAGCAAGTGTTACGAGTGCATGTATGTAAGTATGTATGTAAGTATGTATGTATGTCGTAAATGTTCGGTTTTTGCTCGTGTCCGAAAAGACGGTGAAGGTAACTGAAGGCTGGAGATTTTTGATGTCAGCTTGTTAACTGAGTACGAATTGAATTCAACGGATTATGAACGTTTGGCCATTGTTTCCTGGGCGGGGTTTAGAACACTTGCGGACTCTACATGATTATCCGATATTATATGGTGTTTTTATACTATATCAGATACATGTTAATGTATTTTTTTGGATAATAAAGATTCCTTCTATGTATGTGTGTATGTATATATGTATGTATGCATGTATGTATGTGTTTATGTATGTATGTATGAATGTACGTATGTATGCATGTATGTATGTATGAATGTATGTATGTATGTATGCATGTATCTATGTACGTATGGACGTACGTATGTAAGTATTATATATATATATATATATATATATATATTATATATATATATATATATATATATATATATATATATATATATATATATATATATATATATATATATATATATATATATATATATATATATATATATATATATATATATATATACATCCAATACCATAATTTCGGCCGCAAATAATTCGGTCGGTCGGTCACATTTAGCACACCGTCATTTGCGCACTTTTTCTTTTTTCGAGAGAGTGCATTAACTTTCAACCACAGCTAAGGGGTGCAACTGTGGTTGAAAGTTAAACAATAATTGTATTTTTTCCCCTTATATGTACTCCCGAAAATGTCAAGGAGTGTTTTGAGGATGTTATGCATGTATGAATGTTCCCATGCTCCAGCGGGAGTTTAATTAGTCATTTGAGTTGTGAGTTGGGTATGCTTGAGTTGTAATATTTTAGTTACAAGCAATGTTGTGAGTATTGCTTAAGACAAGCTGTTAGCTATAGTTATGCGTGAATGAAGCTCAGTGGAGTGTGAAAGGTTTTCACGTGTTTGGTGAATACGAATGAAAGGGGTCAATCAGAGAAAGAAATGTGTGTTGGGTCATTAGTGTGTTAAGTCAGTAGAGAGTTGAGTCAGTAGAGAGTAGACATGAGACAGCGAAGAGCGTAGAGAAGAGAAGGGTGGATGTCTATAGTAGTGCGCGAGTAGAGGGCCAGAGTTGTGCAGTGGATTTGTGAAGTATCCTATTTTGTGGCTGTAGATATTCCGAGAATCAGAGTGATTGTAGATTACTCGGGATTTGTTATGTATCGAATGATTGTCATGGCCCTGCGCCCATTGTGACTTATTTGTGATATAATATATTCACGGAGCTTGATATGGTTGTTGGAGTTGGTGTATTACTCCTTAGACAGTGAGCTAGACGGGCGGTGTATCAGTGTTGTCTGATCTTCTATATCCACCCACATACACCCTACACGTCACAAGGGGGTGCAACTGTGGTTGAAAGTTAGACAATAATTGTATTGTTTCCCCTTATATGTACTCCCAAAAACAGAAGAAGTGCGCAAATGAAGGTGTACATGAACAAACGTTGTTCTCAGAGGCAGTAAGTCGACCAGGGCAAGATTTTAAAAGATGCACGAACAACTACGACACATGTTGTCATAAAAGAAATGTTTATTATTTAGTCAATTTACGGTCCATTAGATCATTATCACTGCTCCACGTGTCATTTAGGTAAAGTTACTCCATGATTTCATATTTAATACATGCATATAATTTTCACTACAAATATCTAATGACGGTCGCCTGCTATGAAATGACCACAGTTGTGATAGTACCGTCTGTAAAACAAGTAACAGAAACAACACACTATAATTAATAACCTGTCAATGTTGACGGGTTATTGCTAGTATATATATATATATATATATATATATATATATATATATATATATATATATATATATATATATATATATATATATATATATATATACAGAGAAAGAGATTGTGAGATGTAGTGTATTATGTATGTTACATAAGTTATATCATATCAATACATGTCAATGTATTTTATGGAGAATAAAGATTCCAATATAAATGTATGTGTGCGGGAGCTTGAACAAGCGCATGTTCTTTGTCCTTATATTCGCAGTTAAATTTCTTTATAATTTTGATAACTGAGTACAATGTCCATTATGTGGAATATTTTATTCTGTAATGTAAACAAATTGTGCTATTAAGAATTAATTTTTAGAAATTCCTCTTTAAAAAAAAATATACGTGGCACACAAAAAAACCCAACTTCTATCGTTCACTGATTGAATCCAAGTTACTAACTCCTTCTCTGAGTATTTCACTCAGTTTCTCATTCTATCTGTCACAGGTTCTCTTCATGTTAATGTCTCCTCCTTACACTGATTGTCTCTCTTTATGTCTATCTCCATTATTCCCGTCTTACGAAGCTTGGAACCACCACTACGCATATTTTCAAGACGTCAGTATCAAAGCACGTGATCCAACATCAGTGGTTTCTTTAGCAATTACAGACTCATGAACAACCTATTATTAGTCGCTGTTTATGTGTGTGATATCCGTAGCACTGTTCTTTCTTTGTCAGTTATAGACCCTTCGGGGCTCTCTCCGTGTTATAAACCTATTATCTCAACGTTCCATTCAGTGTCTCCTTCTATATGTCATTGGTTCACTCCTCGTTACTATCTGATTCTTACATTTATTGTGTCTCTTCAACTTACTCTCTCATAATCTGACCCTTTCACATTTTGTCTTATTTTACTTGTAACGTGGTTCACCTCATAAAACTCCTCCATTTTTAAACTCATCGACTCTCTGCATGTTGCTTTGTCATCTGAGTACCTCACTCAGTGTCTCATTCTACTTGTCACAGGTTCACTACATCTCACAATCTCTTTCCCTGAGAACCTCACACACAGCCACATTACCCCAGTCACAGGTTCACTATATCTTACAATCTCATTCCCCCCGAACCTCACTCAGTGCCACATTACCGAACTCACATGTTCACTATATCTTACAATCTCATTCCATGAGTACTTCACTCAGTGCCACATTACCGAACTCACATGTTCACTATATCTTACAATCTTATTCCATGAGTACTTCACTCAGTGCCACATTACCGAACTCACATGTTCACTTTATCTTACAATATCATTCTCTGAGTACTTCCCTCAGTGCCACATTACCGAACTCACATGTTCACTTTATCTTACAATATCATTCTCTGAGTACTTCACTCAGTGCCACATTACCGAACTCACATGTTCACTATATCTTACAATCTCATTCCATGAGTACTTCACTCAGTGCCACATTACCGAACTCACATGTTCACTATATCTTACAATCTCATTCCATGAGTACTTCACTCAGTGCCACATTACCGAACTCACATGTTCACTTTATCTTACAATCTCATTCCATGAGTACTTCACTCAGTGCCACATTACCGAACTCACATGTTCACCTTATCTTACAATATCATTCTCTGAGTACTTCACTCAGTGCCACATTACCCCAGTCACAGGTTCACTATACCTTACAATCTCATTCCCCCCGAACCTCACTCAGTGCCACATTACCGAACTCACAAGTTCACTATATCTTACAATCTCATTCTCTGAGTGCTTCACTCAGTGCCACATTACCCCAGTCACAACTGCACTATTTCTCACAATCTCATTCCATGAGTACCTCATTCAGTGCCTTATTCTATCTGTTATCACACAACCAGAAAAAAATAAACCAATCTCGTTGCTCGTATTGGCTAAGATTACTGAAATTTTACCAGCACACACCCACGTGATAAAAGAAATGGCGTATTATTAGCTGACCTGTATAAAATATGTGACACATTTCGCCAATCCTTAATGCCACAAAAAACTTAACAGGCACCAAATTTCACCATAATCTTATCGCGTTAGCCGAGTTATTTCTTGAAAGCCGCCTATAAGTTGTTCTATGGAAAAACGGGTTATGTAAGTCTTACACCTCTTCAGCTGGTATCCCACAAGGTTCAATACTTGATTCTCACTTTAAATCATGTTTCTCAACGATCTGCCTATATCATTGCCTCGTGATGATTGATCATTTTCGTATTGATCTCTGTGCTCTGGAATATGTTATCGATCATTTTCATTTTCACCTCTGTGTACTGGAATATGTTATTGATCATTTTCATTTTCACCTCTGTGTACTGGAATATGTTATTGATCATTTTCGTATTTACCTCTATGTTTTTGAATATTTCACCTAAATCTGTCAAAACTAAGAACTACCCCATGTTCTACAGAAATATACATTTATAATTCATGCTGGTATAAGATTTTCCATTGAAAATGCACCTATGTGACTGACCTTTATTTTATTTCATTTAGATTTCATATGAGTATTCACCCCTTACTGTTTTTGTTTTAATATTTAATAGTTATAACTTTTAAGCACATTTCGTATTGCATTGCTTTATATATTGAAAGTTTTGTGTTAATAACAACTTTTGACTTCTTTTGTTAGAAAAATTTCATAATTTGGTAGCACTTAATTTTCGTTTAAAGATTTTTTAAAAATCATTACTCTGATTTCAATAATAATTTTTCTTTAATTCACTAAGTTGAATAAGTGCAGCGCAAAATTGTAGAACAGCCATAAGGCTTACTTCATCACCTTGATGAAAGAAAGATTTGTCATTCGTTCGTTCGAACGTTCGTTTCACAAAAGTATCTTCTGATAACATTTTAATCCTGGAATTCTGCACAGTCTTGTATTTATAAAAGTCTTTAAAGGGAAGGTTGTTTTTGGTCCTCCAGGTTTCATAGATAAGCTGACCTACTTCAAAGATATTACATTATAATGTTAACAAATCCTTTCAAACAAAGCCAGGTTGTATACATGTTCAAACAAGGGCATAATCCGGTGTAATACGTAAAACCCACATTTCAGAAAAGCAATTGACAAAACATTTTTTTTTTTGGGTACTTTAATAACTCGGGGCTGATGACCGTGGTTCACGTGGGTAAAAATGGCTCCCGTTTGAAAAAAAAAATAGAATTTATTCAATACTAGTTTTAATTTTGAATAAATCAGAAATTATTGATAACTTGGGAACGATCTATCATATTCTAAAAATCAAAGAGTTACCACAAGTTACAGTAGAACTGTATAAATTTAACTATGTCATAACTCAACGTCTTCACATCTGATCACATTAAACCAGGTCCAACATAACAATCAGAATATTCAACTCAAATGTCAGGTCAGTCTTATTGTATGGCTCTGAAACGTGGAGAACAAGAAAGAACAATAGCGAAGAATGAACATACATTTTAAAAATGAAGTTTGCGTTCATGAGCCAAATGTTGCACGCTGTCAGAATTTGTTGTTGAATACTTTCTGTGATGTTGTCTATCCATCTGTCTCCTGGTTTTCCCTGTGCCCTGAAACCAGACCTTCAACTGTTGCAGACGCGAAGTAGTAATTTATCGAGCTCCATTCGCATGAGATAGACAAGCTATTTAATTTCCTGTCTCTCCGTATACTTGATGCATAATGTATTTCCTACAGTAACTGATCTAAATGTTTACAATAGGAGTAAAATCACAATAGGTATGATTTGTCTTTGTAGCTACTGGTGTGAGTGATAAATTAAATCTAAATTAACCGTAAATTCTTTAGTTAGTCTGTTACGAAAGTAAATTCATGTTCCGTTTCTTATTTAAATACTGTGGCAGCTGGCGTTGACGACCATGCCTGTTCAAGTTTTCCTGTTCCACGTGTTCTCCCAACAAACTGGGCTACGTATGAAAAGATCAAAACAATAATCAGAAATAACTAAATAGAACATTGGCATAAGGAACACCCAGATTACGACTCTGCAGAACCATACTATACATTACCAAGACGTGACAAAGAGAAAGTTTTCAGACCCGGCCATTGCAGACAAATCGTTTCAAACAAAGCCAGGTTGTATACATGTTCAAACAAGGGCATAATCCGGTGTAATACGTAAAACCCACATTTCAGAAAAGCAATTGACAAAACATTTTTTTTTTTTGGGTACTTTAATAACTCGGGGCTGATGACCGTGGTTCACGTGGGTAAAAATGGCTCTCGTTTGAAAAAAAAAATAGAATTTATTCAATACTAGTTTTAATTTTGAATAAATCAGAAATTATTGATAACTTGGGAACGATCTATCATATTCTAAAAATCAAAGAGTTACCACAAGTTACAGTAGAACTGTATAAATTTAACTATGTCATAACTCAACGTCTTCACATCTGATCACATTAAACCAGGTCCAACATAACAATCAGAATATTCAACTCAAATGTCAGGTCAGTCTTATTGTATGGCTCTGAAACGTGGAGAACAAGAAAGAACAATAGCGAAGAATGAACATACATTTTAAAAATGAAGTTTGCGTTCATGAGCCAAATGTTGCACGCTGTCAGAATTTGTTGTTGAATACTTTCTGTGATGTTGTCTATCCATCTGTCTCCTGGTTTTCCCTGTGCCCTGAAACCAGACCTTCAACTGTTGCAGACGCGAAGTAGTAATTTATCGAGCTCCATTCGCATGAGATAGACAAGCTATTTCATTTCCTGTCTCTCTCCGTATACTTGATGCATAATGTATTTCCTACAGTAACTGATCTAAATGTTTACAATAGGAGTAAAATCACAATAGGTATGATTTGTCTTTGTAGCTACTGGTGTGAGTGATAAATTAAATCTAAATTAACCGTAAATTCTTTAGTTAGTCTGTTACGAAAGTAAATTCATGTTCCGTTTCTTATTTAAATACTGTGGCAGCTGGCCTTGACGACCATGCCTGTTCAAGTTTTCCTGTTCCACGTGTTCTCCCAACAAACTGGGCTACGTATGAAAAGATCAAAACAATAATCAGAAATAACTAAATAGAACATTGGCATAAGGAACACCCAGATTACGACTCTGCAGAACCATACTATACATTACCAAGACGTGACAAAGAGAAAGTTTTCAGACCCGGCCATTGCAGACAAATCGTTTCAAACAAAGCCAGGTTGTATACATGTTCAAACAAGGGCATAATCCGGTGTAATACGTAAAACCCACATTTCAGAAAAGCAATTGACAAAACATTTTTTTTTTTTTGGGTACTTTAATAACTCGGGGCTGATGACCGTGGTTCACGTGGGTAAAAATGGCTCTCGTTTGAAAAAAAAAATAGAATTTATTCAATACTAGTTTTAATTTTGAATAAATCAGAAATTATTGATAACTTGGGAACGATCTATCATATTCTAAAAATCAAAGAGTTACCACAAGTTACAGTAGAACTGTATAAATTTAACTATGTCATAACTCAACGTCTTCACATCTGATCACATTAAACCAGGTCCAACATAACAATCAGAATATTCAACTCAAATGTCAGGTCAGTCTTATTGTATGGCTCTGAAACGTGGAGAACAAGAAAGAACAATAGCGAAGAATGAACATACATTTTAAAAATGAAGTTTGCGTTCATGAGCCAAATGTTGCACGCTGTCAGAATTTGTTGTTGAATACTTTCTGTGATGTTGTCTATCCATCTGTCTCCTGGTTTTCCCTGTGCCCTGAAACCAGACCTTCAACTGTTGCAGACGCGAAGTAGTAATTTATCGAGCTCCATTCGCATGAGATAGTCAAGCTATTTAATTTCCTGTCTCTCCGTATACTTGATGCATAATGTATTTCCTACAGTAACTGATCTAAATGTTTACAATAGGAGTAAAATCACAATAGGTATGATTTGTCTTTGTAGCTACTGGTGTGAGTGATAAATTAAATCTAAATTAACCGTAAATTCTTTAGTTAGTCTGTTACGAAAGTAAATTCATGTTCCGTTTCTTATTTAAATACTGTGGCAGCTGGCGTTGACGACCATGCCTGTTCAAGTTTTCCTGTTCCACGTGTTCTCCCAACAAACTGGGCTACGTATGAAAAGATCAAAACAATAATCAGAAATAACTAAATAGAACATTGGCATAAGGAACACCCAGATTACGACTCTGCAGAACCATACTATACATTACCAAGACGCGACAAAGAGAAAGTTTTCAGACCCGGCCATTGCAGACTCAAATATCATCTGTACAACAAATTGAAAATCGGACGGAGAGTTATGTACCCATGTAGGGAGAACAAACAAATAGTAGAACATGTACCACAAGAATGTCAGCTCAACGAGAGGAGCATGCTGGCGGCATGGCCACCTTCAACCCATTTGAGGGAGCCACTGTAGGGTGACGAGAGAAGTATGAGACGCACTGCCGGGTTGATAAGAGAGATAGGTGTTGTTATTTGAGAGCGAACGACAAAGAAAAAAAAGTGTTGTCCATCAGTTATCTGTTTGACGCCATCTTCACGCCACACTGGCCAACATCATCACTACTATTTATTTTTTCATACTCTATTTGATCTACATGTTGTTGTTGTTGTTGTTTAACTAGGACTGCTGAACTTCTCGCAATTTAGCAGCCAATACAAAGTTGAAGACCCCTTGGTATTATCTACACTGTTGATCTAGGCTTTTCCTGTGGCTTATCTGCCATTCTGAAAAGTACTGAGATGAGTTCCAGTTTCTTCATCTTGGCATTCATTTAAAGGACAATCACATCTGGTCCTTAGATAGGAGTAAGTAGCGCGTGGTATACTGTGCATTCCTCGCCATCCAAGGGGGCTCTCCAACAATGCAGAACTAAAATACTGTGCTCTGGTTCTGGGCTCTGCCAAGGAATTGTCACAACCTGTGTAAAGCCATTTCTCAGCTAATCGTGCCTATCATTGGTGTCATAAAATTAACAAGTGATACAACGTAAAAATATCTCCAAAGGATAAAATGTAGGGATAAAAACATAACGCGTAAGCTGCTGATAGTACATGATCGCCCTGACCGCGGGTCATCACCCTCCATAAAAATTGACTTGTTAGACGGGAAATCAAAACGGTTACCATTTGGAGGGATGAGAACGGCGGATCAAAAGAAAAAAAAATATGACTGAAAAAAATTGCGTGAGACTAGCAAGGCTAAGGAGACGCAATTGGGGGGGGGGGGGAAATGGAGGAAAAAATTCACGTCCCCAAATTGACACGAGGTACGGAAACGGACGCTTTTGCGATACCAAGCCTTTGATTTGAATTCAGCGGCTAAACGCAGATGCTTGAAATATTACAAAATTTAAAAAGTAACTTTTTCTTAATATTAATGTTAGGAATATAAAAATTAGCTGGCCGGATGGCCCATTCTGAGCAGTGAAATAATATGTTTTTAATTTTACAGACGGATAGATAATAATGAAGATAATGACAAAAGACAGTGTTGTTCACAACAGCGAAAGACTGCATTGAATCTAACATATCACTATTTGCACAAAAACCGCGACCTTGAGACGCAGATGTTCAAATCTAATTAGCATGGAAGAGAAGGGATATTGGTGGGAGCTGTGTCTAAAAATAACTTTTAACGACAAAATTTTGGAGGGGAGAGAAAGGTTGGTTCAAAAATCAAGTACGTTTTGTGAAAACGCAAGTAGAGACGGACAGACTAACAGATAAAAATCCATACTTGACTGAAGCATGACTGAAATGACTTTAGTGTAGGAAATTTGAATTTAAAAAAAAAAACCAAGGCATTGATTGGCCACAGACAATCATATTATCGGCGCTCAGACGCGCATTTGGGGCCATTCCTCAATAGTTGTCCAGTGATAGGCACAGTAAATTTCAAGTGTGGTGATTTCCAAATGAAATAAATTGAAATAAGTTCAGGGACGCCATACTATAGCCAGCAGCTCAGCTGAGTTTTGCTAGCATTTCTGTGTTCTTTATTCATAATCTGGTAAGATTGAAATTATTTCTTTGCATGTTTTGAATATTGTTTAAGGTTTCGAGTGATTTGATACTGCCATATCGAAATCTAGCCTTACAAACAAGTAAGGATTCGCTCTGGACCCCCCGCCCTAGATCAGGGTCTAGGGACAAACAAAATATAAACTACAGCAAGGTTTAGGAAGGGGTGATCAAGTGTTGAGAACAGTGAATCATATCACTTATCCTATTGTATGGCAGTGAGATAATGCACCTATTTCAGAATCTGTAGACGGGAAACTTACCCTATGCGAAACCAACTAGGTAAGATGTGCTGTCTGGTCAGAGAGAACTGACCCTGTTTATGTGGTGATATTGTAATGTGTTATGTGTAGAAGTGGCTTATTAGGTAAGGTTCTGAGCAAAAACCGATACTTTATTTCAGAGCTGTGAGTTCGATCTTGACACTAAGGTGGTGTCAAATGCTGATTAATAATTGAAGTGAGGACCCGTGCAGTGTACATTTCGGCAGAACATCTTTGTATTGCTCAAGCACGGAGAGGTGGGGCCATCAGATTCCAGCACCAGAACAAATCTATTAAAGTTAAGTAGGCTAGCTGGCCTGCTGAACTTACACCAACTTCCTAAAACTAGCACCCAAGAGAATTTACTACTGAAGCATCCCATTTCCTTTCATCATTTATGGACAATGTTTTGTAGGCATAAACAGGGAGGGATGAAGCCACCCCAACAGCACATCCATTCATAGTTTTCCCAGGAAAATTAACATTACGAACAGTAATACTATAATTAATCTTGAAGATTGCATATGTAAACATCTTTCATTTAACATGCCATTTATTCATGCCATTCATTCATAAATTTCAAAATCTCTGCATAAGTTCTGGCCAAAATAAACCCTTGGTTCAGAACAAATAAATTTAAAAAAGATTTTCTATTCTAAATTTAACCAGCTGAATTTAGTTCATTGTGTTATAAATTTTATTGATAGTATTAGACTTAATTAATATCTGTGTGTGTTTGTATATGTCCATACAACACATTGCATTCAGTACCCTAGATTTTAACGTAGCCACATTCATTAGTAAAAAAAGATATGTGTGAGGTCATAAAGTGGTAGCACGAAAGGGCCTTCTGTATATTCACAGCTACAATTATCTCAGGAGCCTTCACAGCTGACCTCACGCATCACACTAGGTGAAAACACCACCATACAATACCATCAAAATCCACTACATATATTGGGGTCTTGTCCAGGGATAATTAGCATAAACAGTAATATAAGGATCTCCTGGTGGGAGAAATAAAATTAGGGGAACAAAATTGTAAAATTCCCTTAAAATTAAAAGTGTCCCTTTAAATTAAAAGGGCAATTAGAAGTTGGTGAATCTTCACAGCCAGTAATAATTAATTAGTTAACTGGTTAGTTAGAATTAGTTAGACTATAGTCATAAGAAGTACTTAGTGTATTTACTGGTTAGAGATTTATCTTGTATATTATTATATTGTCTAAAAAGTATGGCGGAGCTAGCAAAATTCCGATCAGCTGCTGTGCTGACCGCAAAGGAGATGGGAATGGATGGTCAGGTTTTGGTTCAATATGTAACGACTGAATGTGATAAATATATTGAAAGGGAAGATAGAAAGGTAGCTGAAGAGAAGAGGTTACAAATTGAGGCGGATAGAGAAATTAAGAGGCTGCAGATTGAGGCAGAAGACAAACGACAGCAAAGGGAGGCAGAAGATAAAAAGGCCGAAAGGGAGGCAGAAGATAAAAAGGCCGAAAGGGAGGCAGAAGAAAAAAGATTGACTGCCGAAAGGGAGGCAGAAGATAGAAGGTTGCAAAGGGAGCACGAATTACGACTAAGGGAGCTGGAATTACAAGGCCAGGCTCCTGAAAATGGTGCCAGCCCTTTTGCCTCAGATGCTACGCCCAGTCTGGGAGCCTCAAACTCAGCTATGGGGTTTCATTTAGACCATTTTGTTGAAAAAGACGATGACATAGAGGGGTACCTAGGACGTTTTGAGTTATTAGCTACTACATATGGGTTAGAGAGAGAGAGGTGGAGTTTAAAGTTATCACAAGGACTGAGAGGTTCTTCTTATGAAGTCTTTGCTAAAATGAACAGGGAAGACCAAGACAATTATGACATGTTAAAGCAGGCTTTGTTATTAAGGTACGAGAAGAATGGTGAATTTTATCGTAAGAAATTTAGAAATGCCAAACTGTTGTCTGGGGAGACATACCACCAATTCTCTGCTAGACTGGAAACCTATTTGGAGAAATGGACTGCTCTGGGGAAGACCCAAGATCTTAAAGAAATGATCATGATTGAGCAATTGAGAGAGTCCATGGCTCCAGACATGAGAAAATTTCTCATGGAACAAGGTGCAGAGAAGTTGGGAGAGGTTTTAAATGTCGCTGAGAGGTATCAGGCAGCCCAGGCAGAGGTAAGTGGTGCTAAAAAGAAGCACATAGATAATTTTAAAGCTCCACAGCAATTTAATAAATTTGATAATAGAGAGCAGGGAAATAAAGGTAGGACAAACTTTGAGCGGCCAAGAAATGACTATCGCGACAGAAACTCACAGTTCAATGACCAAAAGTTCAATGAAAGAAAACCGTTGAACCAAGGAAAAAGATGGTGTAAATGGTGCAAGAAAGATAACCATAACACCGAATTTTGTAGAAGGAAACCTTCAAACATTGCTGCAATGAAGTCGGGGACGCAAAGATTAAAGGTTAATCCTAATGGACAACGGGAACCTTATCACCCCCAGTTTGTGAGGATGTTATTTGTAATGGGGTCACCATAAGGTGCCTTTATGATACAGGTTTGGATTATGATTCAGTTGTGAAGTCTAGCCTAGTGGACCCAAGTCAGTATACCACAGAAACAGTGGAAATACAGGGGGCGACTAAGGACATACCACTCATGACACTTCCCATCGCAAGGATAACGGTGAAAACTCGCTATGTGGAAGGAGAAATCAGAGCAGCAGTGATAGATGAACCAATCTACCCTCTGATATTGGGGTGTAGATACGTCTTCTTGGGGAATCCCGAGAAACCTGTGATCATGGCGACAGTGCAGACCAGGTCACAGAAGAAGGAGGAAGAAGGTGAACCTATAAATGCTCATCCAGAGGAGATGAGAAAGGCGCAGGCTGAGGATAGGACACTCAAGCCATGTTTTAAAAAATTGCCCAAATGCCACACACCTCCGAGCAAGGGGGAATATTTCATGAAGAACAAACTATTATACAGGAAGGCCGGAACTGGAACAAATGGTCACAACCAGCTGGTTCTTCCCACCTCATATAGAGATAAAGTGATGGAACTCGGGCATGCGATTCCCTTCAGTGGTCACATGGGGATCAGCGCCACAGGACAGCGTATAGCTTGTCATTACTTCTGGCCAGGGATAACGGAGGATATAAAAAGATATGTCAAATCCTGCCCTGAATGTCAAAGGGTAGCTCCAAAGCACTGGACTGCTCCTGCAACTCTAGGGGAAATGCCCATAGTGGGAACACCTTTTGAGAGGGTTGCAGTGGATATTGTGGGACCTCTCACTCGGACCAAGAGGAGGAACAGTTACATCCTTACTCTGGTGGACACTTGTTCTATGTGGGGAGAGGCGGTAGCCCTGCCATCAATTGATTCAAAACATGTAGCAGAGGCACTACTTACAATATTCATCCGATTAGGATTCCCGCATCAAATCTTGACGGATAATGGATCTCAGTTCAAGGGGAAACTAACGGAAGAAGTTTTTAAACTATTTCAAGCCAGACACTTTCATTGTAGTCCGTACCATCCACAAGGGAACGGCCAGGTAGAGAGGTTCAACGGGACTCTCATTTCTATCCTGAGAAAGCTGGCACACGAAAAACCGGATCTGTGGGATCAATTCCTGCCCGCCGCATTGTTTGCGTATCGGGAGGTACCCCATAGTTCAACCGGGATGGCTCCCGCAACTCTGCTATTTGGGAGGCCAATAAAAGGTCCTTTAGAAGCTTTATTAAGGACCTGGACGGATGAGAAGGCGGAAGAACCTGTTACCTCATCTTATCAATATGTGAACGAACTGACCACTCGTTTGAAAGCTGGATGGAAACTGGCAAATGATAATTTGAAACAAGCCAGGAAGAAACATGCAGCATATTTTAATAGGAAGGCAAAGGACCGAGAACTAGCTGTGGGAGAGAAGGTGCTTCTTCTACTACCCGGTAGCCAGAATAAATTACAAATTGGTTGGCAAGGTCCATATACGGTTCTAGAGAAGGTGTCTAAAACAAACTATAAAATTGACAAAAAGGGGAAGGAGAAAGTTTATCATGTAAACTTATTAAAGAAGTATCTGGACAGACCACTCCAAGAAAGCACCCCCTTATTGACCTTGGCTATTGCAACCCAGATGCAAAAGGAACCACTCACCTCACATGAATACCCATTACATCCTTGTGAAACAGCAGCACAGGTAAAAGTCAGTAAGCACCTGACTAAAAACCAGAGGGAGAGAGTTCAACAGGTTCTGGAGGAACATACAGATGTATTAACAGATAAACCAGGCCATACAAATTTGCTACAGTATGACATGAAACTGGTAGACTCAAACCCAATCTGTATGAGAGCCTATTCTATTCCGTTTGCGAAGGAGAAGGCATTGAAGGAAGAAATAGATTATTTGCTGAAGGAGGGGATTATTTCGCACAGTGAATCATCTTTTAGTTCTAGTGTCGTTTTGTTGAGAAAACCGTCTGGGGAACACAGACTGTGCATAGATTACAGGAAACTGAATGCTGTCACAGAAGGACAAGTGGATCCATTACCAGACACAAAACAGTTATTTGCCAGACTGAACAAGGCAAAATACTTTTCAAAGGTGGACCTTAGTGAAGGCTATTACCAGATCCCAGTGAAGCCTGAAGTGAGACCTTATTTGGCTTTTAGCACTTCGGATGGACATTATGAATTCAATATGCTACCATTCGGACTGAAAAATGCTCCGAGTGTATTTTCAAGGATGATGCGCAAATTGTTGGATCCCCTGAATAACCCATGTATCACGAATTTCATGGATGATATTCTCGTCGCCACAGAGACATTTGAAGAACACATTGAAGCTCTAGAAATGTTATTTAATAGACTTCGGGAGGCGAACTTAACTGCTAGGCCAACAAAATGTTGCATTGGATGCAAAGAGTTGGAATTCTTGGGACACACTGTATATCAGGGTAACATGACCCCTGACCCTAAGAACTTGGAAAAACTGCAGAGAGCACCTAGACCACAAACAAAAAAGGACGTGCGATCATTCGTGTCGTTATGCGGATTTTATCAGAAATACATCAAAAATTTTAACGCTATTTGTGCTCCTCTGACTGATCTGACTCGCAAGGGACTTCCAGATAAAATTATTTGGACTGCACAATGTGAACTAGCGTTCCAAGAGTTAAAGGAAAAACTCACTAGCAAGCCTATTCTCAAACTGCCTGATTTGACTCAGGACTTTGTCTTAAGAACCGATGCAAGTAATGTAGGACTCGGAGGGGCTTTGTTGCAAAGATCATCTTCACCTGATGGGGAACTGAAACCAGTCGCTTATGCAAGCCGCAAATTGAATAAGGCGGAACAAGGATACTCCACAAGTGAAAAAGAATGTTTAGCGTTAATCTGGGCAATAAAGAAGTTTCAAATCTATCTGTATGGTAGGACTTTTGTGGTGGAGACGGATCATCAGCCTCTCGTATTCTTATCTCAGGCTAAGCATGAAAACGCAAGATTGCTGAGGTGGTCTTTATTACTTCAACCTTATCAGTTTAGTATCCAATATATCCCAGGCAAATTGAATGTCGGTGCAGATTTCCTCAGTCGGCACCCCTGTGATCAAAATTAGAGTAATGGCAGACGGGAGGAGAGATTTTATCTATGTGTATCACTGGTTTTAGAACTTGCCGTAGGCATGTTTTCAAGTGGAGAGGCGTGTCATAAAATTAACAAGTGATACAACGTAAAAATATCTCCAAAGGATAAAATGTAGGGATAAAAACATAACGCGTAAGCTGCTGATAGTACATGATCGCTCTGACCGCGGGTCATCGCCCTCCATAAAAATTGACTTGTTAGACGGGAAATCAAAACGGTTACCATTTGGAGGGATGAGAACGGCGGATCAAAAGAAAAAAAAATATGACTGAAAAAAATTGCGTGAGACTAGCAAGGCTAAGGAGACGCAATTGGGGGGAATGGAGGAAAAAATTCACGTCCCCAAATTGACACGAGGTACGGAAACGGACGCTTTTTCGATACCAAGCCTTTGATTTGAATTCAGCGGCTAAACGCAGATGCTTGAAATATTACAAAATTTAAAAAGTAACTTTTTCTTAATATTAATGTTAGGAATATAAAAATTAGCTGGCCGGATGGCCCATTCTGAGCAGTGAAATAATATGTTTTTAATTTTACAGACGGATAGATAATAATGAAGATAATGACAAAAGACAGTGTTGTTCACAACAGCGAAAGACTGCATTGAATCTAACATATCACTATTTGCACAAAAACCGCGACCTTGAGACGCAGGTAACTACAGCAAGGTTTAGGAAGGGGTGATCAAGTGTTGAGAACAGTGAATCATATCACTTATCCTATTGTATGGCAGTGAGATAATGCACCTATTTCAGAATCTGTAGACGGGAAACTTACCCTATGCGAAACCAACTAGGTAAGATATGCTGTCTGGTCAGAGAGAACTGACCCTGTTTATGTGGTGATATTGTAATGTGTTATGTGTAGAAGTGGCTTATTAGGTAAGGTTCTGAGCAAAAACCAATACTTTATTTCAGAGCTGTGAGTTCGATCTTGACACTAAGGTGGTGTCAAATGCTGATTAATAATTGAAGTGAGGACCCGTGCAGTGTACATTTCGGCAGAACATCTTTGTATTGCTCAAGCACGGAGAGGTGGGGCCATCAGATTCCAGCACCAGAACAAATCTATTAAAGTTAAGTAGGCTAGCTGGCCTGCTGAACTTACACCAACTTCCTAAAACTAGCACCCAAGAGAATTTACTACTGAAGCATCCCATTTCCTTTCATCATTTATGGACAATGTTTTGTAGGCATAAACAGGGAGGGATGAAGCCACCCCAACAGCACATCCATTCATAGTTTTCCCAGGAAAATTAACATTACGAACAGTAATACTATAATTAATCTTGAAGATTGCATATGTAAACATCTTTCATTTAACATGCCATTTATTCATGCCATTCATTCATAAATTTCAAAATCTCTGCATAAGTTCTGGCCAAAATAAACCCTTGGTTCAGAACAAATAAATTTAAAAAAGATTTTCTATTCTAAATTTAACCAGCTGAATTTAGTTCATTGTGTTATAAATTTTATTGATAGTATTAGACTTAATTAATATCTGTGTGTGTTTGTATATGTCCATACAACACATTGCATTCAGTACCCTAGATTTTAACGTAGCCACATTCATTAGTAAAAAAAGATATGTGTGAGGTCATAAAGTGGTAGCACGAAAGGGCCTTCTGTATATTCACAGCTACAATTATCTCAGGAGCCTTCACAGCTGACCTCACGCATCACACTAGGTGACAACACCACCATACAATACCATCAAAATCCACTACAATTGGGTCCGTAGTGAGATCCTCCTACATGCAGTCAAACCAGGTCAATGCCAAAGAATCACGTCTGGGGCTCAAGTGACTTCTCCAAGCTTGGTGCGCAATGCTGGGTTCTTGTGGCAACATGGATTATAACTTCTGGCTGATTTTGTCACGCCCATTTCACTTCTTTTCGTTTCTGTAGATACAAGCGGGGTAATTGACTTGTCATTCATTCTGGAAGCTGATAGGTTCCTCCCCTGTTTCTGTAATGTAGGTAGGAGATAATTGACTTGTCCCGGACTCACTGCCAGAGACAGCGACATCTTTTTTAGATTTTGTTTGACCACGAGTCCAAAACCGAAATTCAGTTTGAGAGTTTAGCGGCGAAAAAGTCCCGGATCTTTGACACGGGAAACAGTTCCTAGAGAGAAAGTTCCGTCATGCTAGCAGGCCGGTGAGGGAGCGAATTTGCTTGAGACACGTGCGTTGTGAGAGGACAATCACAAAATGTTCCATGTACTTTGATGACCAGGAAAGTCTGGGACCCGCTAGAGTAACCCTCTTTTCCCTGTTGCTCCAAATTCTTTGTAGCAGGTCTCCTAGAGAAGTCTCTGGGTAATTATTACGTGTTATTGTTTCTGCTCCTCTATGCAGGTGGTCAAACCACGCTGAACACCTGTGGAGAAATCTCACTATATATAGGCAGTCTTGTCTGTCTCTCATTGCTTCCGTCCTAAAATTCTTGCCGGGAGATAGTAGCCGGTCATGCATTTATTGTTGATCGGACAACAAGCGGGAGAGAGCAAGAAAAAAAACTGCAGCGCAGTTCAGCCTTGATCAGAAGGGGATGCGTGTATGATTTTCCTGTATCTAGTTAAGACCTGTTTATTGTTGTGACGTGACCGATATGGTGTAGAAGCAGACGCGAAATTGTCAAGCAGAAGTGGGTGATCGTCTGCTAGAAGAGATGCTCCTGCAGTCTACTGTGTTGTTCCTGCATCAATCCATCACTAGGGCACCAAGATACTTTGTTGAGGTGTACCTAGTCTATTCTATTCAGGAATCATATCTAGTTACGAAGATGTCAAGTGTACGATGAGAATAAAGACTGTATGATTGCCATTGACCAGCGTTTGATAGTGAACGGACTGGACGACTGCCTATTTCTGCATTTGCCATTGGGCCTATATTCTATTATCATGGAGCTTTGTGTCCAGTACAATAAACTGTGTATCGTAAATTGTGAAGGAGGTGTTGTCAGCTCACTAACGTTATGCTGATACGTGTTGTTTGACTACCCTTAGTGTGTACTTTGGCCACGGAGACCTTCTCCGAACTGTATATATATATATTACGGCATGCATTACAAGCTAACAAGAGGAGTACTCATGCTCCGTTTGCACCAGTTCTCTTTACCAAGCTAATAAGAGGAGCGCTCATACTCCGGTTGCATCAGTTCTCTTTACCACGCTAATAGTAGGAGCGCCCATGATCTTTTTGCACCAGTTCTCTTTACCAAACTACGTCGTCCCTTATCAGTGAGGACCGCTACAGTAGTAGTGGGCCATTACACAAAAGGTGGATTATTTCCTCATCATTTGTTTTATCTTGAGTGTTGCCATAGCAACCCCTGGTTCCTGGATTTACAGCCGAGTGCAGTCAATACACGGATTAAATCAGCAATTACCCTGGAGAAGATAGGGTCAAAATTTCTCTATCGGCTAACCGTGATCCCAGTGAAGCAGTAACGTACACGTGCCAATGAAGAAGGATTTTGGGGTAGAGTGCACTCAAAGTAATTGAGGGGAGGGTAGATTGTTTAAGAAACTGTGTACCTAAGCATCGAGTGAAGTGATTAGCAGTGTTGCTGACAGGAACAATTCAGCGGGATTGTGTTTGTGTAGGCATAATTCTTTATTTCAGGTTTTCCAGCAAAGGATTATTGATTTTATATCTACCCCAAAATTGTGGGAGCGTGGAACCTATGGGTTTTTTTTCCGGGAGTGTTCCCAACATTTTCTACTAACCTTTGGATTGAGTATCTCGTACATTTGATACCTGCATATTACTGAAGTTTTTTGTTGTCGTGATTGATTTCATGCTTATTTTACCACAGTTTTTTTGACGGTTGTTAATAAAATATATATAATTTCTTTTTTACGGATCAGATTTCCTTTCCTATCTGTACCTGTACTCTTTAACTTGTACTCGTACTGTTGTATGTGGATACACTGTAGTGTAATACATCCTTATCTCATATGTAGAGCAAGAGGAAGTGTGGCAGTAGTTGAATAAAAGGTCACTGAGTGGCGAGGGGAGAGTCAGTATAAGTTCTCACCCTCGATAACTATAAGTCACACTATCCACCATCAACACCATTTCTCGTCTATCATCTTAGATCTCTCTCAGATTTCGTCTTGTCTCTGACCTCACACAGACGTGGTTCTCGTCGGACAGACTCTTACATAAACCACTCGTGACAGTTCTCAACATGTTTCACCACAGGGGGAATCCCTGGAAGTGTGTGGATGATTTCAAAAGTCAGTGAGGCTGTAATTAGTCTCACAGACAGAGGTTGACTTCCACATATGTATACTGTAGCATTGTGGATAGCTGGTGGTCACATAAAGATGACTCCAGATATCCCTCCATGTATATTTAATCCAAATACAATAGTTCCTGTTGTCACTATATTCCTGTTTTAGTATTCGCATAACATGCCTGAAGAAATGGGATTGCTTCCTTCTAAAAGAGTAATAATTCCTTTTGAGGTCTGGCTTTCATTAAGGACATACTCATTAATCTTTTTTTGTCACTATCAAGGGCATTCTTCATAATCTTTTGTAAAACCACGTATCTCTGGTCTACTGGTAATGTATTCCTTGTTTACTAGTTTTCCATACCTGTCGCCCAAATGTCAGGACTGCCTTTATACACTTACTTATTTAGTCATCCTTCTCCTACCGTGAGGTGTAGAGGTTTGGAAGAGAGAACGCCACACTATTCTTACGGCTGTCTTATTCTGGCTTGGTTCTAATCTCTGTCCTTCAGAGATTGCCTAATGTTGTCCTCCCAGCAGACTCTGGGTTGTTCTGGAGGTCTATATCCCTGGCTCTACGTTTCCCATACTTATCGTGTTAGCCGATCTTCCATTCTGCACACATGGCCAAACCCTAGTAGTTCTGTTTGAGTCTGCAGTAGCTGGGGTTTGATGCCTTGCCTTATAGTCTGGTTGCGGACCATAACTCTTCTTGTTACTTCAACCACCTCCATCAGATAACTCATTTCTAAGATTTGGAGCTGGGTTTGTACTGGCTTTACACAACCCACCGAAAACGCTCTCTCCTTCTTCCATCAGCATCGATTTGTTTAAAGAATACATTTCATTTTATGCAACGGTGCTTCATATCACAATCAAAGCAGTCACGTGATATCAATATCATTACCAATAACAAAGAAACAAAATTACCGACATGCGTGCAAGTAGGCCATTAAAAACAAATATGTCAGATTTAGCGGATAAATCAAAAAAAGACATTGATAACAAAATCTATTCAGACGAGATAAGAAGTAATAAATGACAAAAAGACTCAACAAAGTAATACTAAACGTCGCCGTAAATGATATCAGAGAACTAATATTGGGTTTTTAAAAAGAACATTCGAGGTTATAGATAAGCGAACAAAGTAAAGAAATTAGACAAACATAAAGGTATGTTTTCAG
Organism: Oreohelix idahoensis; assembly: GCA_024509875.1. NCBI lineage: Eukaryota > Metazoa > Mollusca > Gastropoda > Stylommatophora > Oreohelicidae > Oreohelix > Oreohelix idahoensis. The sequence continues at coordinate 535,797 of JAMPIV010019647.1, forward strand.
GCACTCGTAAGAAAGAAAGAAAAGTAGAAAACTAGATAACAGAAAAACAACAGATTAAAAAATAACCGACGTTGCGTGTTTTTTTTTTTTTATAAATTTTGTTCAAGTACTTTACAAGCGACCGTAGACCGCAGACATGTTACGCACAATTTTGTTTTGTGGAATCTGTAAGAAGTGCGTTTCGAAACTTCTTGGACTATCTCTGAACGGGGATGTCGTAGCGGAGAGTTTTTTTTCATCCGCTTTCTTATCTAGCATTGAAATGTTATTCACGCTGCATTCCCGTTGTCGTAGAGAGAGAGAGAGATAAGCTCAAGTGACCTAATTGCGACACAAAATATTAATCTTCAAACATGAACAAACCACTCGGTAAAAATATCACATTTAGGACCCTGAACTATCATAAGATACGGTGGTTTTCCCTGTCTATCCCAAGGAATTTTCGCACGCTTTGAGTTTTATATGGTGTTGATGTTTAAGGATCAGTTCTTTCCAAGTTTTATAAACGTAAAGTAATGTTTTGCAAAGTTATAAAGTAAACTGAATAAAGATTAATACAAATATAAATTAGCACAACACACAACAGCTTTGGTCAAATATACCAGCCCCAAAAACTGGCCTTCCTTCACAAGCGAATGAGAAAATCTGTCCTAAGTTCTGGTCTATCGTTCTTAGAGTTAAGACGCAGATTTCCTTGTATTATCCGTCACGTTAAACCATATATTAAAATGTATTAAAAAGTCTTTATTAATGCAACATGTGTAAATAATAATTTTACATCCTGTAAACTTCCCTGTGTAGGTAAACTTCCCTGTGTAGGTAAACTTCCCTGTGTAGTTCTCGTGGGTCTGTGAAGAGGCAAAGAATGAATATGCAACTGTTCCGGCAAGCATGTCGTACAAGACAACTAATGTGAGGTTGTATACGAGGCTGCCAACCTCGTAATGTAAGGCAAATTGATACAGAAACCACCACAACGTACGCCTGTGACTTTTTGGTGCAGGTGTCTTGCACGGGGACCTGCTGCAGTGCTGGCTCTATGCTCCAGATGGAACGACACGGAAAATTAAAGTGATTCTGCTAAACTGAAGCTCAGAGTAGGCAGTACATTACGTATAAATTAATGAATACCTGGATGTTGGTGCCAATATGGCGAGTTTCGTATGTCAGACATGTCTGTTTTCTCTGATTTTATCCATTCTGGATGCGGTTGTGAAAGTTACAGTTTTACGTTGTATGTGCTTACTGTCCAGAATTTCATATCAGTGCTGCGGTTCTTTCAGCCAGTAAGATGCCTTTTCCACAGTTACGTCACGTCTTTGAAGTTCCTTTGTTCTTGACTATCCCTTAAGGTCAAATTGTTTGAGTAAATCACATGCACTGAGGAAGTCAATTCATATTTTGCTTCTGTTTCTACGTCTTCAATTATTAATTTAACTCTACATTTCTAAATTCAGTTTATTTGATCACGTTATTATATTTGCCCATTTTGAAAGCATGACGCTCCTAACTTTCATCATTGACATATTAGGGTTCTTTTTAATATTCTCTCCGCTTCTTTTTATTTTTCTTGGGGGTAGGGGGGGGGGGGGGGAGAACAGTACATCGTACATTGTTGTAGCATTACTTTCCATCACAAAAACCATCTTTTCCAATGTTAGTATCATTCGTATAATTAGTCATTATAATGTTCTGCATCTTTTCTGTAACATTTACGAAATATGGATGTGTAGCTGTTAAGATATACTTGGATATATATTTACTTGAAGACCCTTCTTTCATTTGCGAAGCAAAAAAAAGTTTATTAAAATGTGGACTATAAATAATATACACAAAAGCAATTCATTTAGAAGGGATCATATATCTCATTGCTGTTTCACACTGGTACAAATGTGCAATAAGTAATTAAAAGAATCACAGAAGTTGAACAAAATAAATGTGTACACTTCCATACAAAATAACATACCAGGAAGCAATACAGAACAGTATAATCCCACAACCCCACAACTAACATAATTACCGATGCATGTTACGTCGGTTGGTCTCACTCAAAATAGTAACTCGCGCCAGAAACAAAAAGTTCGTAAAAATTGCTGTGCATGAGCCAATAACATACCAAAGTGAATTGTATTTGAACAGTTTGACACGTAATGATCAAAATGGAACACTCTTTGAAAACAATCCACGCACTTTCACACGAAATGTTGTCATCAAATAACTTTTAAAATGATTCTAAAATAACATAATTCTCGACGTGTGTACGTTGGTCACAGCTGAGGAATTAAACCGTGTTGAAAAGTTGTATTGTTCCCATTATATATACTCTCCCGAAAATAGTTACAATCAACAAAGAAAAGCGTTCAAATGACGGTGTTCATGAACAGTTTGATTACACTGTATAATGGAAAGAAACCAAAAAAGCTCTAAGATTATAATTATATCTGCTCATCTGGGAACGGAAACAGCACACTATAATTTAAAACCCGTCAACTTTGACGGGTTATTGCTAGTCTAACATGATATATATGATAATTCGACGCTTTCTTCGCGAGGTGCTATTAATTCACAGCCTTAGGAACATTCAGAATGAATATCGGCATCCTGAGAGCCATTTTATTCATTCCGAACCGCCGCCCAACCATACCCGCTACATGAAAAGGACAGGAACAATATTTAACATGGATACAACGAAAAAAAAGAACATGGCGTTATTGGACGAACAGGACGAAATATTTTAACCTTTAAAATCAGTGACTTATCTTGTTTTGGCGGTAATATCGTACATTATATGCTACGCCGACAGACTCGAGAGCTTGTTTGTATCATTGAGAAAGTCAGCAATAGGTTTCCTTTGAGGTTTGAAAGCTTCAAATAATTTTTTTTGATGGACATTGTCAGCTGCTGGCTTTTCCAACCGTTCATGCTGTCGTCAAGGGCATGACGTCACCGGTGTATTTGCAATTAATGTCCATTTCGATCGAAAGGAATTTAGTTCTTTCTACTAGTTAATATTTGAAATTATCCACGCCACATTGGCCACCAGTTGATAAAGGGGCGGGACTAGATAAGGTCGAGCTGGTTTAGAGCTGGTTATGTATTTTGTTCAATCGCGAATGCGTGCTTCGTCCGGTTATCATCTTGGAGTAAGGGTCAACGTTACATTGATTAATCATTTGTTAAATGTCCAAGAATACATTCGTTCCTTTCGGAGCTCATCATTATAGGTACATATTTTTCCTATCAGAAGAGTTCTTCATTTGCATAGTCATCAACATTGGCAAATGCAGCAAATAGCTGTAACGTATCGATGTGATAAAGTCCTCAATTCAGAGTCCATGAATTTATTGACAGTTCACACATAAGACATTCACGTAGGTACATGTTCATATATAGTTCATATATAGTTCATTAGGAATTACATGCATAATATTCATGTCCGTCCGTGTCAAAACAATATGTCAGATGAACATCGTGGCTATATACGTGCGCTGTTGTATTCAACAGCCAGAAATGAGCACATGAGTTCTTGACATCTACAATTTGAATCATAATACGATTCTCCTTCCATTATTAGTTTAATTTAATTAATCTCATGTTTAGATTAATTTCCGAACTGACCCTGAAGTCTACATCGATTCATCTATATAATATAGGCTATATACTCAGCCTTATTTCCTTGGAAGAAATACAAGACACGACCTTCTTGCTTGACGGATAGCGTAACAAAGGCCCTGTAACCAAGTCACCCGGCGTGACCTTCCCAACGCGAATGCGTCATCATCTCCGCATATATTTCGCGTTCACTATACCGTAAAATATCGACATATTCTATAAATATTAATGACCCCTAAACGTTGCGCATGGGTAAACCCCAGCAGACGCCGTCATTTAAAATAACACCGTAACAAATGGTAAAAGTATAAACAACAAACATATGTATAAAAATAAAAGATTTAGTTAGAATAATAGCGTAGAATTTATTTTATTAAACATACTGGAGAAAGGAACAAGTTCGTCCGGTGAAACATGATACAGCCATTGGTAATTATCAGCTACAAAAATTGAATGTAGAGCTCTCCAGAGTGTCTCATGCCGTATTATCATTCTGGGAGGCATACATTTACTTGCCACTTCAAACGTAATATCAACATAATGTTATCAGTTAAATACACATTACTTCCCTTACTTTCGCTCTAGAAAAATATTTAGGGGACAGCAACAGTCATACTTATTCATTCTTGTCAATATTCGCATAATGGATGACTTCCCCTGCTGGGGAATTTTAGTAATTGTGGTGCGTATTTAGACTCCGGAACAACACTCAGAGCGTTGGTTAGATTTGACGCAAGTGCCAAAACAACTCTCTGAGCGTTATTTTTAGTCTATTACGAATTAAAATTACGGCTCAGTGTGGAAAATAATTGCGGAGTCAAAGAGTTAAGAAAACAAAACGGAAGGGAATTTGTGAAAACTAGGGAGAACATAGAACAAGATAAGCAGAAAAAGGCAAAAGTAAGCCGCCACCGTTATCGAGTTTAAAGGCATATAGCAGACAACATACATCTAAACGTCAAATGGTTATATGTTTCACGGCCTGTCCAAGCAGAGTGCCAAGGATAAATATTCCAGAAACCATAGTCGAATAGAGGGTCTGCTTCTGATTGTCAGATTGTCTCCTGTTGTAAGGATCTCTATAGAGTTACCTATCACCGAGATGGGCCTTAGTAATTGTGGAGCCCTATTTAAACCATTCTGGTGGGACACCCTGGACTTAAGATTACAATTTTATTGTAACTTGTTTTGTGTCCAAATACAGATAATAAATATAGATCGTTTTATTTGTTAAAACATTGTAATATGATGCGCCCGACTGGCAGAGTGGTTAGAAAGCTGGTCGATCGTGGCAAAGATGCCGCATTTTGATTCACGGTATCGACACGCTTCAGTCTATCCAGCTGTAAATGGGTACCTAACTTTGCACTTGAGTTAGGGACGAAAAAGGCAGTGAGGAAGGGAACTAATCACCCCACCTCTCGATGCTGGACCTAGTATAGCAAAGTCTCTAACACTTCACTCCCCTACAGCACTATGTGCTATAGGACTACATTTTTTAAATATCATGCATTCCTGACATCTAAGTTGAAATCATTTTCGTTCGCTATTTTTGTTAAAAAGAGTAGCCAATCAGTGTGTAGTGCTCTCTGTGAGCGCAGGATTGTGGGTCAAGGTTAAATCTGCCTAAGGCTGGTCTCTGCCTGTCTCAATTCATTCAACTTCTTCTTAAAACACGACTGGTTTAATAAACACGTGACATTGTGGACTTTGATTCGTAAAGACTGTTCTGTCAAGGTTTATATCACACGATAATATTCTTAAAAAGTATGTCATTTTATTAGCCAAGTCAGTTTACCACAACTTCGTCTCACCTGAGTTTCTGTCCTTTCTATTGGAAGACTAATTCAGATGTCACAATTATCAAATTTCACAGATATGCCATTTTTGAATAACCCATACATATATATATATATATATATATATATATATATATATATATATATATATATATATATATATATATATATATATATATATATATATATATATATATATATATATATATATATATATATATATATATATATTTTTTTTAAGATAGGAATATATGTATTGGTTATTTTGTGGTCAAAGGGAAACCATTAATTGTATATTTTTTAGTTCTGGATGAGATTTAGTGGTTATCTCTCTTGAATTGAAGACTGGCTTTCCGACAGTACATGACCTGTCTGGTCAAGAGGAGTCAAGTACTTCATTAAGGTGGGTTTCTCCTAATGCGGAGATATTAAATAGGAGAGACTGATATTGACCATTTTGAAAATCACGCTGCTTGTACGGCTCAGGTGGAGCTCAGAACCTTATTGCTGAAAATCACGCTGCTTGTACGGCTCATGTGGAGCCCAGAACTTTATTGCTAAGGTGGCTTTCTCCGGGTGAGGAGTTATATTATACAGAAGAGACTGAGCTAGATATTTTGAAGTAGTCCGCCATTCGTGCGGCTGATGTGGTAGCCTAGATCTACCTGACCTGCTTGGTCATGAGGAACCAAGAACAGTAGTCATAAGAAGCGTGCCAGTTGCGCGGCTTATTTGTTGCAGCCAAGGTTTACATGCAAAGTCTCCATGATGTTGAATATTATGAATTGATGCTTTCTACAAGATTATATGTGCTTACTTGACAGTGAATCGTTCGATGTCAGAGTATGTTACTGTTGTTCGTAATAAATGTCTGAAACGTCAACAGTCGTTTTCAATGCTTCATGACTTCTGAGTGTGGTATGAACGGCATGGTATCATCAAGCAACCACCTACACTTCTACAGTATAACCAGGCCTATGGTACACACTTGCAACAGTACCACACTCTCAACAGTGTTAATAGTCAAACAGCAACAGTGTGTAGTAACACACACACACATATATATATATATATATATATATATATATATATATATATATATATATATATATATATATATATATATATATATATATATATATATATCTCGGAACATCACTAGCAATTGCAATTGTAGCAGTAAATCAAAGAAAGATTTATTTACTTCAATGAAGAACATTGTTACAAATAATAATGTGTGTATGTCAAATAATATCTTTTTTTATTTCTTCTGAAGTGAAGATCTTAACTTATCAGAAACAAGTTTAGAATACTGTACATAGTGGTGCTAAAGTAAAATTGAAAAAGAGTATTTCGATAGTGCATTTAAAACATATTTGGACATGGCCTAAATTGTAAAAATTGATATAGCAATCTTGAAAATCCTTCCCTACACACTTGTCTGCCTGTGAAAGTTGTCTTGTTTCTGCAGTTTTCAGTTTGTAATAAATTTTATTACATTTACAAACTGCAGACAAAAAAAAGTGAGACGTCTGTGAATTTAGTGTTGGTTTCTACATCTTAATTATGAGAAAAGTCACGAAGAGGGGACCCGACAAAAAAGTAAGCATACTTACTTGCAATGGCAATTTTGCATACTGATCTTATGTTTTGTTCATGACATTTATGTTAATATAGTTGTAACCCGCTTAGCGGCGCTACCCAGTTTAGCGATATTTCGCTACAACGCTCTTGCACATTGATATTCAGTATTTACTTGCAATTTTAAAAATGATACAACATCAATGAATCCACCAGTGTGAACACAAGTCACACAGTTCAGAACATCCCTACAGCAAACTTTACCAATAACATTCATTTAGTTAATCATAGCTCTTGACACATACGCGGTCGGCAGCTGACAACCAACGAGCGCTCTTTGCTCAGTGTACGTGTTGTCCAGTTCTGTCTTAGAGGTGGTCCACAAATGACGTCATGCAATTATTTGCCATGCTTTAACCCCCCTTCTCACCCCCGTCACATTTCGTCACAAAATCAGATTCATTTTCATGTCACAAATCTCTAACACCCCCTCCTCCTCCATTTTTTTAATACTGAAAAGTAAGAATGTAGTCGAATGTAAATTAGATAACAAGTGCAGATATATAAAAAAAACAGTCTTTTTAGTAAAACACTCTAAACAGAGGGATGCAACATGAGGCAATCTGATCATCAGAAATATTCCCCCCATTGAACAAGTGTTTCGGCCCATTGTTCACCTTTACCACTCTAAAGGAGGGGGGGGGAGGAGGGGGCCCATCTGGGTCATGGCTCCCAAGTGTCTCAGCCTCCTGTTGTCTTGTGTAGAAAATGAACCAATTCCACCTTGGATGCAGCTTTAAAATCCCCAATTCCGCCAGCAGGAGGCAATTGTGAAAGTAACAAAGAGAAGACAAATTATTGCGGTCGTTCCGCAGCACACCATTGACACGTCTGGGTGACGCCGACGAGGCTTGAATCCAATCACACTGTTACAAGAACTGTTTTGCTGGTTAAATGTTGGTAAATGTATTTAAAATATCTGACTTCATTTAGTTTCAAAGAATAAAAAAATTAATTCAATGTAAAGTAAACACATTAATAACTTGAAGTCTTTCTTTTGTTAAAGTTTCATAAAACAATATTAAAATTGAGAGAAAATCCATATTAATTCAGGGAATTAAAACTGAAGTCGTTATCAATGATTTATTTCCCCCCTTTCATTGTACAAATTAGAAATCCATTATCTTCAAGATTAAAATCGCTTATTGGAAAGGCGTGAATTACATTATATTGAAAAAGTCTCTTACATTTAAAAAATATATATATATATTAAATTCCGTTTAAACAAGCTGAAGGTTACAACAGTTATACGTTATATCAGCTGAGATTATAATATTACACTTCTCTCCAGGTATCGTCACACTTCTTCACAAAATGTTGACCCTGTCCCTCTCTCTGTGTGATCATATGTGGACAACCCATTACTGCGAAACTTCCTGTATTCTACATGTTTAATAATCTTTTAACCGTCTATAACTATTTAAAATTGTATATTTTTTAAGAGAAAAGTCAAAATTATAAATCTAATTTAAGAGTGTATATTAACTTTCACTAGTATGAACTACTATTGAACTGCACGGAATCCGAAAAACCCCATCAGATTCAGCAAAGGAAATAAACCTTTGCCGTCAGTAGAAACACTAGAATACACGCCTGTAGATGTTCGGCTCCTATAAGTTGATACGTACATAATTACTTATATTAAAATAACTGCATAAAATAAATTACAGCATACACACCCATATTGTTAATAAAGATATATATATATATATGTATGAAGATAACATCGTAGACATTGTACAGCGCTGATATACATAAACATAGTCAACCATTGATTCACTTATTTTCCCAAGGAGCGTTCGTACACTATTTACCATTCAGATCCCCAAGAAATACAAGAGTAGTATAGTATGTTCTTTACGGTTAGATTTCAGGCGTTGGAGCGTGACTTTTATATAAGGAAATGTGGTAGAGTGGCGTGGTGGAGGCGTTTCAGGCGGAGCGCCAGCCGTTGGCGCATGACTTTTTATATAAGGAAATGTGGTGGAGGCGCATGGTGGCGGAGAGGCCTTTTATATAGCAATATATTAGTTCGATAATGTCGGGCGTGTTGTTTATACAAAATACTTAGACAATATATACAAAAAATAAAAATAAAAATAAAAAAAATCGATAATGGCGAAAAATATAAAAAATCGATGAAGTCGCTTTGTTTGAGTTTTATAGAGAAGTGGTGCTGATTTTTGAGGGCGCGGTGGTTTATGCTGGCGGGGGCGATGATGCATGGCTGTAGCTGGCGGGGTGACGACGTATGTTGGGGTGCAGCTGGCGGGGTGGGTTAGGGTTTTTTGTGTGTGTATGACTCAGCAGTGTGTTGGTGTGTTTTTGGAGTGAAGTGTTAGAGACCTGACTTTACTACGTCTAACATCTAGAGGTGGGAGTAAAGTGTTAGAGACGTCACAATACTAGAACAAGCAGCGAGTGGTGTGAGTGACGTATTAGAGACTGTACCAGGTCTTGCAGCAAGAGGTGGGAGTGAAGGGTTAGAGACTTGTCTATACCAGGGACAGCATGGAGTGGTGGGAGTGAAGTGTTAGAGACTTGCCTATACCAGGGACAGCATCTAGAGGTGGGAGTGAAGTGTTAGAGACGTGTCTATAATAGGTCAAGAACTTGAGGTGGGAGTGAAGTGTTAGAGAACTGGCTATACGAGGACCAGCACCGAGAGGTGGGAGTGAAGTGTTAGAGACTTGCCTTTACTAGGGCCAGCAGCGAGAGTTGGGAGTGACGTGTTAGAGACTATACTAGGGCCAGCGTGAGAGTGAAGTGTTTGAGACTTTACCAATGCCAGCAGCGAGAGGTGGGAGGGAAGTGTTAGAGACTTGATTAGGACCAGCATCAAGAGGTGGGAGTGAAGTGTTAGAGACTTTACGAGGACCAGCAGAGAGAGGTGGGAGTGAAGTTTTAGAGACCTGACTATACCAGGTCCAGCGTGGGAGTGAAGTGTTAGAGACATGACTATACCAGGGCCAGCATCGAGAGGTAGGAGTGAAGTGTTAGAGACTTTACTAGGTCTAGCATGAAGAGGTGGGAGTGAAGTGTTAGAGACTTTACTAGGTCTAGCATGAAGAGGTGGGAGTGAAGTGGGGGGAGGGGGCCTACCTGGGTCATGGCTCCCAAGTGTCTCAGCCTCCTGTTGTCTTGTGTAGAAAATGAACCAATTCCACCTTGGATGCAGCTTTAAAATCCCCAATTCCGCCAGCAGGAGGCAATTGTGAAAGTAACAAAGAGAAGACAAATTATTGCGGTCGTTCTGCAGCACACCATTGACACGTCTGGGTGACGCCGACGAGGCTTGAATCCAATCACACTGTTACAAGAACTGTTTTGCTGGTTAAATGTTGGTAAATGTATTTAAAATATCTGACTTCATTTAGTTTCAAAGAATAAGAAAAATTTATTCAATGTAAAGTAAACACATTAATAACTTGAAGTCTTTCTTTTGTTAAAGTTTCATAAAACAATATTAAAATTGAGAGAAAATCCATATTAATTCAGGGAATTAAAACTGAAGTCGTTATCAATGATTTATTTCCCCCCTTTCATTGTATGAATTAGAAATCCATTATCTTCAAGATTAAAATCGCTTATTGGAAAGGCGTGAATTACATTATATTGAAAAAGTCTCTTACATTAAAAAAAATATATATATATATTAAATTCCGTTTAAACAAGCTGAAGGTTACAACAGTTATACGTTATATCAGCTGAGATTATAATATTACACTTCTCTCCAGGTATCGTCACACTTCTTCACAAAATGTTGACCCTGTCCCTCTCTCTGTGTGATCATATGTGGACAACCCATTACTGCGAAACTTCCTGTATTCTACATGTTTAATAATCTTTTAACCATCTATAACTATTTAAAATTGTACATTTTTTAAGAGAAAAGTCAAAATTATAAATCTAATTTAAGAGTGTATATTAACTTTCACTAGTATGAACTACTATTGAACTGCACGGAATCCGAAAAACCCCATCAAATTCAGCAAAGGAAATAAACCTTTGCCGTCAGTAGAAACACTAGAATACTGATGCGTGATGCCATATGATGATGGATGGCATCCGCATGTCTGGTTTTGTGTAGTGTGTAGATGTGTTCAGTCAAAACAATGTTCATGCAACAATAACAGGGCAATCCACATAGGACGTCAGTAAACTCACGACGTATAAAGTCAATGAGTCTTGAAACAGCCGTTGACGTTTTTCTTCATTATTTATTGTGGACGCCACAGTGACAAAATGGTTACGCAAATGTGTAGGCACATCAAACAGTCATTATCACAGCAACATTCAATACAGCAATAAACGGTAGACAGCATTACAATGATGAGTCAGATGCATGTTATATTTCATAGTGCTGTAAATGTAGTCAGGTGGAAAACTCCATCCTTTTCTATAACAGCCAGGAGATAACCAGATGTATGAGATCAGTTCACTCTCCTTAGTTTGACTTCAGCAAGACAGACACGTCTGCCGAAGTATAAATAATGTCCTCAAGAATATCCTCTAGATAATAAAGGTTTTCTAAACCTAGTTCATTTAACAAAGTAGCAAGTAATGGTCCTTGGTACCTGCATCAACCGATGCAGTACAATGCAGCGACATGTGAGCTGGGAAAGAACATCTCGTGACGACGACTTTCGGAGACAGGCTATGAATCGAAATCGCTCACGACCCAAAATCGATAGAGTTAATGAAAATGTTAATTTACCTTGCTTTCATGAAATACACAGAAATATCACGCCTCCCGGCATGTGCAAATACACTAGAGGTATTATCCCGAATAAACGAAATATCCATAAGAGGACTACACATCCCTGACAGAACAAAAATAGCGGAGATCCCCTCTTCAACGAGGCATCTCTTTCGCCATTCCAAATCGCTCACTCCCACTAGTGGTTGGCGGAAACCGATCGACCAAACAACAAGACAAGTCATGCGCAGTCCAGCGCAAAAATGACCACAGCTCAAAAGTTAACTGCATTCGATACTAACGCGAGAAGACAAATGCTTACCGAGAAAAGTGACTATAGATTTCAAGCAGTTGTTGCCCTTGCGTTATAAAACAGATATTGAAATAAAACGATGTTGCGAGAATTTATCACGCAACATATCACCACCTCCTCCCGATAAAAAAAAAATGTGGAACATATTTTTTTTTTCAATATAAAAGAGCAAGCGATAAGCGGCTCAAAACGCACGAATTATGCGCTGATAATTAATTAAATTGCCAAACAATAGGCTAATTATAGAGTGTCTGGTGAGGATATACCTCAACAGAAAAATAAATATGTCTCAAAAAATATTCACATCGGGGAGGTGTCACCAACACACATCACGTTAGCATGTAAACACAATATACGTATGCAAGTTACTATAATCATCATTAAACAGCATACTCTAATATTGTCTTTAAAAAATGGATGTACAAATCTGATAGGAAAATTTAAATAGTACATTCTTTGACTTGTAATGACATAAGTACATAGCAAAGTTAAACTACATGACGATCCAGGACATATGCTCTGGTATTCCGAGGGTAAGTACACAATCTAGAACTCGTAAGGTAAGTCCTCAGCTCAACAATGACATTCTGAGAAAGTACAAGCAATATAATGCTAATTAATAACTAATATGCTTCATAAGGTACAATACATTATTAATAATTGTGGCTGTTTAGTAAACTAACGGCCCTTATATTAACTACTCAGTCCTCCTCTATCATCTTAAAAAACGAACAGAAGAAGATGACAACAAAGCACGATAGTGTGTACATATAGAGTAAGTACAGATGTGCTAATCTATTGTAGAAATATAGGTGTGTTATGACTCTGTAATATATAGAAATATAGGACAGAAGTATTAGTTGGAGTCATGTGGGCATCTAGACAAAATGTCAGCCATCACATTATCCGCACCACGGATAGCTCGTACCGTGAAGTGAAAAGGTTGAAGAGCTATAGCATATCGAGTGGATCTCGAACTCTTCAAATTCTTAGTCTGAATAGCTGTAAGAGCTTTCTGATCAGTCTCTAGAATGAAATGTGCGCCCAGGAGGAATCTTTGTAGCTTTAGAATTGACCAAACCATCGCTAACAACTCACGGTCTAAAACCGAGTAGTTCCTCTCTGCCGCATTTAGTTTTCTAGAAATGTACATAACAGGATGCAGAGTATTTGCATATTCTTGCATCAGTGCTGCTCCAATCCCAGTGGATGAAGCATCACTCCGAAGAACAAAAGTCCTATCAAGAGTAGGTAATCTTAAGATGGGAGGAGAAGAAAATATATTCTTGATTTGGTCTAATGAAGATTGGCATTCTCCAGACCAACGGACCAGATTAGGCGAACCTTTCTTCAACAATGTTGAGAGAGGTGCCATGATCGAAGATAAATTTGGAATAAATCTCCCATAAAATTGAATTAAACCTAAGAGACTCCTAACTTGTTTCTTCGTTTTAGGAACAGAGATGTTCAGTATTTTGGAAGTATTGTGGTCTTCTGTCTTCAAGAGACCATGACCAACACGATGACCCAGGAAAGAGATTTCACCAAAACCAACAAAAGCTTTAGAAGGTTTTGCTGTCAAATTATTCTCACGTAGAGTGGACAGTAAGTCATATAACCCTAAATAGTGATCTTCCCAGGTATCACTGAAGAGACAGATGTCATCTAAGTATGCGATGACATCCGAACGATGTGACAGAATTCGACGCATCATGCGAACGAAAGTGGCAGGGGCGTTCATGAGACCAAAAGGCATAACATTCCATTGAAATAGACCCCTAGGTGTAGAAAAAGCAGTAAGAGGTTTGGCATGCTCTGCTAAAGGCACTTGCCAATAACCTTTAGACAAGTCAAGTTTAGTGAAGAATCTAGAATTAGAAAGTCTAATCAGTAGATCTTCTAACAAAGGCATCGGTTCAGCGTCGAACTTTGTGACCTGATTCAATTTGCGATAATCAACGCAAATTCGTATGTTCTTATCCTTCTTCCGGACAATAACCATGGAAGAAGAATATGGTGAAGTCGATGGTTCAATTATATTTAATTGAATCATTTCATCCAATTCCTTTTCCACTTGCGACTGAAAGTGTATAGGAATAGGATACGGCCTAACCCTAATTGGATTATTGTCGGTAAGAATTATGTCATGTTCTATGACATCTGTGTGTCCAGGAATGTCAGTGAGAACATCCTGAAATGTTTGTAACATCGACGAGACTTGTCGATGTTCGTCACCAGAAAGATTAGGAGAAACAGAAACGTTTTTCCAAGATTCCGTAGAATGTAATGGAACCACTGGAAGGGGAAGGTTGACATCAGAGAAGGTAGCTTCCTCATCCTGAATGACAGACAGGGATGAATAATGACCGTGAGGTGCAGGAGCATCATCCGTTGCCTGGAAAATAGGCAGCAAATAGTCCGGACGTTCGTGAAATTCCGAAAGCATGTTTATGTGGAAAGTTTTATGCTTTCCATCAATATCGACCACATAGTCAACATCGGAAATCCGAGAGACTATTGCATACGGACCTTTCCATGCAATAATAAGTCTATTTTCCCTACTGGGGAGTAGGACGAATGCTTTGTCACCTGGACAAAGTTGTCGTAGACATCTATTCTTGTTAGCAAACTGCCTTGCCTTCTCTTTAGCAATTTCTGATGAAGCAGTTGCTAGCTTACATGCCTCAATGATCTTTTGTCTAAGAGCAATGACATACTCATATGAGGATTGAGTTTCATCGCTAATATCATCGGCAGTGATGAGATCGTGTAATAAAGACATAGGGCCGCGTGGACGCGCGCCAAAGACAAGTTCGAAGGGAGAAAATCCTGTGTGTTCATTAGGGACTTCTCTATAGGCAAAGAGAGCCGCGGGTAAAACCCTGTCCCAATCTTGAGGATGATCTTCAGTTATCTTACCAAGCAAAGTCTTGAGCGTTCTATTCAGACGCTCAACTAATCCATTAGACATAGGATGGTAGATACTACTGAGAGATCGTTCAATATGTAAGGTAGACATTACCTGTGACATAGTGTCAGATATGAGTTGAGTGCCATGGTCTGACAATATTTCTCTGGGGAACCCAAGCGAGAAAATATCAGCCAAAGAGCATCTGCGATATCTGTAGTAGATATGCTCTTAAGAGGAATAGCCTCTGGCCAACGTGTGCACATATCGACACATGTAAGGATAAACTGATGTCCTCTGGCCGACTTGACCTTAAAAGGGCCAATAATATCTATGGCCATTTTCTGAAACGGCCGAATAGGAATGTCAGCAGCCTGGATAGGCGCAGCATGTCGTGGTCCTCTAGATTTGACCTCCTGACATACCTTGCATGATCGGCAGTAAATACGAATGTCCTTATTGACAAAAGGCCAAAAGAAAGCCGCAAGGACTCTCGACTTCGTACGGGCAAAACCCATATGTCCAGCACATTGCGAGTCATGAGCATGTTGTAATATTTGGACTCTCATGCTCTTGGGAACAAGAATTTGCGAATGTGCCGACGTAGTCGAATCTTGTACCATACGTACAAGTACGCCGTTTCTCATTGTAATCCAAGATTTTCTATTTGTATCCTGATTCGGATCACCTTTCTTCGCAAGAACGAAGAATTTTTTTAAAAAAGGATCTTCTTCTTGCAATTTTATGAAAGAGTCACGAGTAATTACTAAGTGACTATCTTGGCTATCAACTTCATTATCACTATTCAGTGAAGTTTCGGGTGTTTGTAGAGCTTGTGCTCTTGTAACTACTGCATTTGTAGCTTGCATGTTATTATCTTCCCAAGCAGCAATCTGCTGTGGGGTACACTCCCTAACTCCGTGAATACGACCAATAATAAGGTCCGCAAATAGGATTAGGTAAGAGACAAGCATGCACATCTCCAGTAAAGAAAGGAGTGGCAATGCGAATTACAGCAGTAGGATATTTTTCTAGAGTGCCGCCAAATGTGACACATTTAATAACCCTTCCTGTAGCACAAGATGGATCTACAAGCGATTGTCTAACACCAATAGTGGTGCATCCGGAATCGAAAAGTAGTGAGACCGGAGTATCATTAACAAGACCCTTATGTAGAATTAAAGAACCCCTCCCGTCATGCGCAACAGCAGCAGGAAAAGCGGGAAGTGGGTGACCACAACTCAAAGTAGTTATGGTACCCGGTTCGAATAAAGTACTGCATTGGGGGCATTTGTTTGCTCTCTCAAAGTCAAAAGCAGAACTAGTGACAGCGTCAAAGTTTTTACTATCAACAACATGATTACAGGCTCCCTCAGTTTCCTGTTGTACAGCATTAGCCTGCTGATATCTCTTTTTTTGTGTTGAGATCTACCCCGACTATTATTACCTCTGAAGTTATCAGAGTTATTATTATCTCTGCAGTTATTATTGTCTCTATTGTAATTGTTATACTGGTTCGAATTCCAGTTTCCACGATTACTATCATGTTCACATTGATGCGAACATCTATTTGTTTGGTTCTGAGGTCTTCGGCAGGAATAACCTCTATTACCATATCCTCTTTTGAAATGCTTATAATTATTAGGGTGATAGTAACGACCACTATCAGGTTGTCTCCAATTCTTCGAAGAAGAATCACCATGAAATTGGTTTCCATGATTTTGACAGAAATTACCGCTGCCCTTTCTATCAAAATTTTGTTGGGATCTACGAGCAAAGTTTTGACCATACGGAGCTGCCGAAGCAACTGGTAAACCTTCTTTCACCTTAGAGTTACCCATGGTTATGTGTGGGTGCGCAGTTACGTATTGGCAACAGAAATCTTCCATTTCTTTTATTGTTTTAGGTTTACGTTCATGAAGGAAAGCAAGGAAAGACTCATTGACAGACGACATGACTTTGTCTCTAAGTATTAAGTCCATAAGTCCTTCATAAGTTTTTTCCGTCTTAGATAGTTCAACCCATCGTGAGAAAGTAATGCGTATTCTTGCAATAAACTCGGAGAATTCAACTCCATTTTCAGGTAACATGTTTTTAAATTGTAGACGATAGCCGTCTTCGTTAAGCTGATATTTCTTTAACAAAGCGGCCCTGACAACCTCATAATTGCTCTTGTCAGGTTCATCCACCATATTTAATATACTTAGAGCTTTACCTGTCAGTATCCCTGATAACTGATAAACATATTTTGCTTTGTCTATGTTATGAGCTGTACATGCTTGTTCAAATCTGTCCAGATAGAACATTATGTCATCACTGGAAGGACTAAATGTTGGTAACTTAATCTTAAAAGTATCATTATTAGCCTTCCCAGAAGATGAACCCTTGTTTGAATCATTACCATTACTCATGCTCGTCAATTTCAATTTCTCCAACTCTAAAGCTAAGAGTTTTTCTTCATGTTCCATTTTTGCTTTCCTCTCATCAGACTCTCTTTGTAACTTCCTTTCTTCAGCTTGAGCCTGCATTTGAAGTCTTTCATTTTCAGCTTCTTTTTCAAGTCTTTTATTTTCAGCCTCTTTTTCAAGTCTTTTATTCTCAGCCTCTTTTTCAAGTCTTTTATTCTCAGCCTCTTTTTGAAGTCTTTCAGCTTCTAGCTGTAGCTGGAGTTTTCTCTCCTCAGCTTCTGATTCCCTTTTTTGTTTTTCCATTTCCATTTGGAATCTCTTTTCATCCACCTGCATCTGCAGCTTTTTTTGTTCAGCTTCCATATGCAGTTTCTTTTGTTCAGCTTCCATTGCTTTATCATATCGAGCAGTTGCAAATTCTTCTAACTTATCACCAGTCTTCCCAAGCAATTTACCCTGCTCAATAAAGTGCTCAAATGTAGACATGTTGTCTAACATATGAGTCCAAAACCTGAAATAATTAACTAATTTATTTCAAACCTAAGTGTAACAAGTCTTAATTAAGCACTTGTATATTCACATCACATTATATTATCCCAGTCTCTGTGGGAAACAAGTCTCCAATCAAAGAACTTGTATATGAAATATCAGCACTCAAATCTTGATCATAAGTGCACTTCTCATTCAATAGTGCACGACACTATTCATCATTCATTTATCATCAGTATAGTAGTAACAG
>JAMPIV010019648.1:0-82135 GCA_024509875.1 Oreohelix idahoensis
GATATGACCGAAGGATTAAAGGCTTTCTGACATAAATGTTTATAGAAAAATTTTGCGCATTTGCAATATAAAAGCAACAAAACAAATGTCCTATGTTTAGAGAGTACAATAAAACACTCTATGCAGGCCATCCATGAGAAACCACTTTGTCAGTAGTGAAACGTCGAAAGCTTGCCTGGTTTTGGCATGTAACTCGTCATGACTCCCTTTCGAAAACGATCCTCCAGGGAACATTCGAAGGTAAACGGAGAAGAGGAAGGCAAAGAAAATCCTGGGCTGATAACATCAAAGAATGGGCAGGACACGGTTTTTCCACACTTGTACGCATTGCTGAGGATGGAGAGCAGTGGAGGACCCTGTCTGCTGATGCTTCCACTATGGCACACCTACGACCCATGACGGGTTACGGGTTGAGATGAGGAGATGGCACTTTGGGAGTTTCTTCAAACACGGCTTCAATGACTTGTCCCCAGCCTGTGCTTTCCTCATCTTCTCTGGATGAGTATTTATTGGGTTGTCCTCCTCCTTATTTGACTGTGACCTGGTCTGGACTGCGGCCAGGATCATTGGTCTTTTGGGATTCCCCAAGAACACATATTTACACCCCAGTATTAGTGGGTAGAAAAAAAAAAAATTATTTAGGTTCGTTCACAAAAAAAAAAACAACAAAAACACAAAATCACTGCTGCTCTAATCACTCCTTCCACATAGAAAAAAAACATAAAAAAAAAGAAAAAAACTTCCACATACAAAAAAAGCGAGTTTTTACTCTGAAGATTCAGGCGATGGTGAAGTGTGTCCATGGTTGCTCAAACGGATTTCCTTGGTTGCCCCTTGGACTCTCCACTGGTTTCTGTGGTGAATTGATCTGGGTGCACCAGTAGAGAGCTCCAACGACTGAGTCATAGAAAATCCAATCCTGTATCATAAAGGCACCTTATGGTGACCTCCATTAACATACTACATCTTCACAAACGGGGGGGTGATAAGGTTCCTGCTGTCCAGCTAGGTTTGTCCTTTTAATCCCTTGTTTCCCTGAGGTTTTTTTTCATGGCAGCAATGTGAGGAGGTCTCTTTTTAAACAGTCCATGGTGTTATGATTGTCCCTTCTTAACAAAATGTTTACAAAACCATCTTCCATCCCGGCCCTGGAAGGGTTTCTTATCATTGTATTGCGGGTTTCTTATCTCTGAAATCACTTCTTGGCCTATCATAATTTGTCTACCTCTATTATATTCTTATCGTCTATAATAACATATTTTAAGGGTTGGTTGTAAGGGGCGTTTTATTGTTTTTTATTTCTCTTTTTCTGATTTCCCCCCCACTGTTTCACCTCTCATTTCTCCCCCCTCATTGCTCCAGCTACCTCTTGCCTGGGCTGGCTGATACCCGTCTCAGCGACATTATCAATACTTGTCTCCTCAACCTCCCTGCGCAACCCTTGTTCCCTGAGGAAATTTTTTCCTCAGGTCTGACAAGAGCCATGGACTCTCGTAATTGAGTTCGAATCAATAAAATCTCTATTATAGATCTTGGGTCTTTTTCCCCAGAGCATTCTATTTCTCCAGGTAGGTTTCCAACTTGGCAGAAGAATTGGTGGTAATTCTCCTTAGACAGGAGACTTGGCATTCCTAAACCACCTTTCTATAAAAAATCACCATCTTTTCATAGTCGAACTAGTAGAGCCTGTTTTACAAGGTCATAGTCTTCCTGTTCGTCGGGGCTCAGTTTTTGAAAATACCTCATAAGAGGTTGTTCCCCAAATCCATGGGGACAACTTTAACTCCAACTTTACTTTTCCCCAACCCATAATTTGTAGCTAGCATTTCAAATCTACTTAAAAATGGCTCGATGTCATCATCCTTTTTTCTACAAATGGGTCCAGATGAACCCCATGGCTGAGTTGGAAAGGCTACCTGACTGGCAGTAGAGTCAGAGGTCGATTGAGCTGGTTACCGTTTATTCAGGAACATGGCCCTTGAAGTTTCTAACTCCCCTCAGTATCGTAACTCATGCTCCCTTTGTATAGGGAGCTCTTTTCTCTTTCTTTCTCTGCCTCTACTCTTTCAATCTTTTTCTCTTTTCTCCTCCTTTTTTCTGCCAAGTTTCTTCAGTTTCTTTTCTTCTGCGCTACCACAAAATTTCCTTTCCTCCAACTGTTGTCCTTTTGATCTCATCCTCTAATTTTCTGAGCTTCCCTAGCATCCCTCTAATTGTAGTCTTCTCTCTTTCTGTTTAACCAATTTTCTCCCAGCAATAACACTAAACTTATCACATTCTGATGTGACATAATCCAGATCATGACTTAAAAGACATCCAATGGTCATGTTTCATGTCTTTTTGCAATCTGCACAGCAGCAGTTTCTATATTTTGGCCATATCATCGGCAATTTCGTACAAAAGTCCTAATTAACCTAGCTATCTCAACTAACAAATGTTAACTAATATAACTAAGTAACAAAAGGCTATGACACAAATTAATTCCCATTCTCCACACTAAGCCAATGTTTATTAATATTAATACACTGAGGATAACCCTAGAATTATTGTATAACAACAACATTTTTAAAATCCTTGCTTGGCCCCCAATATAATGTGGAGGTTTTGATGTTATAAGTATTAGTTATTGTTATTATTTGTCAACAGAGTGAGTCAAGCTATGCAGGTCCCTGAATATAATGATGGAACAATGATGTACTGTCAGAGGAGCTAACGGCTGCCACCAGGGGATCTCACTCTGCGAATATTTTAGCTATTTGTTTTAATTGACTATTGTCTAGGGGAAGGAAGGTATGATGTGATGGTGATAACATACATACACAACTGTAACTTAAGATAAGAAACTCAAGAAAAACAATTGTTAACATTTTTTTTTCTGAAAATAATCTAATCTTCTACAATTTTATTCTTCCTGCTCCTCAAATTCTATTTTAGAACAGGAGTAAAATTCAAACAATTAATAAAGGTAGTTTTATCTATCAATATGTATGTACAGTTAATTTAATAGGCAGGACTTCTTGTCCATACTAAGAGTTTAATACACAAATTCTTATAATATATCCCTTTTCTGACAACCCACAAAAGCCAGATCCAAACCTCAGAAATGAGGTATCTGAGGAAGGTGGTTGAAGTAAGAAGAAGAGACATGGTCCGCAACCAGACGATACGTCAAGGCCTAAAATCCCACCCGCTGCAAACCCAAATAGAACAGTCCCAACTAAGATAGTTTGGCCATGTCTGCAGAATGGGAGAAGATCGGTCACCACGACAAGCATGGGAGACAAAGAGCCAGGGATCCAGACCTCCAGGACGACCCAAAGTCCGCTGGGAGGACAACATTAGACAATCTTTGAAGGACCGAGGACTAGAATGGAACCAGACCAGGAAGAAGACAGCTGATAGAATAGTCTGGTGCTCTCTCTTCCAAACTTCTACACCTCACGGTAGAAGGGGAACGACTAAGTAAGTAAGTATCCATTTTCTGACTAACTGATGTCTTATACTCTATCACTAGTAGGAGAGACTGATGTTATCATCATGCCACTCGAAATGTATTAATGAAATAAGTGTGGAGAATAATTTAGAATAATAAGCCATAAGCCCAAACAACAGGGCTGCCAAAAACAATCTGGTCTTGTAAGAAATTGGAAGTCGTCCTGCTGATACTGCCCACTCATCTTTCACAAGAGGGACTCCTGGAGTAAATATAATAAGATGTAACTCACTGAAATTACTGCCCACGTATATCTTCTATACTTACAAGAGGGTCTCCAAGGAACATCTGATATCTGGTTGTCGTCAAAACATACAACCATACATTAAATGCCTAGTGTTTCAGCCTCTCCAGTTTTATATTTCACAGGAAAATAGGCGATTCAACCCGGGCAACAATGAAGTAATGCCTTCCTAAATATATTTTAAAATAAATAAATATATCTCCACCTTTTAACAATTTACACATCATCAAACATTTCTTGTGATCAGCCAAAACCATTGCTAATCCATAGGATCGTCAGTCTCTCTAACTTATGTGACTGCATCACCCTTAGTAGGTATCTGCTCTTCTGTTAGGGCTACAGTCATCTTTTTGTTGCTTTCTGACTATTAATTTATTTTCTTCTTTACAATGACATCATATGCTTTGTAAAAAGTTATTGGTCGGGAAACGCTGTGATCTGCAAAAAATTGGCAGTAGCTTTCGGTCTTACAAGTTAATTTCAATGTTATAATATCAATTATCAAATACAATTTTTCTTTTAACTAGCGAACTGCATTTTCCCCAATCTGCCTTAGGTATGCATTTGCTCCATAGGCTGTCATATGCTTCCAAAATGGCTAAGTCGTACCACCTAAGATTTTTGTTATGCTACACAATTTTAATAAATCATTTCTTACCGCAACATCAATGAAATAATACACAAGGAAAAGATTGGCTAGCAATCTTAGGCACAAATTTAGATTGCCGTCGTGTCCAGACTGCAGAAACATTTCTTGTAATACTGCACTTCTGGTGTCAGCCTTTCACTTGGTATTATATTTGATCAAATGGCGCTCTAAGCTTGGACTCTATCACTATTATTAATCTACTTGGCCAATGGAAACTGTTCATCCGAAATTGACCATCTTTTTTGAAAACCCCCACCTTGTTTTATCAATACGTTTGCTTGTCTGATCCTACTATTACTATGTAGAAAAAAAATGATCGCGTGGCTAACACATCTGCAGTTTCTGTCCCCCCCCCCCCTCTTTTCTAACTATGGGGGTGCCCAATCAAATCCAGTCAAGAATATTTGTCTGCAGCGGACAATTTTCAAAACTGAACCACCGTGGGTTTTTCGGTGTGTCTGCTAGTCTGTCTCAATTCTACAATATCTGGGTTATTTACGGATCAATTTTAAATATTAAAACTCATTATTAAACTGCTTTTTGGCATCTATCATTCTATCTTAGTTTTATTTTCTTCTTTATCATCGTTTCCATTTTTGTACTTTTTCCTTTTTATGATCATGGGCTCTTTTCACAGTGCTAACATATCAGGGAAAGCAAGGTTCTAAGTCCCGATAAGTTAATTATAAATTAAACAATCTATACTATTATATTAAACAACTATACTCTATTGTCAAAATATTTCTTTTATTTACTCTTTTTCGTTTTTATGAAGAAATACATATTCTTAGTTTCACTTTTGCACAATGCAGTTGAATTCAAATTTCCAAGTAGACGCTATTTTTTCCTTTTACAGTACACCACCGTTTTCCCTTCTCTCTAAGCATGCGACAGTTGTCTGTCAAACTTCCGTCTGAAGAAAAAAAGTGAGAGGGTGCGGGCGGGTTAAGATTTTTCTATACTCAGTTGCTGTGTACCTCAGATACGATACAAGTGGCGTAGTTATTTATAGATTTTGGACAGTAGCTATTTTTTTCTTTTTCTTTTTCCCTCCTATACTCCTATACTCTTCTGACACTAAGGGTGCCTTGGCCGCTTGACAATTCATTCTAACGTATACTCTTTAAAAAAAAAAAAAAAAAAAAAAAAAAAAAAAACTTTTAAAATTAAAAAAAAAATAAAAAAAAAAAAAAAAAAAAAAAAAAAAAAAAAAAAAAAAAAAAAAAAGAAAAAATAAAAAACCTTTTAAAATTTAGGGCGGAACTACCAAAAGCTTGTACCTTAGGCAAATCGTCCATACTTTCAAATGCAGCGCGGATCGCTGACAAAATGTGGTGGCTTTGCCCTATTCACATATTATCCAATTTAAAATAACCATATTAGCAAAATCATAGAATAATATTTTATGCATAATTTGAGGAGGGAGGTTCAACCTGACTTTATCACAGCCACACTTTAAAAATGAAAATTTCCTCGCGCCACACGGAATTTTTTATTGATAAGAAATTTCTTCAAAAACAAAAAAATAAACTCCTAGCAGTGACTTATTGCTTGGAGTGCAGATAGCAGAGTGTTAAAGACGCTATACACAGGGCGAGTGAGACCAGTCAAAGAGTATGACAATGCAGCATGGGCAAAAGCAGCTAAGTCAACTTCGAAATAGTTAGCAGACTCCACAATCAAGCAATGAGAATTATAACGGAAGGCGTGAAGAAGGCGTGAAGACAACACATATAAAAGAACCAGAAAAGATTACATGCCTCCAGCCAATGGAGAATAGAAGAACCAGCAGGGCCAAGAAACAAGCTTAAAAATTCAAGAGACTAACAGACCATTCAATGTGCCATAGAATGAATGCTCTTAGAAGGCAAACGAGTCAAATGAAGCTACTTTGTAGAATCAACCACAGCTCAGATTAGAGCAGTTTCCTTAAATGCAATATCAACAATTAAAATCATCTACACTGCACACTAGCTTCCAGTTTGGAACCAGCATCGTTTCCCTGAAATGATAGAAAACGTTCCTGGAATTGAAAGAAAGAAGAGCCAGTCTGGAACAGAGAGAGAATCCATAGAGAAACATTAGCCACGCAATATCTGGACCCATGCATGCACACATATCAGCAATAAATGCAACAGAAAATTGAGGTAGAGGTGTCTTTCGGAGCTTAAGCACTGATGACCAAAAAGATGCTGTTAGTGACAACAGGACAATTCTTAAGTAATTACAGAGCAGAGGCAGAGGCCTTGAAAACTGCAGTAGATGTTATAATGACAGGAAAGCACAGAGAAACAAGTTGCTTTCTTTACCGATGCAAGGTCAGTAATTGCAACGTTAAAAACCCAATGCAGAACTGGATGGCTACCTCAGCCTGATGCAAGCATAACTTTCGAGGAGCAAAGAGTTTTGTCAGAATCAGATACAGAAACAAATGGGATGCAGATCATCCAGGTCACAACAAAATGATGCATACACAATGATGCTCAACCGAAAAGAACAACTGGTAATCGGCAGACTCCGTACTGGCCACAACAAAGTTGGATCCCATCTATTCAACAAGCTAAAGATAGAAACTACCAATGTGTGTAACTGTGACAATGATTAAATGACTGCTGAACATCTGCTTCGAAGATGCCCAACATATGTGGAACAGAAAAAGCGCATATAGTCGACACCAGTACCATTCATGGAAAAGCTCTTCTTCTTCTTCTTCTTCGATCCTTAGCAGCCGACTGTCAAAGCAGTTAGTGGCCATCACGCGTGGTGGTGTCTTGTAGGGCAGCAGTAAACCGCTTTCACTTTGCTCGGTCGGCAGCCTTCCTCCGTGCAGCGCCCCAGCACTGGTTTCGTTCTTTACACCTCGGCCTCCACAATTCGTCTCCAAGTTGTTTTTGGTCGGTCTCGCTTTCGCTTTCCTTCAGGAGTCCAAAGCATAGCTGTTCTTGTGATGGCATCAGGATCTCTTCTGAGGGAGGTGGCCAACCCAACTCCAGTGTCTTCCAGCTATGATGCGCATGTCCTCTTGTTGCTCCAAGATCAGTGTTACAGTGGGTTTCTGTGTAGACAGGCATGGAGAGAATGGCCACCACTTTATGTTATATATATACGTAAGTGGGGTAGGAGGAAACTGTTAATGTAATCGCTGATTAATGGCAATCAGCATTAGGTCAGGCTTACGAATGGCCGACAGGTGTGTGAATATGTAGATGTCAACATACGCGAATGTTAAAGGGTTCTGGCATACCTGGACAAACTGGAACCTCACACCACAGCAAAACATAGGAGTCACGGAATGTCGGAACGAGTTGTAACGTAATACAGTTTATTACGACAGACTCACGTAGACATCATGGGACGACATTTTCATAAAAAATCATGGAGCATCAACGGTTAACAGCATAATCATACAGCATCAGGTACAAAATATCCGTCACATCGGTTGCATTAACCACCGGCCTCAGCACAGTACACTGTTACAATAAATATCCCTCAGGAACAAACTTCCAACATCTTAAATATCGAGTAAGTAAATCCAATGGGGAAAAAATAGGCTGCGTAACAAATCAGCTCACAGTATCTCTTATTTCATAGTAGACCATGGTAAACATCCATTAGGAACAAAGGTTTGTATGAATATCTTCATCAATAATAATACTCGCGGGCGGTATACTCCATAGCCTCGAAAAGATATCTTCAATATCACAAAATTCTCCCCTTTACAAAAGAGACACCCTGGAACGCACTAGCGAGTTGGGACCGCCATCTCGAAGCCCTGCCAGCAACAGACTGTCTCGAGATTTTCGTCTCTCAGTACAACTCAGTAAAAATTACACAATTGCGCGGACCAACTGCGTGAGACTACAGTTCAGCTCAACCGTCTCTTCCCCAAACTAACACTAAGAATATTCGAAAACTTTCTTTATCTTATTTTTAAAAAGACTGACACAGACTCAGATTGAGCTATGTTCAAAAATTACAGAGCACAAAGCCAACAACTGAAAAAAATAATCTCATCACTAAAAGCGTGCTTACCAGCGTGTACAAAAATCCGACCCGTACATACAAGTCTTTAACACTTTACTCTCCTTAATTAAAATATGACTTAACAATCAGTTCTTGATTATTGATGGTATTCGGCCGAAAAGATTCGGAGAACTTTCCTTAGGCAGATTTTGTGAAAAGAGGACAATTTCGACATTTCGTTCTCCGTTACTCTCCAGTTTTCCGCACTATAGAGAAGCGTAGAAAGTACACAGCTCTCATAATTTTAATTTGGTGTTTGAGCTGTACTGGGAAGACCTAAAGATGTTGTTTAGACTAGCAAAGGCTGTTGTCGCTTTATTTATTCTGTTGTTCATGTCATTGCTTGTTCCGCCGTCTGGTGTTACTATCCATTCTAGGTATGTAAATGTGTCTGTCTGTTCCATCTGCATTGCACACAAGCTTCCAGTTTGGAAACAACATCGTTTCCCTGAAATGATAGAAAACATTTCTGGAATTGAAAGAAAAAATAGTAAAACTGCAACAGAGAGAAAATCCATAGCGACAAAATACACAAAGAAACATTACCCACGAAACACCTGGACCCATGCATACATAGATAGATCAGCAACAAATGCAACAGAAAATGGAGGTGGGGGTTTCTTTCTGAACTTAAGCTCTGGTGCACAAAAAATAACTGTCAGTGGCAACAAGACTATTCTCAAGTAACTTCAGAGCTGTGGCAGAGGCCTTAAAAACTGTAGCAGAAGTTATAATGACAGAGGAAAGCACAGACAGTTAAGTTGCTTTCTTTGCCGATGCGCAGTCAATAATAGCAACGTTTCAAAGCCAAAATAATACAGACCTGGATGATCTCAAAATAGTGCTCCACAAACTATGTCAACGATTCAAAAGTGTTGTGATCCAATGGATCCCATCTCATTGTAACATCACAGGCAATGAGGCGGCTGACAGATTGGCACAGGAAGGTGGAAAGCTACCTCAACCTGATGCTTACTTCCGACAACTTCAACGCTCTCTCGATGCTTTGCCGCAGGGATGACATTGTCATCAGATCGGCGGATAAAGGAGGTGCCATCGTGGTAAGGCGCAAATACCTGTACTCCCAAGCAGGCAATAAGCAGCTCACCAACAGCGCTTTCTACCAGCGCCGTGATAATTTTGCGACAGTCCTCAACAACCGCCTGGTCCATGACACTATCAAAAGACATCGCCAACAAGTCCTTACCTTCTAGTGCCTCTCATCTCCGTATCCATGATAGTTGTCTGGGCAAGCCTGTGTTTTACATGCTTCCCAAAATTTATAAACCCTCCAACCCTGGTAGACCCATTGTTTCAGCCTGTGCCTGCCCTAGCGAACATATATCAGACTTGCTAGACAGCGTCTTCCAGCCTATCGTAGAGCAGACTCCTTCCTCTTTAAAGAACACCAACCATGCCCTGACCACTTTTTCCTCTATCCAGCTTTCCCAAGACTGCACCTACCGTTTATTTCTGTTAGATGTCTGTTCTCTATACACTTCTACTCCTCACTCTGATGGTCTCCAGGCTCTCCGGTTTTTCCTGGACAAGCGCACATACCCCTCTATCGCTACAGGGACTCTCCTCCGTCTGGCAGAAGTGGTCCTTCGAATTCTTTTGAGTTCAACGGAGAGTTCTTTGACCAAGTCAGTGGAGTAGCTATGGGCACTAAGATGGGTCCCAGCTACGCCTGCCTCTTCATGGGCTAGCTGGAGTATCAGGAGTCGCAGCAGTATCCTGGACCTTTTAAATTTATGTATCGTAGATACATCGATGATGGCATATGTCTCACTGATATGCCAGAAGCTGACCTATATAGGTTCATCGACTTCATCAACCACTTCCACCATGTAAATTAATTCACCTCTTACATCTCCACTATCTCTGTCAATTTCCTTGACATTGTTGTCACATCAATCCCCTCCCCCCTTTCCACCTTAACATTTCGGTGTACTACAAAACCACTGATGCACATAGTTACCTCTTGTATACGAGTACTTCTTCTCGTCCTCGGGCTTGTCGTGACTCCTTGCCTTTCTTGCAACTTCTCCGCATCCGTCGGTTATGCCGAGACTATGACGACTTTCTATGTCGAGCACATGAAATGTTGGACTTCTCCGCAGGAGACAGTAACCGGAGGATGTTCTTACCTCTGCCCTAGAGCGTGTTCTCCCTATCTCACGTCTACAGGCCCTCAAACTCCGCCACAAAATAAAATACTCCTTTGATAGTCAAGTTAATATTGACCTATCACCCCCACAGCGCTGCAGTTAAAAGGATCCTTTATCGCCACCTACCTCTTCTCCAGCTGACTCAGTGTCGCGGGAAGTGTTCAGTGAGCCACCCTTGTTGGCATATAGATGTCACGAAGTGGTTTTAATTTTATAGAGTGTGCCTGAATGAAAGCAAGACCCTAGTATGAGAAAGTCTGAGAAGATAGAATTTAGATGGAAAATAACATGCCTGTGGACAGGTGAGACTATTGGCTCAAGAGATAGACCCAGGATTTGAATCTCCCCCTGCCGCTTCGTGACTAAAAAAAATGGCTATAGTCTCCCCCACCTCTGACTGCCTTGAAACACAAGGAGATAAGGTGTATAATTACGACCACAAACACCACTATACAGACAACATAGAGTAAGTATAGTAAAGAATAGAAGCTGATCCAGTAAATAATATATGTATATATTTATTTACATACAAGAAAAACATAAAATGGCATCATACGTCATCAAGTCAGTCAATAGCGTGCACTGTTGCACGGCCTGGAAAAATCAAGGTAACAATTAAATTGAGAGACACTCAACAAAAAAACCCCAAATCACATTCACTCTTCCTGTCACCCTGCTGAGGAACAATAAAAATGGTTAGTGATTTAAACCAAATCTACTTTGGTGGGGCTGTCAACTTTTAGCCTCCACTCTCTAACACTAATAAATTTCTGTCTTAGTCCTGGTGACTCTTCCTCAACGAACGGCTACACAGCTTGTTACTAGTTAGGCAATAGGCGCCGATAACTACACCACAAGAAATGCTACAATTAATAGACTTGGTTTTCTTTCGAACGCAGACTCAGTGTCTATCCGTCTAATGGATACTGAACAGACCCTACTGGTCCTGTCTATTTTCTCCCTCCTTCTCTATCTTCCTCTCTTGATCTCAGTGTCTCTCTAACACTCGAGGGCTGATGATGCGGCATCTCCGTTACGCTCTTCTCTTGATTTCTATCAGGACCTAGGTATGGTAACCCTGTCACCTGTTCCTGATTTTGGTGATGACGATGTTCGGATATCAAGCATGAGGGACTTGATTAACTGTAGACAAAACTTCTCTGCTGCTGAATAGCTTCCCTCTTTTAACCCGCTCCGGAGTTCGAGGAAAAAAACCACAGCCTTGATTTCAGGCTGTGCAAAATGAAACTAGTCTCCCGGCCACCTGCCGTTGCTAGAGACTATAATAGCGATGCTCTCGGCTGTCTGATAAATAAACCTCGGTCCAGCTGAAGCATAGGGACTTCACTGCCAGAGACCATAGGGTAATTTTCTTTTGCTCCTGACGATACTCGAGTACACTGACCCTGAGATATGTCTTTTGCCGTGGATAATTTTATTTGACAAAATTATGCTCCCCACTGTTTCCGCCGTGACTCGCTGAAATTAAAAGAAACAGCGACTCATGTACACCCACTCTAAAATCGCTTATCGCTAACATATACGATACAT
Organism: Oreohelix idahoensis; assembly: GCA_024509875.1. Taxonomy (NCBI): domain Eukaryota; kingdom Metazoa; phylum Mollusca; class Gastropoda; order Stylommatophora; family Oreohelicidae; genus Oreohelix; species Oreohelix idahoensis. Next base: position 12,132 of record JAMPIV010019648.1, read on the forward strand.
AAAATAATTCTATACACGTGTCTCGTCAATCTCACTCCTTCTTCTATTCCCCTTCTCTCGTTCTTCACATCAATACATAATACTATCCCACGTGGCACTAAAATCACACTCCTTCTCTCGTTCTTCTCACAATACATAAAATACTATTATCCCACGTGGCACTAAAATCACACTCATCCTCCCCTCCTTCTACTAAAATCTGCCCGGTAAAACAAACAATAGCCCAGACCCGTCTGACATGTTACATGGCCGTTACGCATGGCCGATCACGTGTTCAAACTTGACAAAAATAGGGAAATCCTTTTACCCATTAACACAGGAGTTTCCCCCGGCTTACTCTTATTAAATTAAATCTCGCTATAGGAATAGTTTCCTCCCCTAAGCAGTATAATTCATTTACAACGTAAATCTGAACCCTCTGACAATATTTCTCACATTTTTAAGGCTCAGAAACATTAACGAACACACCAGGGATTTCCCCATAAATTTACATTAGAAAATATACAGGAATAAATGGTGGTTTTACATAACATCCTACAAATATGGCACACGTGTTTCTCACAACTTCACACACTCCTATCTATTGCCAAAATCATAGAAAGAATAAGCACACTGTTGCATTACGTCGTTCTTCAAAAATAGTAATTAATGGTGCTATCGTTTATTTTAAAACTGAAAAGTTAATCTTTACCTAAGGGCGAATTTCTCAAAGAACCCTCTAATGAATAAAACGATTGTCATGGAATATTCTAATCCACATATATAAATTATCAATTAAATATAAAGCCTAATAAATACATATAATAAAGAAAAGAGCAATGGTAAAATGACAGTGCTATCACAAAGAATGTACTCGAAATCCCCCTTGTTTTCTGCTTCGTCTGCAAATTGTAACGCTTTCACGTTGATATAAAAGCTTACTGTATTATTACCCGCCTTCTTCAATGAAACGTGTGCTGTATTTCTTGGAAAAACATTGAGAGACTGCGTAATGACCTAAATTTTAATTCCATTCACATTTTTTATACATTACGTTACCAAAACGAACGAACAGATGGACTAAAGGATAGCGAGAAGGGAGAGGCAGAAAGCCGAACACTAAACACGCTTCGCGCGATACGCAAATGCTGCCATCACGCGTGTAAGTCTACATGCACTAATTTTTTTTCAGACGGACAGTGATAAAATACACTACCCTTTCCCAGAGTTAGGTTTATAAATCATAACAGACTCTTATTAGAAAAGACATAACAATAGATGGGTTTACGTTTGAAAACATAACAGTACCCAGACAGCACATCTTCCAAACAGGAGGTAGAAGAAATTGCATATTTTGAACGCAGCCACGTAGCTCCTTTAAATTAGTATTTTTGGGTTCCTTAGGGCTTGCTGACAAATAATATGTAAAACGTTACGCAAATAGTCCAGGAATTAATAAATTATACCCAAAATAAAATATTGGGGGTGCCTGACAGCATAAAATCATTTCTGCTCATAAGATTTTTTTTTAACGTGTTTGAAAAAAATTTACGTTACAGAAATAGCCTACCATGTAAACTCCAAATTGATTGGAGCGCAACAAATGAAAGCCTAACCACGGTTGGTCGGGCTATAAATACAATCTTGGTTGTTAGGGGAGACGGGAAAAGATAACATTTTTTCAAACACTTGTCGAAACGTGGCTCATTGGCCAGTCTCGCTGATATACACACTTGGGAGCGTTAGTTCGAGACCACTTGTTTAAAATAGCTTGATAAAGCATCAGTGCGTTGAAGCCAGCTCATATTTTTGCTAAAATAAAAGCCTGGAACATAGGCAGAACGGAATTTGTGCCAGTTTGTGCCAGAATTCATTGCTAATCAACGTATCTGTGTTTATTTCCATGAAATTGTGGGACAGTGGTCTTGATGGTAGTGAGCAGCACCTGGTCAGAGATTTGCTGAATCCAGAGTCGGACAGCATACTCCTTGGTCTTTTTAGCTATCAGTGAGGTGTCTCCTGAGCCCAGAGGAGAATTCGAGCAGAGGAGTCCTCTCCTGCCGCCATCACTCAAGATAAGCAGAGTTGGCCAGCTGAGCTCAACATTATGTCCCCTCATCTTGAAATAACTTTATAAAAATACCATTCAGAGGGGAATTTACTTGTCTTAAAATCAGGAACTGTGAACATCTCCAATACTGGTCCCTAAAGAGAAACTATTGAAGTCATGATGACAAATACCAACAGAGCTTGAACAAAACAAAACCAGTATTACCTCATTTTACTACTACACAACTGACACACATAGAACATTTGTAATAATATATGTCACTACAATATTCATATTAAATACATTCTGTACATAACTTGTAATTTAAATTGATTGTGATTCCTGATTCCCTTGTAGTTGAATCAGGACACATATTCATTCATGCCAGTAATGAATACATATTGTTATTTGAAAGTTATCAGTGCCTCCTTTAAGATATTCTCATAGAGTGTTATATGTATGTGAGTGTCACAGTGTTGTCAAGAGTAGTGGATTACATTAAATTGTTTATCTGTCTGTTGTTGTGACTTACACTTCTTCATACACATACCCTAGACACATAACGTAGCATCACACTATTCCAGAATAATTCTGACTGAGATAAAGAGATATGTGGTAGCAAGTAAGGTTATCTATAATACACTACTCTTAATAGATATAGATACCTTCACAGCTGATCTCAGTCAGTACACTAAGTCCCCTATAAATATTTATAACATCCCACTTCACCACATATATTGGGGTCTCGCTCTTGGGATTTTGAATCTTTAACTATTAAAAATATTGGGGGTAATTCACTTCAGGGAATATAAGAATTAAAAGGTATCCTTGGGTGGAATTAAATAAGGTTGAGCTCACGGTGCCTGTGTTGTCCATTAGAGATTGAATTGTTGGTTAGACATTATAAAAATTTACCTGATAGACAATGGCGGACCTGGCCAAATTTCGATCTGCTGCGGTTCAGACTGCAAAAGAGTTAGGATTAGATGGGCAAGTTATGGTTGCCTATGTCACAACGGAATGTGACAAATTTATTGAACGCGAAGAAAGAAGATTAGAAAAAGAAGCCGAAAGAAAGTTAGAGGCTGAAAGGGAAATTAAGAAGTTACAGTTTGAACTGAGGCTGAGACTAAGAGGTTGCAAGCTGAGGCTGAGACTAAGAGGTTGCAAGAGGAGGCTGAGGCAGAAAGAGCTGAGGCTAAGAAATTGGAGCTGCAGAAAGAGAAAGAAAAAGATTAGCTGCAGAAAGGGAAGAAAAGAAATTAGCTGCAGAAAGGGAAGAGAAGAAATTAGCTGCAGAAAGGGAAGAGAAGAAATTAGCTGCAGAAAGGGAAGAGAAGAGATTAGCTGCAGAAAGGGAAGCAGAAAAGGAGGAGAAGAGATTACAAAGGGAACATGAGTTACGACTAAGGGAGTTTGAGTTTCAAGGCCATGCTCCTGAAAATGGTGCCAGTCCCTTTGCCTCTGATGCTACGGTTACTCAAGGAGCCTCAATCTCAGCTATGAACTTTCATTTAGATCATTTTGTTGAGAAAGACGATGATATTGAGAGCTATATAAATAGGTACGAACTATTAGCTACCACGTATGGGTTAGAGAGAGAAAGGTGGAGCTTAAAGTTATCTCAGGGACTTCGTGGGGCAGCTTATGAAGTTTTTGCAAAAATGAGCAGAGGTGATCAGGAAAATTATGACATGCTAAAGCAGGCTCTTTTGTTAAGGTATGAAAAGAATGCAGAGTTTTACAGGAAAAAATTTAGGAATGCTAAACTACTGTCAGGTGAAACCTATCACCAGTTCTCTGCACGAATCGAGACATACTTGGAGAAATGGACTTCTCTGGGGAAAACCCAAGATCTTAAGGAAATGGTCCTTATAGAGCAACTAAGAGAGTCCATGGCTCCAGACCTGAGAAAGTTTCTCATGGAACAAGGTGCAGAGAGGCTGGGTGAGTTGCTAAATGTTGCTGAAAGGTATCAAGCAGCTCAAGCAGAGGTAACAGGTAATAAAAAGAAACAGGTGGATAACTTTAGGGCACCACAGAACTTTAATAAATTTGATCCTAGGGATCAAAATAAAGGTAAGCACCAATTTGATAGGCCACGGTATGACAATAAAAATAAATTCCCACAATTCGATGAAAGGAAATATGATGAAAGAAAATCTTTCAACCAAGGAAAAAGGTGGTGTAAAAATTGTAAGATGAACAATCATGACACTGACCATTGTAGAAGGAAACCTCCTCATTTTGCTGCTATGACATCGGGGAAAAAGGAAAAGAAGGGCAAACCTGAAGAATTACAGGAACCATACCACCCCCCAGTGTGTGAAGATGTCATTTGTAATGGTGTCACTATAAGATGTTTATATATGATACCGGTTTAGATTACGATTCCGTTGTGAGTTCTCACCTGGTGCAGGCCGATCAATACACCACAGAAACAGTGGAGATTCAAACTGCAACCAAGGATGTAGCTACCATGACACTTCCCGTCGCCCGAATAAAAGTGAAAACGCGATATGTGGAAGGAATCATAAAAGCAGCAGTGATAAATGAGCCAATCTACCCTCTAATATTGGGGTGTAGATATGTCTTCTTGGGGAATCCCAAGAGACCTGTGATATTGGCAACAGTGCAGACCAGATCACAGACAAAGAAGGAGGAGGATAATCCCATAAATACTCACCCAGATGAGATGAGGAAGGCACAGGCTGAGGACAAAACACTCAAGCCATGTTTCAAGAAGTTGCCCAAATCTCATACACCTCCAGGCAAGGGAGGGGTGTTTATGAAGAACAAATTGATATATAGGAAGGCTGGATCTGAATCCAATGGTCACGGACAGCTGGTCCTTCCCACTTCATATAGGACTAAAGTGTTGGAACTAGGGCATGCGATTCCCTTCAGTGGTCATATGGGAATCAGCGCAACAGGACAGCGAATAGCTTGTCACTATTTCTGGCCAGGAATAACTGAAGATATCAAACGATATGTAAAATCCTGTCCAGAGTGCCAACGAGTAGCACCTAAACATTGGACTGCACCAGCAACTCTGGGGGAAATGCCCATAGTGGGAACACCCTTTGAGAGAGTTGCCGTGGATCTTGTGGGACCTCTCACCCGAACCAAGAGAAGGAACAGCTACATTCTGACTCTGGTGGACACTTGTTCTATGTGGGGAGAGGCAGTAGCCCTGTCATCGATTGATTCTAAACATGTGGCAGAGGCATTGCTCACAATTTTCACAAGGTTAGGCTTTCCCAATCAAATCTTGACTGATAATGGCTCTCAGTTCAAGGGGAAACTAACTGAAGAAGTTTTCAGGATCTTCCAGGCCAAACACTTCCATTGTAGTGTGTATCATCCCCAAGGGAACGGCCAAGTGGAAAGATTTAACGGCACATTAATGTCGATCCTGAGAAAGTTGGCACACGAAAAACCAGATACATGGGACCAGTACCTGCACGCCGCCCTCTTTGCTTATCGGGAGGTACCCCATAGTTCAACCGGTATGGCCCCGGCAACATTATTGTTTGGAAGGCCAATAAAGGTCCACTCGAAGCTTTGTTAAGAACGTGGACTGATGAAAAGGCAGAGGAAAACATTACATCTTCATACCAATATGTGAATGAGCTGACCACTCGGTTTAAAACTGGCTGGAAACTTGCCAATGAAAATTTGAAACAAGCCAGGAAGAAACATGCTGCCTATTATAACAGGAAGGCGAAAGACAGAAATTTGGCTGTGGGAGAGAAGGTACTGCTTCTTTTGCCCGGGAGTCAGAATAAGTTACAAATTGGATGGCAGGGTCCATATACAGTTCTAGAGAAGGTGTCTAGAACAAATTATAAGATAGATAAGAAGGGGAAAGAAAAAATCTATCATGTGAATCTCCTGAAGAAATATTTGGAAAGAGAACATCAGGAAGAGACACACTTGTTGACCTTGTCCATCGCCATGGAGATGAAAAAGGAACCACTTTCATCATTTGAATATCCATTACACCCCTGTGAGACAGCAGCACAGGTGAAAATCAGTACACATTTAACGAAAACTCAGAAAGAGAGAGTGCAACAGGTTCTAAATAATCATGCAGAGGTGTTAACAGACCGACCAGGGCATACAAACCTATTGGAATATGATATGAAACTCATAGACTCCACACCTGTCTGTATGAAACCATATTCGATTCCGTTTGCTAAGGAAAAAGCTTTGAAGGAAGAGATAGACTATCTATTGAAGGAAGGAATTATTTCGCACAGTGAGTCTTCGTATAGTTCCGGTGTTGTACTCTTAAGGAAGCCCTCTGGAGAACATAGACTCTGTATAGATTACAGGAGACTGAATGCTATTACAGAAGGACAGGTGGATCCATTGCCGGATACAAATCAGCTGTTTGCCAGACTAAATAAAGCTAAATATTTCTCAAAAGTGGATCTGAGTAAAGGATACTATCAGATTCCAGTAAAGCCTGAGGTTAGACCATACCTAGCTTTTAGTACCTCAGAAGGACACTATGAGTTTAATAGATTGCCATTTGGATTGAAGAATGCGCCTAGTGTCTTCTCTAGAATGATGAGAAAATTATTGGATCCTCTGAATAATCCCTGTATAACAAATTTTATGGATGATATCCTTATAGCAACAGAAACATTTGAGGAACACATTGACTCTCTGAACATGCTGTTTGATCGACTTAGGGAGGCAAATTTAACAGCCCGACCAACCAAATGTTGCGTTGGATGTAAAGAATTGGAATTTTTGGGACACACAGTTTATCAGGGAAACATGACCCCTGACCCAAAGAATTTAGAGAAACTACAGAAAGCCCCGAGACCACAAACCAAGAAGGACGTGAGATCCTTTGTCTCATTATGTGGTTTCTACCAGAAGTATATCAAAAACTTTAATTCCATATGTGCACCTTTAACGGAATTGACACGTAAAGGACTTCCAGATCGCATTACATGGACACCACAATGTGAAATGACTTACCAAGAATTGAAGGAAAAGCTCACAAGTAAACCCATTTTGAAATTACCTGACTTAAGTCAAGAATTCATAGTAAGGACGGATGCAAGTAATATTGGGCTAGGTGCAACTTTACTACAGAAATCAGAGGCATTGGATGGGGAATTAAGCCCAGTGGCATATGCTAGCAGAAAGTTGAATAAAGCTGAAATCAACTACTCAACTAGCGAAAAAGAATGTCTTGCAGTAATATGGGCAATAAAGAAATTCAATATTTATCTATATGGGAAGGCATTTAAGTTGCAAACTGACCACAAACCTTTATCGTTTTTAGCACAGGCTAAGCATGAGAACTCTAGGTTACTCCGATGGTCTTTGCTTCTGGCTCCATATAATTTTAGCATTGAATATATATCTGGAAAAACCAATCTGGGAGCGGATTTTTTAAGCCGCCATCCGTGTGATGAGAATCACCGTAAACCCCAGAAATAATAATAAATTTCTCTATGTGTATATAGAATAAAGGACTGACATATAATGTCTGTTTTAAGAGGGGAGGTGTCATGGAATATTCTAATCCACATATATAAATTATCAATTAAATATAAAGCCTAATAAATACATATAATAAGAAAAGAGCAATGGTAAAATGACAGTGCTATCACAAAGAATGTACTCGAAATCCCCCTTGTTTTCTGCTTCGTCTGCAAATTGTAACGCTTTCACGTTGATATAAAGCTTACTGTATTATTACCCGCCTTCTTCAATGAAACGTGTGCTGTATTTCTTGGAAAAACATTAAGAGGCAGACTGCGTAATGACCTAAATTTTAAATTCCATTCATGTCTTTTTCTACATTACGTTACCAAAACGAACGAACAGTTGGACTAAAGGATAGCGAGGAGGGAGAGGAAGCCGAACACTAAACACGCTTCGCGCGATACGCAAATGCTGCCATCACGCGTGTAAGTCTACATGCACTAATTTTTTTTTCAGACGGACAGTGATAAAATACACTACCCTTTCCCAGAGTTAGGTTTATAAATCATAACAGACTCTTATTAGAAAAGATAACATTAGATGGGTTTACGGTTGAAAACATAACAGTACCCAGACAGCACATCTTCCAAACAGGAGGTAGAAGAAATTGCATATTTTGAACGCAACCACGTAGCTCCTTTAAATTAGTATTTTTGGGTTCCTTAGGGCTTGCTGACAAATAATATGTAAAACGTTACGCAAATAGTCCAGGAATTAATAAATTATACCCAAAATAAAATATTGGGGGTGCCTGACAGCATAAAATCATTTCTGCTCATAAGATTTTTTTTTAACGTGTTTGAAAAAAATTTACGTTACAGAAATAGCCTACCATGTAAACTCCAAATTGATTGGAGCGCAACAAATGAAAGCCTAACCACGATTGGTCGGGCTATAAATACTATCTTGGTTGTTAGGGGAGACGGGAAAAGATAACATTTTTTCAAACACTTGTCGAAACGTGGCTCATTGGCCAGTCTCGCTGATATACACACTTGGGAGCGTTAGTTCGAGACCACTAATTCAAATAAGCTTGATAAAGCGACAGTACGTTGAAGCCAGCTCACATTTTTGCTAAAATAAAAGCCTGGAACATAGGCAGAACGGAATTTGTGCCAGTTTGTGCCAGAATTCATTGCTAATCAACGTATCTGTGTTTATTTCCATGAAATTGTGGGACAGTGGTCTTGATGGTAGTGAGCAGCACCTGGTCAGAGATTTGCTGAATCCAGTGTCGGACAGCATACTCCTTGGTCCTTTTAGCTATCAGTGAGGTATCTCCAGAGCCCAGGAGAGAATTCGAGCAGAGGAGTCCTCTCCTGCCGCCATCACTCAAGATAAGCAGAGTTGGCCAGCTGAGCTCAACATTATGTCCCCTCATCTAGAAATAACTTTATAAAAATACCATTCAGAGGGGAATTTACTTGTCTTAAAATCAGGAACTGTGAACATCTCCAATACTGATCCCCTAAGACAAACTATTGAAGTCATGATGACAAATACCAACAGAGCTTGAACAAAACAAAACCAGTATTACCTCATTTTACTACTACACAACTGACACACATAGAACATTTGTAATAATATATGTCACTACAATATTCATATTAAATACATTCTGTACATAACTTGTAATTTAAATTGATTGTGATTCCTGATTCCCTTGTAGTTGAATCAGGACACATATTCATGCATGCCAGTAATGAATACATATTGTTATTTGAAAGTTATCAGTGCCTCCTTTAAGATATTCTCATAGAGTGTTATATGTATGTGAGTGTCACAGTGTTGTCAAGAGTAGTGGATTACATTAAATTGTTTATCTGTCTGTTGTTGTGACTTACACTTCTTCATACACATACCCTAGACACATAACGTAGCATCACACTATTCCAGAATAATTCTGACTGAGATAAAGAGATATGTGGTAGCAAGTAAGGTTATCTATAATACACTACTTTTAATAGATATAGATACCTTCACAGCTGATCTCAGTCAGTACACTAAGTCCCCTATAAGTATTTATAACATCCCACTTCACCACAACGATAATACGATAAAATCTTACATACCAATTCATCGCTGGTTTTTCCCACAGTGGAGAACGATAAATTATGTAGTCTGACGGCCAGGCAATAATTTTTCATAGAGACAATTGCCCGCGGTTTCCTCCCTCATTATATACAAGAGAAAACACCCACGCGAATTTCTCTCCCACGCATATCGCGGACCAATGGGAGCGCTAGAAAAATCAATGCTATCCACCTACGCAAACCCCGCGTGCTTCCGGCCGCGTGTTTCCGGCCTCGTCATATCGCGTGCCGGAAATGGCGATTATTTCCGTAAACAACGAACTTTACGGGAATCGCGAAAAATCAGAAGAAAGTAAAACTGATGCTAGAATAAAATAAACCTACCATCATAAACGAACCCATTTAATTTATCTACTCAAAAAAAATACCAAACACGATATATATTCAAATGAGAAGAAATAAAATGGTGAAAAAGCGTGCCCGAAAATAGCGATTTCCGTAAACAACGGAAAATCGCGTGATCAGAAGAAAATAAAACTGGTGAAAATTCAAAATAGAACCACAGAATCGGGCCTGTTAAAAGTCAGAATTACAGTGTAGCGTCACAATAGACGAGATAAAAATTTGAGGGACCTCTTCGGCCAGAGTCGTGTGATAACTGCCACAAATTGCTATTTTGATACTCAGCCATGTGAAGACATAATAGTACGACATTTCTCGGTTGGGATCCACACATGTAGCCATCCACTTCAATGACCCTGGCCACCACGGTGCCACTGACATCCAGGTGACAGCTATCAGATCCTGTTCCTCGGGCGTCAACAGTCGGCTCCGCCTTGAACAACGCCTCATCCATCTTATGGGCTGCCTTAAACTCCATGGTTTGAGCACCCAGCATTCTTTTGTCAGAGGCGCCCTTTTCTATCTAATCCCATTTGTATCATGATTGCGATCACCCTTGTTTTTCCTCCCACAATTTGTTTTTAATAACTCTCTCTTCATCTTCTCTCTCCTTATTTATTCCTCTTAGTTTTTTTTTTTTACAATATTACTTTTTCCTCACTCAGTTTTTCAGTCTTTGTTTTCATCATTTTTTATTTATGCTTTGAATTTAGTATCCACTTCCGTTTTCTGGTTTAGTGGCAGACATCTATATCCAACATGTGACACACTTCAGGGAGTGTTTTCTCTTATTTTTATAGTTTTATGTTCTCCACTTAATTCTCACTTTCTTTCCCTTCTGTTTTTTTGTTTGTCTGTCCCTGACGAAGACCTTGTGGCCGCAACGTACATTTTTTACTTATCCTTTCTCCCAATAAGACGTATCACTATTTGTGTTTTTGATTTTTTTCATTCTACAGCCTGTTGCAAGCGTAACTTTCGAGGAGGCAAATAATTTTATCAGAATCATATACAGAAACAAATGGGATGTAGAGCATCCAGGTCATACACGAAATGATGCATACTACCAGCTCAACAGAAGAGAACAAGTGGTAATCTTTAGACTCCGCACTGGCCACAACAGATTGAGATACCATCTATTCAACAAGCTAAAGATAGGAACTACCGATCAAGGAAGTTGAGGGGAACTGCGGTAAGACGTGGAATACAATGGATGGGTGTGAAAAAAAATCGAAAAAAGGTGATTCGTCTTACGAGGACAAAAGAATAAGAAAATAGCCAACGTTACGGCCACAAGGCCTTCGTCAGGGAAAGGAAAGAAAGTGAAGGTTAGATAGGACACATAAGAACCTAAAAAAATATAAAAATTTAAATTTAAAAATTAAAACTAGGTACTTCCCTAAAGGCGTCGAAATCCTAACGCTTATAGGCGCGTGCCAGGAAATTTTAATTTTTATATTTTTTTAGGTTCTTATGTGTCCTATCTAACCTTCACTTTCTTTCCTTTCCCTGACGAAGGCCTTGTGGCCGTAACGTTGGCTATTTTCTTATTCTTTTGTCCTCGTAAGACGAATTTTATGAAACTATCAATGCTTGTGACGATATTCTAAATACGAGGGGCGTTCAGAAAGTAATGCACCACATCGTTTTTCTCAGGAGCTGTTTATTCAAAAAGCATGACATTTATATACAATATACATGGATATGTCATGTAAACATCGGTATTATTCAACATAATCCACATCAACTTGTACGGCTTTATGCCAGCGCGAAACAAGTGCATGAATTCCTAGCCCGTACCAGATTTTCTCTTGATCATGTAGCCATTTCTTCGCTGCATAAATCACTCCTTCATCATCTTCAAACCTTGTCCCACGGAGTGCATCTTTAAGTGGACCAAATAGATGAAAATCAGAGGGTGCAAAATCGGGACTATTGGGTGGATGGGGTAGTACAGTCCAACCCAATTAGGTGATTGCTACCCGTGTTGCCAGACTTGTGTGAGATCGCGCATTGTCGTGAAGGAGAAGCAGGTCTGCTGGATTCTTGTGCGGTCGAACTCTGTGAAAACGTTGATTGAGTTTTTTCAATGTCTTAATGTAAGCTTGTGAATTGATTGTCTCTCCTCTTGGCATAACGTCCACAAGAATCACACCTTCAATGTCTGTAGTAAAATCTGCGAGAATAATCGCTCATTTCAGTAAGATTTTAGTCATAAAATGATAATAAATAAACCAGCCCTACTGTGTCTGACGGTGATGATCTCACACGCCAGCCACGCTGCCTTTTGTGCAGTGCTAAAGCTTATAGAACGATTCCACGGTAAAAATCTAACACGCGTTTTAGTTTCAGTTTCGCAAACGTACTACCAATATTTAACTTTTTGCCAGATCTGCTGCATACATTCTGCAGCCTGGACTTATAATTAACGCTTAGGCGGAAGTGTGCCGCAAAATAACTATCTGAATTAACGTATTCTGTCAACTTTAACGCTGGTAATAAGTAGTGATTCTTACATTTTTGGTAGTGTTACACGATACAATACAAATTATTAACGCCTATTCTTAACCCGCCACGCCAACACCCCGCTTCGCTTGATAGTCCGCCTTGCATGTATAATAATAATAATAGCCCCTTCAGTCATAACTGACTATGGGAATGCGCCCCTGAGGTGACAGACCTCAGCTGCTTATTTTCCTGGTGCTCCTTTCGACGTTTTCTCCTCACCTCTGCTTCTTGTGTGAGCCTCTCTTCGCCCAATCTGAGGTGGCGCCGTAAATAGCATCGCCACTTAGTGCGATCGGCAGCTTCATCCTCCCATGTTGCTGGATCCATGTCCAGTGCCCTCATATCTCTCTTGCACACATCTTTGAACCTCAGCTGTGGTCGCCCAACTGTTCTCTTGCCATCTGCTAATTGTCCGTAGAAGATATCTTTTGGGATGCGACCATCTTCCATGCGGCGAACATGGCCAAGCCAGCGAAGTCTGCGCTGTCTAAGAAGCGTATACATACTTTGAAGGCCAGCACGTGACAACACCTCGACATTTGTCACTTTGTCTTTCCACGAGATGCCGAGGATGCGGCGTAGACACCGCAAATGGAAGGTATTGATCCTTCTTTCTTGCATGTATACGCTGGAGCAAAGCCAACAGAGGCAAAAACGCGCAGACAATTTTATTGCCTCCTCGCGGTAATGTTTCTGACGTCACAAAAACAAATTAGTTATTTGAAAAATACATGCTGGCGAGATGAAAGAGAGGGGAAGATGGCCGTCTTGTGTAAAATATTTATTTGACGATGACCGGTGACAAAATTGAAAAGCTAAACCAATATGAATCTGATTATAAAAATCATATGGTAATATAGCACTGAGCAAGAATGTGTTTTAAATAATATATTAGTCCCAGTATTTGCCAAGTTATTGAGAAAATACTAAATGTCTACGGACGCAAGACCAGACGAACTGTTGTTCCTGCTTGTTTTTTCATAACGTTAGTGGGGACACCGGCTTAGAAGGGAGGCATTGAGGTAAATTCAAAATTCGCTTGGGTAACAAGAGTATAGGAGGAGAGGGGAGCGGTAGGAAAATTGTTACCAAAAACTAACATCGTTTTGTATTGGTATAACTAAAGTGGACGGGCCAATCGATTACCAGACGCAGAGTATGTTTGAAATTATTTTTGTTTTTCAAAAAGAAAAGAAAAAACTGCATTTGAATTCTAGTAGTCGCAAGCTTTCGATTGGCTAGTGCTACTAAATATTAGCAAAAGCTTTCACTATTCATTGCCAGTTGAACTGTATTTTTATTCAAATACGCTGAGAACAGCTGTGATAAATTTAAAAGTAAATTAAATAACAACATAAGTATTTCACAATCTGGTAAGTATGTATTTCTAGGAAGCCCTGTAAAACCTGTGGTAATGGCCCCGCTTCAGGTCAGGTCGACACCTAGTAAGGAGGAAACACCACCACTAAACATTCATCCTAAACAGATGAGAAAGGCCCAGGCAAAGGACAAATCATTAAAACCTGGCTTTGGCAAATTGCCAAACAGCCATGCACACCCTAAGAAAGGACAATTTTATTTGAAGGAGGGACTGCTCTAAAGGAAAGCTAGAGCAGGACGCAATGGACAGGAACAGTTGGTACTTATAACTTCTTTCAGGGAAAAAGTGATGGCGCAAGCACATGTTGTACCAGACAGGGGAAATCAGAGGAGTGGAACCACCCGTCAAAGGACATCTGTGACATATTTCTGGCCAGGCGTAGCTGAAGACATTGAAAAATTTGTTGAGGCCTGCGACCAGTGCAACAAGGAAAATTCCACAGGGTGGATAACTAATAATCAGATGCCCGCCAAGCATTCTGAAACACATGGGCCAAAAATTAAACATAATAATAATCATGAAAAGGTAGATAACGTGGATAGGAAAACCCCTTTCCAAAACCAGTCTTCCCCTAAAATATTTACATTAGCATCTCTGCGTATGGCACAAGGAAAACGCATAAATAAAGACCAGACATCACAGGCTCAGTTTGAAGCCGCTTTTCGTGAACTGGCCAACATTAACATTGAAGATAATCCGCCAGATTTGAATTCAAAACAAAATGTTAACAAAATAACAGTGGGTAGTGGGCGGCTGCGCACTTGGGCAAGTGTTCAACGCGCTTCACAATATGGATATTAATTTAGCATGATAAGGGCACTGGTGACATTGGTAGTCACCCGACCCCACACCGTCCAAGGGGAAGTATTGTACGGACCCTGGCTGGATATCACCCACATATATTATAACAATGATACAGGGCGAATTGATTTCTGGTGCAGAAAATTCATTTCCCCGCATATTACATTATTTCACCAAAATTTGTCGTTAGGCGGAGAATATAATTGGTGAATAGGGCCTCCAGTTGAGTGGCGCATTATAGAATCAGATATGGAAAATAGAAAAGGGTGTTTCCAAATTCAACTCAAGCCTGAGCTCAGACCAAGGGATGGCTATGGGCACCTCGGAGATTCACCTGTGCTTTTGGGATTGAAATTACTCCGAGTGTTTATTCCGGCTGATAATGAGATTACTGGAACCCCTACATAACTCTGCCATCACCATTTTATAGATTATCCCCTCATAACTATTGCAAACTTGAGGGACATCAATTTTCTCTGGATATGTCATAGGACAGACTCAGTGAAGAGAAATGGTGAATATTGACTTATATCAGCATAAGACAGACAATAATATCTGCACCTGAGATAGATTCTTGGATTGCAGAGGTCTGGGGCAGATTTCTTGAGTCGTGCATACTTTGAACTGACCCAACTGCCTTAATCCAAGATAAAATACAAGCAGAGTAAGCCTAGTGAGCTAAATTTACCTATGTGTATTTCGAATTATGAACTGACATTTGGTAGTCTGTTCTAAAGTGGGGAGATATGTGACGATATTCTAAATACAATAGCTAAATTAAGTAATATTATAGTGCATAAAGTCAAAAATAAGATAGAAAATAAAATTTGAGTCCAGCGTCTTCTTCCCCCACGCCAGCCAGTATGCGGGTTTTTGATAAGCCTAATAGCCGAATGGAGGATACTGTCTTTTCCTAACTCGTCCTTGAGATTAAATGTAACAATTTTGCAAGTTCAAGTCGTATTGCCAAGACGACAGAGTGATAGAATAAAAGAAAAGGAGGGAAGGGATGGAAAGACAGAACCTTGGGTACGCCGTCTCGCGTTGATTTCAAAAAGCCAACTCGCGCTTTATAGCCTTGGGCGATTTTCAAATTACGATACTAAAACTAAAAAATGTTCGTCAATTTGGTCACGCAAACAGCCTTAGCTCTTATTAAAAAATGACGTAATTCTAACGGACTACGGACGATTCTCGTTTTTAGTTTGAAAATAGTTGTAAAAAGAAGTGAAAAGGTGGCACTTTCTAGATTTGAACGACTAACATAGAAAAAATATGGAATTATGAACCATAATACATAGGGCCATAAAAATATATATATTCGGATGCCTTATGATTTCCTGAGCAATAATATGGTGTCAGTTACACCCTAGTACAATAAATAACCAAGATATCGGCAAAAATACTATGTATTGTAAGAAGGACTGACGAAAAAAAATCATGCCTGCATTTTTTTTCATAGCATGTTTTGAAAAAAGCTTTTGGGGAAATAAGGACTAAAAGGTACCTGTAATTTGATTGGCTGTAGTTTAAAGGAAGGCGAGATAGGATTGGTTGACCTAAAACTAAAAATATATTTGCAGTAGTAAACATAGTAGTTTGGGAGTTTGTTTTTTTTAAAGTTTGATTCAAAAATAAATGTGTGCATGGTCCCATTGGCCAATGCATTATATATTATCGGAAACGTAGACTGCTCGTGGCCATTTTGAGAAAAATTTTCTGATGAACAAGGAGCGATGAGAGCTGGCTTGTGCTTTTCAAACCTATAGAAAGCCGTCTGGACAAGGCAGATCTAAAGTGTGCCATAATTGTTTGCCAGTCATCGTTCGCTTGTGTATATTTCATTGAAATTTGTGGTAAGATTGATTTTATTAACATTTTATTTAAAATAAAGTTTGAATGTGAGATACTGCAATACGACTGTAAGTAAGTGGGTCCATGGCAGACTTAGGCAGAGCCTAGAGATTGATCCATCATATGATAGACTATCAGAGAGGTGTAGAACTACAAGATTATATATGATTGTCATCAAGGAGCATAACACCTATCCTATTGTATGGAAAAGATTACTACTGGAATTGCAGAGGCATTGTAACCATTAGGGGAGAGGAATACTGGTGTACATTGTCACCTCAAAATATAATGGTGAAATAGGTTGTCCTAAAGAGCTGACCCTATTTGTTTGTTTGTACTGTGCCTGTAATTAATTGTGGAATATTATTGTATACTTGTTATAAAGAAGGACGCATAACCTTCTTATTTCAGGGTTTTTGATACTGACATTAACGTAGTACCAAGCTCGTGGGAACTGATCGATTCCTGACACTGTTTGCATATTTCGGGCACATACTGGCCGCCATTGCATTTCAAGAAGTGTAACAGATTGTCCAGCGAGCATATGAAAAGATCTACCGGTGTTATCCTTCAAAGATAAATGCCTGTTCGGCACCAGGAAGCTCAACCTCTAGTTTTAAAATAAAGACTGTGAATATTGGAAAAACATTCCACAAGTGTCAAACAAAAAAGAAAATAAACGATAGGATATGATGTTAACCAACAACCTACCATTATATACCAGTATTAACCTAAGTTAGAAAACTACATCTACACACTTATAATATAATAACATTTGTATTATGGACAGAAGATCCATGGTGTTATTTAATTGATGTAAATAATTCTTTAGATTTCACTTTTGATTGTCAGTCCTGATTCAAAACAAACTGGAACCAGGACAATAAATTGTAAAAAATTAACGTTTACTCAAAATTCAACCACTGATTTACTAAAGATAGTCTTTTAAAGTTTAGTTTGTATGTGATTGTCGTAGTACTGTTGTGTTGTGTTGGATAATAAAATAGTTGTTTATATGTTTAGTTGGTTCATGCAACATTACACTACATATTCATAACCCTAGACATCAAACGTAGTCATCATAAATTTTAGTCAAAGAATAATTCTGAATGAGATCATAAAGGTGGTAGCAGAAAGGTACCCTGTAAACTTACCATAATATTTGTTATATTCAGTTACCTTCACAGCTGACCTCATTCAGTACACTAAGAGTACATAACAACAACATTTTTTAACATCAAATCCACCACAATGCTTTAACATTAGAACGACACCAACTGTGCCAACGCTATGAAAGGAATCCGAATTCCTTGTTAAACACACGTACATTTTAATCACGATTGCAAAGACATGCATGAAAAAATCCTTTATATCCTGATTCACTATCCTTATAATATACACTATTCAAGTTGACATCTGAGGGTGAACGAAGAAGAAGAAGATTCTCTAAATTTTGGCCATTGTTGGACCATCACTACAGAGCAAGGAGAGGCAACCCGTGATAAGTGTCAATTTTGTAATATCCTCTCTCATGATGGAAATGGGACTGGTTGCTTGGTAATGTTTTCCCCCATATAATTAGGCACTTATCTTCAGTATCTCTGATGCACATCGCAGTTCTGCAGGTGGATCTTTCTTAATTTCCAACGACCTCCGAGATTATCGGCAGGGCGATTTCCAAGCTGTTTGTTCGTAGCAGGTTCTTTTGAAATCGCATCAAAAGGCAGCCCTTCGTCAATAGTGGGTGCTTGTGAGTCCTATTCTGCGTTGTGAGAATAGATGCGGTCATGTGTTTTTTGGTTAAGCAATTCTGTACATTGAACCCTCAAACAAGCCTTACTTCCAGGGCTGTATGGCAATTAGCCATGCAAAATGTCAAGTCAAATCGCCTCAGTGTCAGCTCTATGTGTTTGCTGTGAGTTCGGAAAGTGTTCGAACTAAGTCTTAGTTAGGTTTTACACACCCTAAACCCTTCTGAGCTTGCAATTTAATGGGTTTCTGAACTATTCATCATGGCTAGTTTACTGAATTCAGTACTTTCATTTTTCCTCTCAGACATCTACGTTTTTAAGAAAACATATTTTTAGAAAAAAACTTTTCTACCAATCGCTGGTAAGAGGGTTTCTACCGTGATTTACCTTATCACTTTGGAAATATACAGAGAGTTGGGCCTGGTGACGCTGCAAATGTGACCAATAAAATTCATTGGACTAAAGCCACAAATACAGTATCATTCATTTGTAACACTCGTATCTGGTCAACTTCATAACCCGGATAAAATGTATCAGACTCACTGCATTAGTTAGAGTTGTCTTTCATCTCATTACCCTTAAACTGCCTTTGGAACACATAACTTCAACAGATTCACACCACGCCCTCCTATCATGTGCTGTTTGTTTAAGGTCTTTCCATGGTTTCTCTTTTCTGTTAGTTCTCTCTGTCTCTATTTCTATTCCGGCAAAGGTTTCAAACAAAGGCCAGTATTGTAACAAAATCAAGTGGCATTCTCTATGCGTAGTCTCCAATGCCAACGTCGTTGCATAACCTCTTTTTTCCACTTGTAATTTGTTTTGTCCGTCACTTCCACTATGGTGAGCTTTTATATCATTTTAATTATTGTATTCTGCGTGTCGCAAGGTAATGTGAGTTTTTTTGTTGTTGTTGTAATGGCAAGAATGATAGTGAGGTAAAATCCCCTAGTTCCCCCAATGGTAATGGCGCGTTTAGTAAAACAGTAAAAGAGAAGGTGAATCATTTCTGAGAGTAAGAAGGTTTCAGCAGGTCTTCTCATCTCCAACGACAAGTTCACTCTGGGTCCTTAATGATACTAGAGCCCTCACCTTTGGTTTAGCCAGAAGACAACAATGATACACTCAAACACATAGCACAAATGATATCAAAAGGTTAGAAACTAAAAGTTAGATTTATTTACTTATATATGTTTATTGAACACTTGAAAATAAATAATGTTGTTGACACAATTAATTATTTTGAAAAAAAACCAAACAATGCTGACTTAATTAATTATTTATTCTAACTTGAAACTTGAGACTTGACTTCAAGAAACACTTTTAACGAACCGAAAGTCATTAGTCTCACAAAGGATTAAACAACACTTGATGGTGGTGAATAGGTAAGTATTCTGCTCGATGATGAATAAAATAAGAAATGGACGAATGACACAGTCTAAGACAAACTATCACTTCTGGATATGTTCTTCATGTGATGAAATAACTATGGCCTGAAATGAATAATCTGGCTGTGACGTATGAATTTACTACGCCTCAATACTACAGTATCTGGATATTGCTCGGAGTATTGATTAATACTTATGGTTGACTGGGCCAATGACATTCTAGCTTAGATGAATGGCTTTGTTGCGCCTCAGTACTATCTTGCCAGTGCGCGGAGTACTTATGAGTATCATTCTGTCAATGAGTGCGGCTGGCTTGATATGGTGTAAGCCACAGAAGTCTTTAAAACCACCCGGTTTTGGGACACCCCGTGACAAACATAAGTGCGTAGGAGTATGGGTTCAGGAAATTATTTAGAGGCGTTAAGGAAACCATTGTTGACTTTACAGTATGTCTATGATAGAGTTTTACGGGTTAATACATCTTGTTATCATAGTATATTATCATAATAATCATTACATCTCTCATTAGTGAGATCAATTACATATCGTACAGATTAAATAAATACATAAATATACATATATACAATGTCTATGCTGACGCTAGCTGACTATGAAGCCAACTGCGTCAAAAAATTAAATAGAACCAGTCTGAAACTGTGAACATTCACACTAATTCAGATTATGAGAAAACAACTATATCCCTAATTTGCACGACAAAAACGATCACTCATAGTTGAAAATGTCATGATACACTAAATAACAAAAAGGGACTTTAAGAAAAACTTGTTGAGGATCTAGTCTTCTCTTTGCGCAGAAAGTCTAGTCACATGGTTAATCTCTTGAAGACTTATGTAATATGACCAGAAATCTGCCGGCTTATATACCTTTAAATCGGAGTAACAAAAGTTTCAAAAACAAGTTTTGCCGCTGGGTAAGCACGCCTTTGAACGCTTCAATAGAGTAGACATAAAACAGCGTGCTTTCAAAAGTAAGGTATCTTATGTGATTCTCAAGGCTTTTCAAAACATTCAATGTCAGATTTTACTTGTATATGTCTTATGCCTCAAGTAATCACACGCCAGCGCAAAAGGGCTTTGGAAACAGCTGGACGAAGCCTAGTCGAAAGAGTCGGATAACAAGATACCAACCTGAAGCAAATATCCTTGGGAAAAAAAAGCTGGAAATATTCGGCGACATAATGTATCTTCACTGTCGCAAAGAGTTTGGAGTCAGGGAGGTAAAAAAGTAACCTACCACAAAAAAGTACAAGACAAGTTAGAATATAAGAGATCAGAAAGCAGAAGAATTATGCCCGAAACAGTTCAAGAATGCAGTGGACACAGAAAAGGAGGGATTACGACAGGTTTTGAAGCACACGAAAAAAAGTTAGTTGCTTATCCTTTACAGGACGTAGCAATCAACCCCAGCTTTTATTGGCTGTTTGTGATTTTTCTAGGCAATTTTTTCATTCAGTAGTTTGCCGTTGCTTTCTGAACGGTACGGCTCTTATACCATTGTTAACAATCCACACAAAGCGATCTGCTACCAAACCGCCTGCAGCAGGTTTCGAACCTGGTATATCTGGATTATGAAACTGCGTTCATATCCATTAGGCCACAGACGCCGACAGAGAAGCACACGAAAGGCCAACATAACGATCTTTGTAGAGCAGAAAGGTTGTGCAGGAAAGAAGGAAAACACAGAGAGGTAAGGAAAGATTCTTCAATGAGCCCTTCAAGTTTGTCAAAGAACTGTTTGAACAGCCACGGTCAGAAATACTAAACGTCGAAAAAGAAGATCTGGAAGAACACCTTAGAGCGACCTATCCAGATGGTCGCAAAGATGAGCCTCTCAGCATGACAGGCCTTATATGGCCTAGAAAACCAGGAGCTGAATTCAACACCAAGCCCCCAACAATGCAAGAAATAGAAAACATTGTCCAGAAAGCACCGCGCAAGTCAGCTCCACGTCTTAATGGCGTCCCGTGTGTAGTATATAAGAGATGTCCTGAAGTTCTCAGACGACTGCTGCGCTTGCTGAATAATTCGCAGAGAAACCAGCTCGTAAGCAAAGAATGGAAAAAGGTGAATGGAGTCAACAACCAGAAGGAACAAAATTCCACAGTCATAAGTCAGTTCAGGCCAATCTCACTTTTGAATGTGGAAGGGAAGATATTCTTCTCAGTGATGGCTAAAATCCTCAGCACGTATTTTGGGAGATTATGTACGTTGACACTACCATCCAGAGAGGAGGTATCCCAGGTACCCCAGGATGTCTAGTGCATTCCACAATGATCTGGGAAGCAATTCAAAAGGCAAAGTCTGAAAGAACAAATATCCATGTAATCTGGTTGGATCTAGCTAATGTGTATGGATACGTTCCACACCAGATGCTGTGGCAGGCCCTGGAAATGTACCATGTTTCACAAGAAATTGCAGCAATGTTGAAGCTGTATTTCTCCAGGTTCTCTGTCAGATTTCCAGCCAGAAAGTACACAACGAAGTGGATTGACCTATAAGTTGGAATTGCGATGGGATGTACTGGGACGGTATTGCCTCCCCTGCTTTGCAGTAGTGGTCCAACGGTGGCCAAAACTCAAGAGTATCTAATATGGGCTTCAAAGGTATCTACCTTCGCACAAGATTACTCTTGGCAGAGATGTAGATAGAAGGGTGATGACGCTTATATTACAAAGGGAGTCTTCACAAGATTTTCAGATAAGGGAAAACAATGGTGCTTTGGCTGAACACGTTAATTCTAGAATCAACCGAAAACTTTTGTGAAGGGATTAAGCACTTATTAATTTCAGCTTGTTCAAGCCACCAACCCTGATTTACTCAGTGGAATTCTTATTATTCTGGTATAGCTCTGTTTAGATTGTGTGTAGTAAATTGACTGAGACAAACATGCACACCGCACGTTCCTAGAAAGGAGTCTTCATAAGATATTTTCGAAGTCAAGAGCAATGCTGCATTGCAAGGCAACTGTTAACTTATATCGGTCCGCCGCCTTTTATGAAGAATTAAACACTTATTAATTTCAGCTCGTTCAAGCCTCCATCCTGATTTACTCAGTGAAATTCTTATTATTATGGAATAGCTCTGTTTAGAGTGTATTTAGTACATAAACTGAGACAAACATGCAGTACATTCAAAATGATTAAATCGAAGTTAAATTTGTATAATTACAAATAACAAATTTAATAATCGTCTAAGTTTTAACAGTTTTAAACAATGAATAATGATTGATCAGGAAAAATATAATCACTGTCGTGAGTTGGTCTGTTTCACAACACGGCCTTCTGAATAATTCTGAGTAACTCTGACCACACAGCGCGCCATATATTGTAAGAACTGCATGATACCCTGACCAATGAAATGCTTCCTCATTCGGTTGTTTACAAAACGTACTGGCCTAACAATGGAGTCTCTCCATCTGTGTAACATTGTTGGAGTTGGAATTTAAATACCGACGTTTGAAAGAAGTACAGCATGGAAGAGGTATACAATTTAATACTGGGAATTGATCTCTACCCGTAAGTACTAAAACTTCAACAAATACTAATATAGGACGGGATAAATCTCTAGTTCAATGCATTGAAGCCTCAGGTTAGTCCTTAATTTAGCTGTTTAAAGTATGCATAGAATAGAATGCATTTAGGAGACTAAAAGACTACTAGTTAGGAAGATGAAGGTTAATTCAGGGCATATTTTAAGCCTTAGATGAATAAAATCGCTCCAGGAATAAGAAAGATAATAAGGATAATAGTTTTCCATATTTATACAACGAGACAAATTATGTATCATTTTGAGATTGCCAACACCCCATTAGCCCCTGCCTTCTCTATCGCCGGATGTGCTAGTATAAATAGACCTTGCCTTATGCTAATCGAGGCCATAACCAAAAAATTCAAATCACAGCGAGCGCTAGAAAGTGTTAATGAAGAGTGCCTTTGCCAACTATATCTGAAAGCAGATTATAGCAACCATTAACAGCTCGACTGTGTTTGCCTGAGGGTAAGAAATAATATATATATATATATATATATATATATATATATATATATATATATATATATATATATATATATATATATATATATATATATATATATATATATGTAAAGTTTGTTTTCTTCTTTCCACTCTGTAAAGTTGCTTTCACACACACACTGGATGCTCTGTAAGGAAGGGTGGTGTGTAGTTGGGATCAGGCATGCTCCAGTCTACCCAGCTGTAAATGGGTAACTCACCCTAGTCCTGAGTTAGGGAAGGCAAAGGCTCCAGGGGAAGCAGGCCCTAAACTTGGTCACTTCAACCGACGCAGGATGGTGTATGTATGAAGTAGAAGTGTAGAGTGTGATTACCGCGAATGGTGTACTGTTCGTGTGCTGACCAATATAATCACTCATACACTTGTGTCTACAAGGCACCAATGCAGACTGCTGGAATCTTTGTTTACTCAATTTATTCAGACGTACACACTGGGACATACGAGTACATCATGGTATGTTGACATATCAATTTGTAGGTATACATAGCAGATCTGAAGTCATGACACATTCAGAAATAATGGGCAGTACATCAAAAGTTCAATGTCATGATACATTATGGCCACATTCCCCCTATCTGACTAAACGCGTCAGTGAAGGCGGATCGATAAATAACTAAAGTTACTTGACGTCCATAGTTTGTAGCATATATTATGAAACCACGAAGGGGGTTTCTAGCAAGATTGAGATCTCCCTGTCACTGTCCGATAATAGGATAAATAATCTGTTCTCTTGGCAGTGATCAAAACAGATGATGACCGAAATCCAACATGGCTGCCTCCCTGAGTTGTCGTTCACTCATTCATAGGAAGGAGAATATAAGCCAGAGTTAATTTATAATGGGTATATAAAGGATTTCATAAATGTTTCCATACAGCTCTACGGTGATCAGGTTAATTCACGTAGCCATAACCGCTGCAGGAAAATCTGTCATCTTCGTCGATACAAAACACGACACTAGCATAGCGAAGCCCAAAAAGTCAAGCTAGGCCTAACCGACGAGAGATCATCAAAATAGGAGCTGGGATTACCTGGAGTCCGAATCATCTATATACTGACATAAGGAGAGTCTCTAACACAAACTATCGTAGAGACACCATCTCCTTCTTCAGTAGAAAACCACTTCGTAAGACATCTTTTTCTGACGAAAGGACCAGCTCTAGAAAAACGTACCCCGCCATTTGTAAGCAGTACATCGGAACTCATCACGACTTGTCAAAACAACTCATACTTCCGCTAGACCGGAATACAAGAATCTAGTCCCTCCTACCAATCCAAAATATACAATATAGGACTGATTCTACTTGTACTAATAATATGTAATACATATGAATTCAGGCCATAAACACAATAAGCAAATTAATATATTTTCTGGCCCTAAAAAATAAGTACAAACGCAAGCGCAATATCCTTGCGCCGGATCAATA
Organism: Oreohelix idahoensis; assembly: GCA_024509875.1. Classification (NCBI taxonomy): domain Eukaryota; kingdom Metazoa; phylum Mollusca; class Gastropoda; order Stylommatophora; family Oreohelicidae; genus Oreohelix; species Oreohelix idahoensis. The sequence continues at coordinate 37,265 of JAMPIV010019648.1, forward strand.
TCCAGAACGATTACTCCTATAATCAAAGTGTGAATCAAACATGGATTATCTCGCTTTTACCATTTTACCATAGACAGCATTTTCATACACAAATGAATGAATGTCTATATTTTTCCCATATTAAATAGCCATATCGATTTTTGTAATATGTGCGTCAAAATATGCACGCAACAGATTACCACACACCCCTCGGGGAAAAAAAAAAAAAAAAAAAAAAAGGTACTTTTTTTTTTTTTTTGAAATACATCTAGGAGCAACATACAATAGGCTCACAACGCACCAATAACAATGCGCAGATGATAAGCATAAGTTTTATGACCTTAGAGAAAGTACTTCTCTAAGTATAAATATTTCCAGAGAGGTGTCACCAACGCATACTACAATATTAGCAATGACACAATTTTCACATTAGTTTATACATAAATTTCATCTAAGATATCTTAACATCATGATCATCAAAGACAAAAAACATTGAAAGATCAGCGGTGAATAAATATGAATGAACCGCTAAGTAGTGTTACAATCAATATATGATATATTACATATGTGTACACATTTCAACATAGAAACAACTGTATCAAAGTTGTATAACAGTTATGAATCATGTGGGCATCTAGACAAAATATCTGCCATCACATTTTCTGACCCACGGATAGCTCGCACCGAAAAAAATGAAATGGCTGTAGAGCAATCGCGTATCGCGTTGATCTCGCGCTCTTCAGATTTTTACTCTGAATAGCCGTAAGAGCTTTCTGGTCAGTTTCCACAATGAAATGCGCGCCCAGAAGAAATCTTTGCAGTTTAAGGATTGACCAAACCATAGCCAATAATTCACGGTCTAGGACCGAGTAATTCTTCTCTGCGGCATTTAATTTCCGAGAAATATACATCACAGGATGCAGAGTTCCAGAGTACTCTTGCATTAGTGCAGCTCCATCCCGGTGGATGAAGCGTCACTACGAAGAATAAATGTCTTATCCTTAGAAGGCAATACTAGGATAGGTGAAGTAGAAAACATAGTTTTAACCTTATCCAAAGAGGATTGACATTCTTGAGTCCATTGGACTACATTAGGAGACCCTTTCTTTAGCAAGGAAGAAAGAGGTGACATAATGGAGGACAGATTCGGGATGAATCGTCCATAAAATTGTATTAGACCTAAGAGACTTCGTACTTGCTTTTTAGTCTTAGGAATAGAAATGTTAAGTATCTTACTTGTATTATGGTCTTCTGTTTTTAGGAACCCATGACCAACACGGTGTCCTAAGAAAGATATTTCGCTAAAACCAATACATGCTTTCGATGGTTTCGCTGTCAGGTTATGCTCGCGTAAGATAGACAATAGTTCATTTATACCATTATAGTGATCGTTCCAAGTATCACTGAAAAGACAGATGTCATCAAGATACGCAATGACATCTGAGCGATGAGATAGGATTCGACGCATCATGCGTACAAATGTAGCAGGGGCGTTCATAAGACCGAAAGGCATGAAATTCCATTGGAATAGACCCCTAGGCGTCGAAAAAGCAGTAAACGGTTTGGCGTGTTCGGATAGTGGAACTTGCCAATATCCCTTAGACAAATCGAGTTTAGTAAAGAAGTGAGAATTCGATAGTCTCGTAAGTAGCTCTTCTAGTAAAGGCATAGGTTCAGCATCGAATTTAGTCACTTGATTCAATTTGCGATAATCCACGCAAAGACGTATGTTATTGTCTTTTTTTTTTTTCCGTACTATATAAACCATCGGCGAAGAATATGCTGATGTGGATGGTTCAATAAATTTTTAACTCTATCATCTCATCTAACTCTTTCTCTACCTGTGCTTGAAAATGTATCGGATAGGATACGGTCTGACTCTTATAGGACTATGGTCAGTAAGAATAATGTCATGTTGAATGACATCAGTTTGACCAGGAATGTCAGTAAGGACATCCTGAAATTGTTCTAACATAGTAGAAACTTGTTTCTGCTCTCCTGGAGATAATTCTGGAGAAATTGCAACATCATCTTTCCATGATTCATTAGAGTGAAGAGGAATCATTGGAAAAGGTAAATTTACATCCGAGAAACTCGTTTCCTCATCCTGTATTACTGACAGAGATGAGTACTGTCCATGTTGGACTGGAAAATCGTCCGTTGCCTGGAAAACAGGTTGTAAATAATCAGGACGTTCATGGAATTCCGTGAGCATGTTGATGTGGAAGATTTTACGCTTCCCGTCAATATCGACGATATAGTCAACATCGGAAACTTTTGATATTATATCGTACGGACCTTTCCAAGAAATGAGAAGTCTATTTTCCCTACAAGGTAGCAAGACAAATGCTTTGTCACCTGGACAAAATTTGACGCAAACATCTCTTTTTATTGGCAAATTCCCTTGCCTTCTGTTTCGCAAATTCAGAAGAAGCAGTTGCCAATTTGCATGCTTCAATAATCTTGTGTCTAAGTGCGATGACATATTCATAAGAGGATTTTGTGTCATCGACAATATTATCAGCAGTTATAAGATCATGAAGTAAGGACATAGGACCTCGCGGTTTCGCGCCAAAGACAAGTTCAAAGGGAGAAAATCCTGTATGTTCGTTGGCGACCTCTCTATATGCAAAGAGAGCCGCGGGTAAAACCCTATCCCAATCCTGAGGATGATCTTCTGTTATCTTACCTAGTAGGTTTTTCAGAGTTCTATTCAAACGTTCCACCATCCCATTGGACATAGGATGATAAATACTACTCAGCGATCTCTCTATCTTCAGAGTCGACATTACTTGAGAGATGGTCTCCGATGTGAGTTGGGTACCATGGTCGGATAAATTTTTCTGCTGGAAACCCCAGACGAGAAAATATTAACCAAAGAGCATCTGCGACATCAGCAGTAGTTATGCTCTTTAGAGGAACAGCCTCCGGCCAACGTGTGCACATATCAACACACGTCAAAATAAATTGGTGTCCTCTAGCAGACTTTATCTTAAATGGACCAATGATGTCTATCGCCATTTTTTGAAATGGCCGAATGGGAATGTCTGCAGCCTGAATAGGTGCATCATGGCGTGGACCTCTCGATTTAATCTCTTGACATACTTTACAAGATCGACAATAGATTCGTATGTCCTTATTCACAGCAGGCCAAAAGAAAGATTGAAGAACTCTAGCTTTAGTACGGGAAAAACCCATATGTCCAGCACACTGCGAATCATGAGCGTGCTGTAAGATTTTAACTCTCATATTTTTAGGCACAAGGATTTGAGAATGAATGGACTTAGCGGAGTCTTGTACCATACGTACAAGTACGCCATTCTTCATCGTAATCCAAGATTTACGATTTGTATCCTTATTCGGATCACCTTTTGTTGCCAGAGTAAAGAATTTCTTTAGAGTAGGATCATCTTCCTGCTGTTTGATAAAGGAATCGTGGGAAATCTCCAAGGGATCATCTTGGATCTGCGCATCATTATCTTCAGAATGTGAAGATTGTGGCATATTAAGAGCTTGAGCCCTAGTGATTACTGCATTAGCCGATTGCATATTAACATTTTCCCAATTAGAAATTTGCTGTGGAGTGCATTCTTTCACTCCATGAATGCGACCGATGATAAGATCAGCGATCGGATTCGGCAAGAGACATGCTTGCACCTCTCCTGTAAAGAAAGGCGTAGCAATATTGATAATGGCAGTGGAGTACTTCTCCAATGTGCCACCAAATGTTACACATTTGACTATATTGCCTGTAGCTCGAGAAGGATTTACGAGTGATTGCCTCACTCCAATGGTAGTGCACCCCGAGTCGAAAAGAATTGATACCGGAGTACCATCTATTAGGCCCCTATTAAAGACAAGAGCACCCCTTCCATTATGCGCAATTGACGCATGAAGAGCGGGAAGTGGGTGACCGCAGCTTAAAGTAGACACTGTGGTTGGATCGAATAATGTTTTGCATTGCGAACACTCAGATGCTCTAGCAAAATCGAAAGCGGAATTTGCTACACTATTGGAGTCTTTTTTATCATTATTCTGATTATCGGTGTCGTGGAACTCCTGTTGTGCAGAGTTAGCCTGGTAATAAGATTTACCATGTCTTTTGTGTTGTGATCTACCTCGGTTATAATTGTCTCTATAATTATTATTGCCTCTGTTATAACCCCTATTTGGGTTTGAATCATAATATTCATGATCATAATCATCATGCTCATTATATTGAGTATCCCTGTAATATTGTTTCTTTTGTCTCCATGAAGCACTTGGGTAGTTCCTATAGCTACTCCCTTTCCGAGAATTTCTAACATTATGGGAACCCCTCGCGTGTCGAGGACTATCAGACCGATTCCAGTTCTTCAAAGAAGAACTCTGATTTGAGCGGTTATCTTGGTTTTGATACTTATCCCAATTAACCTTTTTATCAAATTTATTTTTAGCTCCTTGGAATTTGTGTGAGTAATTCTGATTATATTCTGTTGCCGAAGCAACTGGCATACTCTCTTTAATGTTAGAGTTACCAAGAATCATGTCAGGGTGTGCCGTGGCATACTGGTCACAATATTCTTCCATTTGCTTTATTGTACTAGGTTTACGCTCATGTAAGAACTCTAGGAATGATTTATTTACAGAAGACATGACCTTGTCTCTTAGCAATAAATCCGTAAGACCATCAAATGTTTTCTCTGTTTTGGATAATTCAATCCATCGTGAAAGTGTAATTCGTGCTTTTGAGATGAAATCTGAGAATTCTACACCTACCTCAGGTCTCATTGTTTTAAACAAAAGACGGTAACCTTCCTCAGACAGCTGATATCTCTTTATCAAAGCTGCCCTAACAGCATCATAATTATCTTTGTCGGCCTCTTCAACAAAATATAACTTACTCAGAGACTCCCCTTTTAGATTTTCAGACAACTGATTCACATACTGTGATTTGTCAACATTATGAGATCGACAAGCCCGTTCAAATCTAGAAAGCCAAAATGTTATGTCATCACTGGTAGGGTTAAACGCTGGTACCTTGACCTTGTATACAAAGGGTTTACCATTACCACCAGATGCCTGATTAACATTACTCATACATGTCAATTTTAATTTCTCTAATTCAAACTCATGTTCTCTTATTGCTTTTCTCTCTTCAGCTTCTCTATCTAATTTTTTTTGTTCTGCAGCAGCTTCTATTTTTTTCTGTTCTGCAGCAGCAGCAACTTCTAATTTTTTCTGTTCTGCAGCAGCAGCAACTTCTAATTTTTTCTGTTCTGCAGCAGCAGCAACTTCTAATTTTTTTTCTGTTCTGCAGCAGCAGCAACTTCTAGTTTTTTTCTGTTCTGCAGCAGCTTCTAATTTTTTCTGTTCTGCAGCAACTTCTAATTTTTTTTCTGCTCTGCATCAGCTTCTAATTTCTTCTGTTCTGCCTCAAATCTCCTTTCCTCCACTTGCATCTGCAATTTCTTAAGTTCAGCAGCAGTATCAGCTTCTTTTTCTAATCTTTTTTCTTCAGCTAAGGCTTTCCTTTCTTCTGCAGCAGCTTTTTTTTCTTCTATTTGAAGTTTTCTCTCCTCAGCCGCAGCTTTTTTTTCCTCAGCAGCAGCTTTTCTTTCTTCAACAGCAGCAGCAATTTTTTTTCTCTTCTGCAGCTAATGCTTTGTCATATTGAGCAACAGCCCATTGTTCTAAGTCTTTTCCAGTCTTATCAAGAGATTTTCCTTGTGCAATGAAATAATCTAATGTAGACATATTGTCTTCTTAAATCAGAAACCTGAAAAAGTAAATAAATTACCCTCTTTCACGTTAATGAGAGACAAGTCTATACCATAGACTTAGTCTTAGTCCAAACTTGTATGGTTTATAATAACCAATGATAACTTGAGTACCTATGGACACAATAACTGTATCCCAAATACTGTGGGAGACAAGCCTTACAAAGGTCTTGTATATCTCAATGTAATCAAAGATCACTTGGGTACCTGTGGAAAAAATATTTCCCTTTACCAATCACTTTGGGAGACAAGCCTTACAAAGGTCTTGTACATTTTGTTTTATAACAATAACAATCATAAAGTACTGATCTGTACTATACTATCAGTGTATACCACTATACGTCATATGTCAACTAAAGACATTACAAAGGACAAACAAGAAAAGACAATATGAACACATTTGCAGAGATCAAATTAAATTAAATAGGAGAAATGAAAAAAAAATGATCACAGAAACCGTGATGATAACTGCAATAATAAAATGACAAGACAAATAACGCCACAGTGTATAAACATAAGGGTGTAAAAAACTGAAATAAAAGGAAAGATGAGACCTACAATTATACAAACAAATCAAACAAAACTAAGGAACACAAAATTATTAACAAAAAACAACGAAGAAAAGAACACCTCATCACAACTAACAGAAATAGCAGCAAATTGTTGCTAACAAATTTCCAATTAAGAAAATGTGTACCTATCGAATACTAGTACCAGACCAATGTAACTCGGCATACCTTGTACTAGTCACACAGAACATAAACTAATTTAATACATAACAAATAACATGTAAGCATAAATAGCATATAGCATACAATATAATTTATGTCATGAATGGAATGTGTTGCAGGTATAGTGTTGTAAAGCAGGCACAGTTTATTTAAATAATAATAACTTGCCAATTTATTCAGTAATAGATTTAAGTTTAAACTATTACACTGTCAATTTTTCTCTGTTGAGCATTTGAAGATCCAACGATGAACTATGCACTTTATGTTCAACAACACTGTGATTCTTCTGTACGTTGAGAAATGTCAACAATACTGCTCCAGATATTTTCTACACTTGATACCACTGTCCTGTGTAATACTGTCTGTACAGCGAAAAACTGTCAACAAGCGCTGACCTAGATACAGCATCCTATCGGTAATACAGGTCAAGCTGACATCGACTGTATAGCTGTCCTAATGGTGTTGATGTGTTCAAACAAATGTTCTTTCAGCTGTAAACTGTGATTCTCAACACAAAACTGCGTAAGCTGGACCCAGGAATCTGGCTCGCCACTGTAAAGTTTGTATATTGTCCACTGTATAAAGTTGCTTTCACACACACACTGGATGCTCTGTAAGGAAGGGTGGTGTGTTGTTGGGATCAGGCATGCTCCAGTCTACCCAGCTGTAAATGGGTAACTCACCCTAGTCCTGAGTTAGGGAAGGCAAAGGCTCCAGGGGAAGCAGGCCCTAAACTTGGTCACTTCAACCGACGCAGGATGGTGTATGTATGAAGTAGAAGTGTAGAGTGTGATTACCGCGAATGGTGTACTGTTCGTGTGCTGACCAATATAATCACTCATACACTTGTGTCTACAAGGCACCAATGCAGACTGCTGGAATCTTTGTTTACTCAATTTATTCAGACGTACACACTGGGACATACGAGTACATCATGGTATGTTGACATATCAATTTGTAGGTATACATAGCAGATCTGAAGTCATGACACATTCAGAAATAATGGGCAGTACATCAAAAGTTCAATGTCATGATACATTATGGCCACATCCCCCTATCTGACTAAACGCGTCAGTGAAGGCGGATCGATAAATAACTAAAGTTACTTGACGTCCATAGTTTGTAGCATATATTATGAAACCACGAAGGGGGTTTCTAGCAAGATTGAGATCTCCCTGTCACTGTCCGATAATAGGATAAATAATCTGTTCTCTTGGCAGTGATCAAAACAGATGATGACCGAAATCCAACATGGCTGCCTCCCTGAGTTGTCGTTCACTCATTCATAGGAAGGAGAATATAAGCCAGAGTTAATTTATAATGGGTATATAAAGGATTTCATAAATGTTTCCATACAGCTCTACGGTGATCAGGTTAATTCAGGTAGCCATAACCGCTGCAGGAAAATCTGTCATCTTCGTCGATACAAAACACGACACTAGCATAGCGAAGCCCAAAAAGTCAAGCTAGGCCTAACCGACGAGAGATCATCAAAATAGGAGCTGGGATTACCTGGAGTCCGAATCATCTATATACTGACATAAGGAGAGTCTCTAACACAAACTATCGTAGAGACACCATCTCCTTCAGTAGAAAAACCACTTCGTAAGACATCTTTTTCTGACGAAAGGACCAGCTCTAGAAAAACGTACCCCGCCATTTGTAAGCAGTACATCGGAACTCATCACGACTTGTCAAAACAACTCATACTTCCGCTAGACCGGAATACAAGAATCTAGTCCCTCCTACCAATCCAAAATATACAATATAGGACTGATTCTACTTGTACTAATAATATGTAATACATATGAATTCAGGCCATAAACACAATAAGCAAATTAATATATTTTCTGGCCCTAAAAAAATAAGTACAAACGCAAGCGCAATATCCTTGCGCCGGATCAATATCCAGAACGATTACTCCTATAATCAAAAGTGTGAATCAAACATGGATTATCTCGCTTTTACCATAGACAGCATTTTCATACACAAATGAATGAATGTCTATATTTTTCCCATATTAAATAGCCATATCGATTTTTGTAATATGTGCGTCAAAATATGCACGCAACAATATATATATATATATATATATATATATATATATATATATATATATATAATATATATATGCCGCCGGGGGGTATATATATATATATATATATATATATATATATAATATATAAATATATATATATAATATATATATATATATATATATATATATATATATATATATATATATATATAGTTATACGTATTGCTATTGATTAAGTACAGTGTGCATTAGAAAGTGTGTAAATGTGTTTGAACTACTGTGTACATTTCTGAAGGACTTACCAGCCTGTGTATATCCAAAAAAAAAAATGAGAATGATAGCAAAAGTGTTTTGGTAGGTTTCCAAAAGCATTTAAAGTATTATTTCTTGATGGAATGGACTAAATACCGAGAACATAAGAAAGGATGAAAGGAATTGTTTTAATGTGTTGATTAAGGTTTCCATTAGTATTGTGAAACAAGACCTAATCATTGTATGGAGGCGGATCATGGACAAATGGCTCTAACTAAGGATTTAGAGGGAAATTGTAGTTACAGTGAACTGGATTTGATTGTTGATTCTATACTATGTCCTGTGCATCTGCTAGCACACTGTCTGAAGCTGTCTATCATCCCCAACCTTTGTAATAATGGGATAATGATGGTCAATATAGGGGGAGACTCTAATTCATTTCAGGTTATATCCTATACACAAAACTACTCATACAAGATTCATCCACTGGTGCCAGCGCCTTTTTAGTACAGAGGGCCAGTCAAGTACCTATTGTCTGGAGGAGGTTCAAGTAATCTTTCCTGACAGGACAAGAGTGGAACCAGATTCATCACAACAGATGAGTAGCCATACAAGGCTACTGTAATGTGTATAACCAGACAACCTCAATTAAATTAAAGTCGTCAAAGACATTAGTTGATGATGACAATGTATTGCAATTCAGAGAGCCTAGCCAACTTCAGATTCAGTGATTGATTAATTCAGTAACTAAAGAACTAATTTTGATATTCAAACAATAGTCTACAACCAGATGAAGTGCAGCCAGAAAGAAGGATCATTGATACAAATTTTAAAGACTCTTATCTGGCACTATCCTGGTGATAACCTGATACAACTTTGTGTCCAGGATATCTTATTAATTTCAATAACACCTACCCTCTCGCGACACTTGGGTCTCAGTCCTGGGATTAATGTACCACCCAGGGGTCTTTTCTTTGAGACATTCAGTCTTATAGTAGTACTTGCATCATTTGAGTTAGCAGTAGGAGTAAAATTTAATAATAAAATAAATTTTAATAAAATAAAAACTAAATAAAGCACTTTGTAGTACCATTGAGTACAAACCAAAATTGTGGTGACTGGATACACTGAAAGTAGTCTTTTAATTAATTAGATTTGTATTAATTAGTGTTTGTTTTGGTATAAGAGTGTTTAAGTGTCTGCAAGTTATTATCGTATGAGTATGGCAGACTTGGCAAAGTTTAGATCGGCTTCAGTGCAGTCGGCAAAGGAGTTTGGGTTAAGTGGGGAGGCCCTTATTCAATATGTCACTACTGAGTGTGACAAGTACATAGAAGAGAAGATAAGAAGTTGGAAACAGAAAGGAAACTTCAAATAGACGTTGAGGCTAAGAAAATAGAAGCTGAAGCTAACAGATTAAACATAGAAGCTGATAGGGAAGCTAAGAAACACCAACTGGAGGCTGAGGCTGAAGAAAGGGAGGCTGAGAGAAAAGAAAAGAGGTTGCAAAGGGAACATGAGCTAAGATTGAAAGAGCTTGAACTTCAAGGAAATGTTACTGGTAATGGAAGTAGTCCAACCACCTCTGATACTAGTGCAAGTCAAGGTCCCTCAAATAGAGCCATGAATTTCCACTTAGATCCATTTGTGGAGAAAGAGGATGAAATTGAGTCTTATCTAAGTAGGAATGAGAGGTTAACCACTAACTATGGTCTAGAGAAGTATAAATGGAGCCTTAAGTTATCACAAGGGCCGAGAGGAGTTTTTTATGAAGTTTATGCCAAACTTTGAAAAGAAGACCAGGAAGATTATGAAATCTTGAAGCAGGCATTGCTGGTTCGATACGAAAAGAACTCAGAATTTTATAGGAAGAAATTCAGAACTGCTAAGCTACTTTCTGGAGAAACCTACCACCAATTCTCTGCCATATTAGAAACCTACTTGGAAAAGTGGACTGCTCTAGGAAAATGTCAAGACCTAAAAGAAATGGTCATGATGGAGCAAGTGAGAGAGTCTATGCCTCCAGACATAAGACAATTTCTCATGGAACAAGGTGCAGAGAGATTGGGGAAGATTTTAACAGTTGCTGAAAGATATCAAGCAGCTTAGTCAGAAATAGCTGGAGTTAAGAGGAAGCAAGGAGACAGTAGTAGGCCACCACAAAACCAGAATAAGTTTGACAATAGGGACCAACAACACAGATACAAACAAGGTTATGACAACCCTAAATTTGACCAGAGAGACAGGAACCCTCAGGTACAAGATAAGAAACCCTATAAACAGGGAGATAAGTGGTGTAAAATTTGCAAAATGAACAACCACAATACTATGGTCTGTAGGAAGAAAAACCCTCCATATCTCGCTGCATGTCTCGCAACAGGGAACCAAAGAAAGAAAGAACTGTCTACAAGTCAGAATAACTTTCATCATCCCCCTGTGTGTGAAGAAGTAACTTGTAACGGTACTACTATTATGAGCCTTTATGATACAGGATTGGATTTTGACTCAGTCGTGAGTTCTACCCTGGTGCAACCTGACCAGTATACCCCAGAAACTGTGGAGATACAAGGAGCAACCAAGGATATAGCAACAATGACACTTCCCATAGCTAAGATCAATGTCAGGACTCGCTATGTGGAAGGAGTGATTAGAGCAGCAGTGATAAAGGAACCAATCTACTCTCTGATATTGGGGTGTAGATATGTGTTTTTGGGAAATCTCAAACGACCTCTAATCATGGCAGCAGTACAGACCAGGTCACAGTCTTCGACGGAGGAAGACAGCTCTATAAACACTCATCCAGAGGAGATGAGGAAGGCTCAAGCTGAAGATAGCTTATTAAAGCCTTGTTTTCGAAAACTGCCAAAAAGCCATAATTCACCGCCCCCCCCCCCCCCCCCCCCCCCAACTAAAGGAGAATTTTATATGAAAAAGGGATTGCTTCATAGAAAAGTGAGAACAGGATCCAATAGCCATGGACAGTTGGTACTGCACTCTTCATACAGGGAAAAGGTTATGGAGTTAGGATATGCTATACCCTTTAGTGGGCATATGGGAATTAGCGACACGGGACAACGAATATCATGTCACTATTTCTGGCCAGGTATTACGGAGGATATAAAAAGATATGTAAAATCCTGCCCAGAATGTCAAAGGGTAGCTCCAAAGCACTGGACTGCACCTGCAACTCTTGGTGATATGCCAATCATGGAAACTCCTTTTGAGAGAGTTGCAGTGGATATTGTTGGACCTCTCACACGAAACAAGAGGAGAAACAGCTATATTTTTACTCTGGTGGACACTTGTTCTATGTGGGGAGAGGCGGTAGCCATGTCATCAATAGATTCAAAAGATGTGGCAGAGGCGTTACTTACAATATTCACTAGGTTAGGTTTTCCCTACCAAATCTTGACTGAAAATAGTTCTCAGTTCAAGGGAAGACTGAGGAAGTATTCAGGATCTTCCAAGCCAGGCACTTTCACTGTAGTCCCTATCACGCCCAAGGGAACGGGCAGGTAGAAAGATTCAATGGAACTCTTGTTTCTATCCTGCGGAAGCTGGCACGTTAAAAACCTGATACGTGGGATCTCTACTTACCTGCTGCATTATTTGCTTACCGGTAAGTCCTACACAGCTCAACAGGTATGGCTCCGCCAACGTTGTTATTTGGCCGGCCTATAAAAGGTCCATTAGAAGCCTTAATGAGGACATGGACAGATGAGAAAGCAGAAGAGACTGTAACCTCATCAAACCAGTATGTGAACGAGTTGACATCTCGCTTAAAGACTAGCTGGAAATTAGCAAATGATAACCTGAGGAAAGCCAGAAGGAAACATGCTGCGTATTATAATAAGAAGGCGAAGTATAGAGAGTTAGCTGTTGGGGAGAAGGTGCTTCTTCTATTTCAATGCAGCAGCAACAAACTTCAAATAGGATGGCAGCGCCCATAGACAGTTCTAGAAAAGCTATCTATAACTAATTACAAGATAGACAAAAAGGGAAAAGAAAAAGTCTATCATGTGAATCTGCTCAAGAAATATCATGATAGACATACCTTGGAAGCAGCACATTTAATGACCCTGACCATAGCTACTGAAATGAAGATTGAACCTCTCACCTCATATGAATACCCCTTAAAACCCGATGAAACTCCTGCACAGGTAAAAGTCAGTAACCACTTGACAAAAGGGCAGAGCGAGAAGATTCAAAAAGTTTTGGAAAAACATACAGACGTGTTAACGGACAAACCGGGGCACACAAACTTGTTGGAATATGACATGAGATTACTAGACCCAACACCGATCTGTATGAAAGCTTATTCAATTATTTTTGCCAAAGAACAAGCTTTAAAGGGAGAGATAGAGTACTTATTGCAAGAAGGTATCATCTCTCATAGTGAATCTCCTTATAGCTCCAGTGTGGTTTTGCTGAGGAATCCCTCTGCGGAACATAGACAATGTATTGATTATAGGAAATTGAATGCTGTCACAGAGTCACATGTGGATCCCTTACCGGACACCAATCAGTTGTTTGCCAGGTTAAATAAGGCAAAATATTTCTCTAAGGTGGATCTAAGTAAAGGGTATTACCAGATTCGCGTCAAGTCTGAAATCAGGCCAATGCTGGCCTTTAGCACCTCAAAGGGGCACTGTGAATTCAAAGTATTGCCTTTTGGATTGAAGAATGCTCCGAGTGTCTTCTCCAGGATGATGAGGAAATTATTGGATCCCCTGAAAAACCCAGCTATCACAAATTTCATGGATTACATCCTCATCGCCACTGAAACATTTGAGGAACATCTAGTATCTGTGGAGATTTTATTAGATAGACTCAGAGAGGCAGATTTGACCGATCGCCCTACGAAATGTTGTATTGGTTGCCAGGAATTGGCATTCTTGGGGCATACAGTATATCAGGGTAACATGACTCCTGACCCCAAGAATTTGGAAAAACTTCAGAGAGCACCAAGAACCCAAACCAAGAAAGATGTGAGATCTTTTGTCTCACTATGTGGGTTTTATCAGAAATACATCAACAATTTCAACAGTGTGTGTGCTCCTCTGACTGACTTAACCAAGAAAGGCAAGCCAGACAAAACATAATGGTCGGCGGATTGTGAGCAAGCGTATACAGAACTGAAGCAGAAACCCACCATAGGTCTATCCTGAGACTTCCAGATTTGAGTCAAGAAGTTGTGGTTAGGACTGATGCTAGCAACGTAAGGTTAGGGGCAGCATTATTGCAAAGATCACAGTCACAGCCCGGAGAATTGAACCTTTTTCCTATGCCAGCCGCAAATTAAATAAGGCGGAAAGGAATTACTCAACAGTTGAGAGAGAGTGTTTGGCGTTGGTCTGGGCATGAAGAAATTCCAGATCTATCTTTATGGTAGACAATTCGTGGTCCAGAGTCATCAAAAGCCCCTGGTTTTTCTTGCTCAGGCTAGACATGGTAACGCAGGATCGTTAAGGTGGTCTCTTTTGATCCAACCTTACTCGTTTACTATTGAGTATATCCCTGGATCTCAGAATGTTGGGGCAGAAGTCTTAAGTAGGCACCCACCTGAAGGAAACCAGGAGAGTAGGAAGACAGAATGAACCCCATATTGGGAGAATGCCGTGATTGTGAATCCAGACAGGAAAGCTCCACCAGATGGTTCACGCTTTTAAATGGGAGAGCTCTTGTCGTGAGTTGGTCTGTTTCACAACACGGCCTTCTGAATAATTCTGAGTAACTCTGACCACACCGCGCGACATATATTGTAAGAACTGCATGATACCCTGACTAATGAAATGCTTCCTCATTCGGTTGTTTACAAAACGTACTGGCCTAACAATGGAGTCTCTCCATCTGTGTAACATTGTTTTTGTTGGAATTTAAATATCGACTTATGAAAGAAGTACAGCATGGAAGAGGTATACAATTTAATACTGGGAATTGATCTCTACCCGTAAGTACTAAAACTTCAACAAATACTAATATAGGACGGGATAAATCTCTAGTTCAATGCATTGAAGCCTCAGGTTAGTCCTTAATTTAGCTGTTTAAAGTATGCATAGAATAAAATGCACTTAGGAGATTAAAAGACTACTAGTTAGGAAGATGAAGATTAATTCAGGGCATATTTTAAGCCTTAGATGAATAAAATCGCTCCAGGAATAAGAAAGATAATAAGGATAGTAGTTTTCCATATTTATACAACAAGACAAATTATGCATCATTTTGAGATTGCCAACACCCCGTTTGCCCCTGCCTTTTCTAGCGCAAGATGTGCTAGTATAAATAGACCTTGCCTTATGCTAATCGAGGACATTACCAAAAATTCAAGTCACAGCGAGCGCTTGAACGTGTTAGTGAAGAGAGCCTTTGCCAACTATATCTGAAAGCAGATTATAGCAACCATTAACAGCTCGACTGTGTGTGTCTGAGGGTAAGAAAGAATATATATATATATATATCCTATACACAAAACTACTCATACAAGAGTCATCCACTGGTGCCAGCGCCTTTTTAGTACAGAGGGCCAGTCAAGTACCTATTGTCTGGAGGAGGTTCAAATAATCTTTCCTGCCAGGACAAGAGTGGAACCAGATTCATCACAACAGATGAGTAGCCATACAAGGCTACTGTAATGTGTAAAACCAGACAACCTCAATTAAATTAAAGTCGTCAAAGACATTAGTTGATGATGACAATGTACTGCAATTCAGAGAGCCTAGCCAACTTCAGATTCAATGATTGATTAATTCAGTAACTAAAGAACTGATTTTGATATTCAAACAAAGTGTCATCAACCAGATGAAGTGCAGCCAGAAGGAAGGATCATTGGTAAGAATTTTAAAGACAATAGCTAGTCGTGTATATGTCATCAGTGTTTTATTTATTTAAATATTGTAACTGAATTTGATTTTCATTTCAAGCTTTTCAAACAGAAAAGAGAGACTGTATAATTAAATTGTAAATATTTACTAGCAGACTTACTTAATTATTTAAGTTGAGTTCAAAGTTTTGTTGGTAAATAATGTAGTTAAATCCCCTAGCAGAGTCAATAATAAGAATAATTATAATATTAACAGAGGAGGATCTGGAGAGGGAGCACATAGGGAATTAGAGTAATACGTTACCATCTTCTCTAGGAACTTATATAGCTTTATCATGCCTTTGTTGTCTATACACCTCTTCTCTTTTCAGGGAAGGGAGTATTACTTATAAGACCAGACTCTTATCTGGCACTATCCTGGTATCACCTGATACAACTTTGTGTCCAGGATATCTTATTAATTTCAATAACATCTACCCTCTCGCGACAATCACTGTTCTGATGGACTTGTTCTTTTATGTAAAAAGTCACTTGACAGCTTATAGGTTTCACTCAGCTGCCAATGGTAGTTTCTTCTCCAGCTGGGTTTTTTGGGTTCTGTGCAGATAGGTCACTGGAGTTCTAGCGTCTCTGGTCAAGATTGTAGGGCGCAGCACGTTCCCATAAATGTTAGCGTGTCTCTACGAAGCTGGTCCCTCGTCTTTAAGCTCAGGGCACTTTTCCCTTCTTGTTCCAGAGATAGTACCCTCAACTGGTACCACCAACAACTATGGTAAAAGAATAGAAACAAAACGCTCTCCTGAGTATTGCGTTTTCCGACACATAGTTATGGGTCCCTTTCTCCCATTCCACCATCCAATCTTTCTCAGGCTTTACCCTCAATGAGAGTTAAACTTAATTCCTTTAGAGGAAACTTTATTTACATTTAAATTCAATAGCTTTATATTTACTTTGCATTTAAATGAAAAGGTAACTAGTATAGATAGAACATGTTCACATTTACATCTTCACTGATTGAAAAGTGTTCACAATATAGATTGAATATGTTTTCAGTTACATCTGCATTGGTTGAAAAGATTTGAAACTTTCATTAATTTTAAAGTGCATATGTTTAAATAGACATCTACACTGGTTTTAAAATGAAATATTATAATTAGTACTGGACGCAGTCATTAGTAATACCGCTTCCAATGAAAAGAAATCTAAAAATATGCAAGAATTACAGAACTATTAGCCTTATTAGTCATCCAAGTAAAGTGATGTTAAGGATACTTTTGAACAGAATAAAACAGAAATCAGAAGAAATCTTGTCCGAGGAACAGGCTGGCTTTAGACCAAAAAAAAGTACCTCAGAACAAATCTTCAATATTAGATTACTGATCGAAAAACATCTTCAGCATCAACGCGATTCATTCCATAATTTCATCGATTTCACAAAAGACTTCGATCGAGTCTGGCATGAAGGCTTTTGGCAAATAATGAGAAAATTCAATTTTGATACCAACATCATAGATATCATTGAAGCACTATACAAGGACGCAAGCAGTACTTTTTTTGCAGGCATTGACATTGGAGAATTTTTCAAAACAACTGTATGAGTTCGTCAGGGACGTATCCTGTCCCCAGTGCTCTTTAATATATATCTAGAACATATTATGCAGGAGGCTCTCTACGGTTATAAAACAACCATATCGATTAGAGGCTGACCTCTTTGTAATCTACGTTTTGCTGATGATATCGATCTTATAGCTGGAACAGAATCAGAACTTCAAGACCTTACCTGTAGACTGAAGAAAGTAAAAAGAACGTATGAGATGGCAATTAATATAGAAAAAAGCAAGATATTGGTGAATAGCCATAAGAAACATGTTCCGACCAACATTACGTTAAATGGGCAAACGTTAGAGGAAGTGAACACCTTTAAATATCTGGGGTCCACTATATGTAGTGATGGAAGATCGATTAAAGAAATCAAGACAAGACTTGAGATGGCCTCAGCTGCCATGACAAGGCTGAATGTGATCTGGAAAAGTAACATCAGTTTTCCTGTGAAGATCAAATTATACAAATCACTTGTATTATCTATTCTCTTGTATGGGTGTGAGGCCTGGACACTCACTGCAGATACGGAGCGAAGGATTCAGGCTTTCGAGTATAAATGTAATAGAATAATTTTGCGCATTTGCTGTAAAGAGCACAAAACAAATGTCTATGTCAGAGATAAAATAAACACGTATGTAGGCCACCAAGAACCACTTTTGTCAATAGTGAAACGTCGAAAGCTTGCCTGGTTTGGGCATGTAACTCGTCATGACTCCCTTTCGAAAACGATCCTCCGGGAAACAGTCGAAGGTAAACGGAGAAGAGGAAGGCAAAGAAAATCCTGGGCTGATAACATCAAAGAATGGGCAGGGCACGGTTTTACCACACTTGTACGCATTGCTAAGGATAGAGAGCAGTGGAGGACCCTGTCTGCTGATGCTTCCACCATGGCACCCCTACTACCCATGACGGGTTGAGATGAGATGAGATGATATGATTTACAAATATTTATATTTATATAGATATATATATATATATATATATATATATATATATATATATATATATACTCGTATATTTACATATATTCAGTCATGCGCCGCTTAACGTCCACGATACGTTCTGTGAAATAGGACGTTATGCGATTTGGACGTTGTGCGAACACCATACTTTATACTTCGCAATGTTATTTGGGATACTGTAGTGTACCTATATAGACTAAATAGCCAAGATACTGTACACATACAGTACTGTATTTCAGCTAATATACTGCTTTTAAACGCCTTAAAGCCTGTCATTGACTTGGCTTCCTTATGGACGAAGGTCCTTTCAGGCATTCGTTTCCAGAATAAGGAGGTTTCGTCCATATTAAAAATTTGCTGGGGCAAATAACCTCCATCTACAATTAGTTTATCTAGTGTTTCGACAAAATCTGCTGCTTCCTTAGCATCAGCACTCGCAGACTCACCACTCACTTTCACATTATGCAGCGAAAAACGTAGTTTAAAGCGCTTGAACCATCCAGAACTAGCACTAAACTCGATATTGTAGTCTGGTCCTGCTTTTTCTTTAAGCATTTCGAACAAGCTTTGTGCCTTAGCAGTGATCGTCAACGTGCTGAGAGGTATTCGCGTCTGTGTTTGATCCTCAATCCAAGTCATTAGCGATTTTTCCATATCTGATATAGGTCCCTCTCGTATTTTTGTAAGCTTTGTAGCTTTCAGTGGAGCCGATCCTTTAACAGCTTGGAGAATTTTTTCTTTGTTCTTAAGGATCGTTGTGACTGTCGAGTGCGACATGCCCAAATCACGAGTTATAGCATTCACTTCGTGATGTTTAATTACCTTTTGTTTCACTTCCAAATCGATACTTTTCCTTTGTTTCTTGTTGCTGCTATCACTAGAACTGGTTTTCTTGCGTTTGGGAGCCATGATGCACTTCATGGTAATGTATTTTCGAAAGTTGATTTCTTGACAAGCATCAATGCATCGTTGTTTCAATTCTGGAGTTAGCTGCCGTGGCACCCACCTTGCAGACACTTTGTGGTACTGTAGCACATCAGAGATGATGTGGTGTGCTGAACAGTGACTAATGTGGGGCAATATCATCCACAGTCAATCGGCGGTTTCCATGTACGAGTCGTTCAACGGTTGCTATCGATTCTGGAGTCACTACTTTGTGTGCCTGACCCGGTCGTGAACAATCTGTCACAGAAATCACGCCGTTTTTGAACTTTGTACACCATTCATACACCTGCAACCTTGACATGCATGCATCACCGTACTTGAGCTTCATTCGCCGATGAATTGCTATTGGTTTCACCCCTTCGCTGATCAAAAATTGAATAACGGAAAGCTGCTGCTGTTTGGTGCATTCCACTAGCGGGGCGGCCATCTTTAAAACGTCATTATGACGTCACCTTATGCGTCATCACCGCGATGGTGCATGCATGACACCCGAGACATCCAGGACAACAATATTGCCAAGTTACAATATAATGGCATGATTATTCTTATTGTTATAACATATTTCCGGTTTTCACTTGACTCACCCTATATATATATTTTAGTTCTTCTTCTTCCTCGTTCGTCCTGAAAAGGACGTTGGTTGCGTTGTGCCCGTTTACAGCAAAGCTGCGATATTTGCGCCTTTGGGCCGAGACATCCGACTTCCGCACGGCATTTTTTGGAACCGGGTTAGCCTTCCCTCTTCGATCCCTACTCACTCAGCCAGACTGCAGTGATGCAGACTGTTTCCAGGACCACCACATGGACGTGGAGTACTGTCTTGGTCAGCATTCTGTATTGTTGTCTTTGGGTCCCATATATTTATTCAAATGTTAGTAATGAAAATTACAAAATGTAAAATGCACAACTTACGCCTATCTTGGCTCACAGACAGTTTGCTCAGATGAATAAAGGCGCTTGCCTTGGCCTCTTACACACGTTCTTGGGGGTCGTTATTTTAACACTAGACTTCCTCTATGACTCCGTGTTTTCAGTTTCTCAGATCCCGGTTCTTTATTAAATGATAGAGATTTCCTGGGCTGTTTAAGTCCATCAAAATACTCCAACAAAAGTCCGGTCTGAAAAATGGAATTCTGAATTCTAACTTCTGGCAGTCTGGTTTCGTCTTGGCAAGCGATCTTCACAGTGTCTTAAAACTGCGAAAAGGTCAGTGTTATCTATCATTTTGCTCACAGGCTTGTAATTCATTGCTGTGCGCAATGGAGCAGAACGCGAATACGCTTCGAGTGTAAAAGCGTGTGAGTTGTGGAATGTGTGTGACACAGGTATTTAGTGTATGACGTGGACAGGGTCTGCTGCGGGGAGAACGAAGGTTATCGTTAGGACAGTTGAGTTTGGCTTGTGTTTTCGAAGTTTACGGATATTTATGTGAGAGCGACAGACCAGTGTTTATTGTTATAAAATATTTCAGAGTCAGGATAATTGACTCAATTCATTATGATGTGTGCCTGATTGTATGTGGCTTAAGGAGAAGGACAGTAAGTGATTTGAATCAATACGGATTTGTAAAGTATGAAGGCGTTGTAGACGATACATAGACATTCTGACTTTAAACCGGCACAACGACATTATTGCTTATGGCTGCTACTGAACACATTTGTATGACTGATGTAACGTCATATCATCATATGCTCTCAAAAGAAGTGAAGTACACTTATGTTGTATTGTGACATATTAAATGTGGTAAAACGTACAACAAGCTGTTGATCAAGATTATTCAAGTTGGACATTCCGTACGTTACTGTTGAGACTGTTGTCTATTATATCAAAATATCTTACAAGACCAGTGCAGCACATTAATATACTCGTTACCCAATAGCCTTCAATAAGTATAAGGTAACAGTATAAAGTGGTGGCCAGTATACACGGGATTTCGTTCTACCCACAAGATTTTATCAAACGATACTACTGTCCCTAGCCACATCGACGAATTTTACAGTATCGAAAAGCAATAGATATTTCTGCGCTACCTATGCCAACCGGTTTTCTTCAAACTAGGGCCGGCAAGAAGAAACTTAAAGAGTAAACAGCACACTTCAATCATAATATTTGCTGAACTTTACCAACAGAAGTTCGTATTTTCTTCATCAACATTTTTGAGACGAAAGTTATCATCACTCTACGCAGTTCCAGGTTGGATTCGTCAGGAAAAATTAAAGTAATCAAACAACATTTCTGCAGTCAAAACGAAGCACATTCATTCAATCAGCAAAACAAGATGGCTAGTTCTACATGTGGGAGCAATCTGCATCGATGAAATTTCGCTCTACCTGTTGCATATGTTGGAGGCAACAATACTGTCACGTGCATTTATACTTCGGAGGGAGGATAACAAAAAGATAAGTGTACTAGTTTGTTGTAGCCTTAGTCTTACACAATTCTATAGTAGAGCCTTTTTGTTTATCTGTTTTATGTTTGTTGGGGTTTGTGGGACCTTGATAAGCAGAATTACATCTCATCTTCGGACGGGTCTGCAATCAAGGGTGTCAGTAGGGAAATTTATGTAATATTTTCTCAAAGAGGCCCGGCTCAAAATGCTGTGTGGAAAGCGCTCTTTGTGAATATACTATATTTACTTTATGTTATAGACGTGCTGTCCTGTTTTTTCACTGTTGTTTGTATTTGTCGGTTGTTTTTTTTAAATTCAGTTTTTCTGCATTTTTGTACGTCTACTGTTGGTCTTCTCTAGCTATCATTATGTTGATATATGGATTTTTGTTGTAAATTCGTCTTGTCTAGTCTAACCTTATAGTGTAAGCATATATTTCAAACATTATCCTTTTTTCTACACCTTAGTATTTTCTTCTATTGCTACACTATTGTACTACGTGTTCTGTCTGCTAGTGTACGACACTAATTTTTTTGTTTGCATTGATTACTTGCTAAGTCACATTTGCAGAGTACTGAATTTGAACGAATTGGCATTGGTGCTGTTTATCGCTCATCAGTACCCATATTCATATTCAGACTAAGTAACTTATATATAGATATATATATATATATATANATATATATATATATATATATATATATATATATATATATATATATATATATATATATATATATATATATATATATACTTAAACTTACATAATGTCTAGTCTGGAGCATTTTATCCAGCTAGGTAAAGAGATGGGAATGCAAGGCCAAGAGCTTAAAGAGTTTGCCAGGAACAACTGGAAAGAGAAGAAAAGAAACTGGAAAGGGATGAGAGAGCAAGAATGAGAGAAATCGAAAAAGATGAACGAATTCAGTTAGAAAAAATAGCAGAAAAGAAAAGACAAGAAGAATTTGAAGAAAAAAAAGACAAGATGAAATAGCAGAAAAGAAAAGACAAGAAGAATTTGAAGAAAAGAAAAGACAAGATGAAATGGCAGAAAAGAAAAGACAAGATGAAATGGCAGAAAAGAAAAGACAAGATGAGATAGATTTAGAGGCTAAGAAAGCCCAATTTCTGCATGAAGAAAAAATGGCTTCTCTAGAGTTAGAGAGAATCAAATTGGAAGCTAGTAATAAACAGAGTAATCAAGAAGGTGCAGGTTCGGTCAAGAGAGAACATGCTTCATCATTTAAACTTCACTTACCTAAATTTAATCAAAATATAGACGATATTTCGTGCTTCCTAAACCGATTCCAGACAGTGTGTGAGGAATACAAACTGGAAAAATCATCATGGGTGATACATTTAATGTCATTACTAACAGGTGAAGCGTTGACAGCTGTGTCAACAATGGATGAGGAAAACATAAAATCTTATGAGGCAGCTAAAACATTACTTTTAAGAAAGTATCAATTAGACGAGAATGGGTACAGGCTAAGATTTAAAAAACTCACACCCGAAAGCAACAAGGACTTTAGTGAGTTCATTTCAACTATAAAGTTATGCTTCAATCGTTGGATTGAGTTGGCTAAAATCAAACATACATATGAGGACTTGATGGACCTTATTTTGAGAGACAAAGTACTTTCTTCAATTAGCCCTGATTTTTTGGCCTATTTACATGAACGGAAGCCAGAGTCGTTACAATCCCTTGAGTTGTTAGGGCGCCAGTTTATGACGGCACACCCAGGGAAGAGTGTGAACAACTCTACTATTAAAGAGGCATTACCTGTTGCATCAGCTCATTCGGTGCAGATAAATAACCCTAGAGCTCGATCGCAAAGTATGGATAGAAATTTTGGCAGGAATAATGACCGAAATAGTGGATCTTTCCGAGGACGGTACCATTTTGGCAATCAACCTTATCAATATCAGAGAAACGTTTAACGATATTTTGATGGAAATAGACCATCACAGGGTTACTTTCAATCTAACAGAGGATGGCGTAGATCTGATAATACCTAAATGAACAGAGGAGACAGATCCTATTATACAAAGAACAACCAAAACTCTTCTCCATCTCAACACTGTCCAGGTTGTACGTGTCCTCAGCATTCTAATAATCCTCAGAATGGTAGAGAGAGTCGGAATTATTACTTGGGTAATAACAACTTTAATCGCTCTCGGAGCGTGCATCAAAAAAACTCGAACTGGAGTCATAATAGTAACACAGGAGCAGTTAATCCCAATGGGGAAAACACAAATATTGCAAATGCGTGTACAGCTGATTTATTTAATCCATCAAATTGTTCAGAATGCAGCACTCTGTTTCAGCCAGATGTGGTCTCCAGATTTTCCTGCGGTCATCCTGTGCCCGCTTTGTTACCTGCATTAGACTCGCATGATGGGAAAGGCTCGCTAATGTTTCACAGGGGTTTTTTAAATAATCAACTAGTTTCAGTTTTGCGTGATACAGGTTGTACAACTGTTGGGGTACGCAAATCTTTGGTAGACCCATCTTGCTGCACTAAGGAGATAGTAAAATGTGTCCTATTTGGGGGCACGGTGGAATTCTATCCTGTGGCCATTGTGCACATTGATACTCCATTTTTCTCAGGTCAAGTGAAAGCATGTTTATTACAGGAACCAATTGCTGACATATTCATGGGCAATATTGTGGGTATAAAAGCGTGTTCACTCCAAGATATAGAAATCTGGGAACGTCAGCATATACTACTCGCTAATATGGTCGTTACAAGAGCACAGGCACAGGCTCAAGAGGAAGAAGAAATGACTAACAATCATGACAAGGACGAAGATCAACATCTTATGCCGATGTTAACGAAGATATCATTTCATGATATGCAAAAGAATGACAATTCTTTGAAAAGATTTTTCAAATTGGTAAAATCAAATGATGTCGGTTGCTCGGAAAGGTCACAACCTTGATATACAATTAAAAATGACATATTAATTCTTAATAATAGAGATGCTACATCGGTACAGCAGCAAACTATGATACCAACCAATATTCGACCTTACATTCTCAGACATGCGCATGATACAAACTGTGCAGGCCACATGGGCTTTGCTAGGACTAAATATAGAGTCTTACGGCATTTTTATTGGCCTGGAGTAGTCAGGGATATCAAATTATTTTGTCGTTCGTGCAAGACATGCCAACAAGTGGCTACAAAAGGTGCTTACCATGATGCACCTATACAGGCTGCGGATATTTCGGTGCGACCATTCGAAAAAATGGCCATAGACTTAATAGGTCAACTGTTAGTTCCGTCAGCCAGAGGTCATAGATATGTCCTCACCTGTATTGATATGTGCACCAGGTGGCCGGAGGCAATACCTCTTAAACATATTGCTACACCGATGTGGCTGATGCACTATTCCTCATTTTTACGAGAGTGGGGTTCCCTGACAATATTTTATCAGATAGAGGAACACAGTTTGTGTCAGATGTCATGTCGCATGTCATAAAACTATGCAATATTGATAGATCTCTTAGCTCTGTTTATCATCCTATGTCCAATGGCATGATAGAACGTCTAAATAAAACGCTGAAACAACTACTGGGGAAAAAGACCACGACGTATCCACAAGACTGGGATAGAGTGCTCCCAGCAGTGCTGTTCGCTTATCGGGAAGTCCCAAACGAACACACTGGGTTCTCACCTTTTAAGCTCATGTATGGTGCTCCACCACGAGGACCCATATCGATAATAAAACAATTACTTACAGGTTCGGAGATGACTCAGGAATGCCAGACATCCTATGAGTATGTGGTGAATCTACGAAAGAAACTTATAGACGCTTGGAAAATAGCGACTGATTAATCTGAAAAGGCAAAAGAAAAAGCTAGATCTCTTCAAAACCGTTGGAAAAAGTTAAGGAAATTACTTCTTGGAGACAAAGCTTACGTCCTGCTACCAACGAGAGAGAATAGCCTTCTCATTTCGTGGAGTGGTCCATATGAAATTATTTCAAAATTGACAGATGTTGATTACATTCTTGACGTGAAAGGCAACAATAAAACCTTTCACATCAACATGCTCAAACTATTCCATGATAGACCTGAATATCTCAAACCTATCTTAGATGCTGTTAATAAAGTAATCACTGATCATCCTATATCTTAATCTTCACTATCAGTGATTCAAGAAGAACCCACTTCTTTTCATGATGTACCTTTGCAACTTCCTGTCATGTCTCTTTATCCGACAGAATCATGGATAAATGTATCTATTTGTCCAGATCTATCCAGCGAATAACAATCTCAAATTCTTTCTATTCTAGAGTCATATCAGCAAGTTCTGTCTAATATTCCAGGCCGAACGTCTATAATCACTCACGATATTAGACTCACAGATCACAAACCTATTAAATTAAAGCCTTAACCTATCCCTATCCACTTTCAGGATCAGGTTGAAAAAGAATTAGGTCAAATGTTACAGCTTAACATTATTGCACCATCAGAGTCTGCTTATTCTTTCCCAATGGTTATAATCAAGAAGAAGGATAATAATATCAGATTATGCATGGATTTTCGTAAACTCAATTCCATAACGGAGTCTGACGCAGAGCCAATGCCAATTTTTGATGATTTACTGTCAAAACTTTCTAAAGCAACGTACTTTAGCAAATTTGACTTATCCAAGGGGTATTGGCAAATACCTCTCACGGAAAAAGCAAAACCTTTCACTGCTTTTGCTACCCTTAAGGGTTTCTTTCAGTATAATTTCATGTGCTTTGGCTTGGTAAACGCACCAGCGACTTTCGTTCGGATGATGAGGAAACTATTTTCTCATAGGTCTGATATCATCTCCTATATAGATGAAATTTGTTTGTTCCACAACTCTTGGGACGAACATGTTTCTGGATTGAAATCTCTTCTCGAAATTCTTCGCTCTAATAATTTGACATCGAATCCTTCGAAAGTTCACATAGGTTTCAAAGAAATTTCTTTCCTAGGTCACAGAGTGGGCCATGGATTTCTGAAAACTGAGGATAAAACTATCTCGAAGATTCTTAACCTATCCATTCCTAAGACTAAGAAGCAGGTGCGGAGTTTTCTCGGCCTTATACAGTTCTACAATAAATTTATGCCTCATTTATCTTCAGTTACGTCAGTTCTATCTGAGTTAACTACAAAAGGCTCCCCTAATAGAATTGTCTGGACGGAGGCCTGCAACATAGCTCTAGTCCATTTAAAGCATTACTTTTCATGTGCACCAATATTTAAACTCCCTGATCCTCATCTCCCATTTATTCTCAGGACAGACGCTTCGATGTACGGTATTGGTGGCTCATTGATGCAAGAAGCAGATGGAATGCTTCATCCGGTGGTGTATGTGTCAAGGAAGCTCACAAAGACAGAAACCAGATATCCAATTATTGAGCGCGAGCTTCTCGCGATCATATGGGCTGTCACAAAGCTTCAGCGTTACCTTCTTGGTTCTCGTTTCATCATTGAGACAGACCAGAAGGCCCTGTCGTTCCTTCAAAAGTCCAACATGAAAAACGCACGAGTCGCACGTTATGCAATTAATTTGCAAATATATGACTATATCATTCGACCTATTTAGGGCAAGTCCAATGTGCTTGCAGATGTTCTGTCGAGATGTACACAGACAGACCTGCCCGATTCTCAAGAATATGACATTGCTGCGACCCATTGACCAAGGTACAGTGCTGATTGTCTACAGATACCTCGTTAACTTAACTGCGCTATCTTGACAATATCCATAACCAGATACAGATTACCATTGTTATCAAGAGAAACTACTCAAGTAATTTGAAGTCATGATAACAGACGTTTAATGTGAATACATTCAAATCGTTTCACACTACATCAAGTTCCATGAACAGTACACAGGATCTGATTTCCGGACAGTCACGACGTATGCGGTAAAGGAACCAAATCAAACAGTATCTCAGATAAACAGTATAAGGCTCTTTGTCATATCTTAATGGCAATCCTTCACAAAATGACTGGGATGCAGAACTTTAAAAATACCATATTTCCTATTTCAGCAACCGAACTTCAAAATGTTGGGCTCAGAGACTGTGACACTCAAGAGGCAACATATGAAAAGAAATCTCACACAAGAAGCAATTGATTCGATACGCCTATGGAGAACTTCGCCATTTGAACATTCTTTTTTGTTATTACTTAAACCAGTTATGTGTCTCTAAAGTGCTAAAATTACAAATAGTAATCTTTCACACTAATGAAAGATGAACCTATCATTGATGACACTCAATAACTTTAGTTAATCAGTTTTACACAATGCTACAGACAGCACACACAGGATCATGTGGACATTTATATTAACGTAATTATTATACTTACTTAATACTATTTAATTTAGATCACAATAGGGTGGGGAAATTTAAGTTGTATGGACAATTTAATTTGAGAATTAACTAGTTGGGGGATTATAAGAGAGAGATCTAAAGGGTGTGAAGTTATGTAAGTAGGATATGGATGTGGGTTATTGTATCTATGGTAGGGGTGGTTAGATTGGAAATGATTTATGGTCAGCTATCGTTGAGTATGTAGTGGGATTTTGGGGGGCTAAGTGAGTGAAATAGATGTTATTAGAGAATCTGTAAGTGATTTTAAAGAGTGTTATAAGATATTGTATTTTATGTTTGATACGTGTATGACGGATCGTAGTTGATTGTTTAGTAAATGTACACAGGATGAGATGAGGACTGATCAGTTAATTAAATTGATATCGCAGTAGGTAATATTTCGTATGTTGGTATTTATGAATATACTAGGTATTAATGTGTATTGTGCGCGTGTGGTGTTAGTGGGTAAAAGGGGCATGGGTACCGTGAGATTATTAGTGCGGAGTATTTGGAAGTTATATGTAGATTTAATTATGATAGATCGTGATGGTGTATATTGAGAGGCTATGATGGTTAATGTTAGGTGTATTGAACTGAAGCACGGTATGTGTATGTTGAGACACACAAACATTATTTAGGTAAGGACTGGGTGATATTTGGGTGAGTTTAGACCATATGGTCAACAAAGGGTCAGGTATTAGGTGTGGAGGTTTATGGTCAGGGGATGGAGTGATAAGAAGAGATGTAGGTTCTAAACAAGGGACGAGCACTGGAATAAAAATTATACCCCATAGTTTAATATTGTTTAGGGTAAACAAAGGTGATGATCGGTGGAAGGAAATTAGTGGATTGGTTATAAAGCTTGGAAAAAGTATGTTTTAGATGGTTCAATGATGTGAATTAGAGTGGATAATGGAGGGTGAGGTTGTATGGGAAGACATCTTGATTGTTGATAAATTTTTTTTATTACAAGAAGGTAATTTGTGTTGGAGTGAAAAAAGTGGAAGAATGGGGTAAGTTAAAAAGGTGGAAGGGTTCTGAAGGAGTGAGGGGGTTTAAATTACGGAATGGTGTATTTCTGAGGAAACTGATTTTAGGTGAAAGGTGTGGTATGGAGTATTTGCCTTATAGAGATTTTAGTGAATAGAGAAGAAAATATTGACGGTGATAGTGTGT
This sequence comes from Oreohelix idahoensis, assembly GCA_024509875.1. NCBI lineage: Eukaryota > Metazoa > Mollusca > Gastropoda > Stylommatophora > Oreohelicidae > Oreohelix > Oreohelix idahoensis. The sequence continues at coordinate 66,281 of JAMPIV010019648.1, forward strand.
AATGAATGAGAGGTTTCGTTTGGTGTTGAGGGGGTATAGGGTGAGCAATGGTGTGGTAGAATTCATAATGGAGCGTTTGAAATAGTTTGTTTTCACTGTTGATTGAATGTAAAAGAGGTTATTGGTTTATGGAGACCTTGTGAATAGTGAGGATTTTATTTTAGATGTTGAAAGTTGTTGAGGGGAGGTTATTGGTGGGAAAAGGATGGATGTATTTGGTGGATTCAGATTATCCCGTTTGGAGAGCAATTAGAGGAGTGAAGGAGGGTAGAAGGGTATATGTTGAGATCGTATAGAATATGGTAATGGTATTTGGTGTCGGTTTGATTTTGGGATTGCGCAAGAACAGGAGTTCAGTGGATGATCTATCCAGGAGGAAGTAGATTTACATGAAGAGAATGTAGGTGTTAGATTATTGAAAAGGGTTATAACGGTAGTCCGCTTATCACAAGTATTGGTAGAGGGGAAAGTCACGGGTATGAGGATTGGGTAAGTATCGGTCCAAGCTAAAGTTTAGATTCGGAATAATGTTTGAGACGGAATTAAGGTAGAGGAGTGGATGGGAGGATTATTTAAATAGGGGTAAAGTTGTATGGTCATGAGATGCGGTTGACGGTTATGTTAGTGTATAGTGGCAGAGAGAGAATATATTTGGTATTGTTAGCGATGTTTTGCGGTATGTTGACACAGATGTGCGTAAAGGTTTGGATGATGTTATTTTCGAAAGTTATACATCTTGGTGATATGTGCTGGATAGAGATTGGGGTTAAGGATTTGGTTGTATATGGGAATGGTGGTATGATTTAGCTTATGAAATAGGGTTTTTTATTAGTAGGTTTATTTTTTGTGAGGTAGAGATGTGTAGTTTAATTTGGTAAAGTTAGTTTGTGAATTATAAGTGTTTGGATGTAGTTGGATTTGTATTGGTGTAGTTGTGGGTAGTACATTGGTTGGGGTTAGGTTTGTGGGTATTAATAAGGTGGAGGTGTTGGTGGAGTGTAAAGGTAGTGTTGGTAAGGGGGGGGGAGCTTGGATGATTATGGTTGGTGCTTTAGTGGTTTTTTTTTAGTGATAATTGAGGGTGGGGTGATTTTTGGGAATAGTTGGTGGTCCTTACAATGGGGGTGGTGAGTTAGTGATTTTCGGTTTGATAGACGCAATGGGGGGGGGTGATTTGGGGGGTGGGGGTTGGGGGGTGGGTGTTTGTTGTTTTTTTTTTGGGGTTATTGGTTATAGGGGTAGGGGGGGGTTTTTTTTGGGTTGTTGGGGGGGGGGGTTGTGTTTGGTTGGGGGTGGGGGGGGGGGGGTTGGGTGGGGTTGGGTGTTGGGGGGTTGGTTGGGGTGGGTGGGGGGGGGGGGGGTTGGGTGGTGGTTGGGGGGGGGGTGTGGTTGGGGTTTTTGGGGTTGGTGGGGTTGGGGGGGGTGGGGTGGGGTTGTGGTGGGGTTTTGGGTGGGGGGGTGTTGTGGGGGTGGGGTGTTGGGGGGGGGGGGGGGGGTAGGGTTGGGGGGGAATTTGGGGTGTTGGGGGGGGGGGGTAGGGGTGGGGGGGGGGGGGGGTGGTGGGGGGGTAGGGTTGAATTGGGTGGGGTGGGGTTGTTTGGGGTGGGGGGGGTTGGGGGTGGGGGTGGGGGTGGGGGGATGTGTGGGGGAGTGGAGTGTTGTTGTGGGGGGGTGGATTTGGGGGTGGGGGGGGGGGGGGTGGTGGATGGTGAAAATTTGGGGTTGTTGGAGGGTGGGGTGGTAGGGGGGGTGGGGGTGGGGTTGTTTGGGGAGTTTGGTGGGGGGGGGTGGGGTGAGGGGGGGGGGTGGGGGTGGTTTGTGTGGGGGGTAAAGGGGGGGGGTAGGGGGGTTAGGGTGAGGGTGGGGGTATGTTTTAATGGGGGGTGGGGTGGGTTGGGGGGGGGGGGGTTATTGGGGGGGAGGGTGGGGGGTGTTGTATTGGGGGGTCATATTGGGGTTTTTTTGGGGTGGGTGGGGGTTTTTGGGGGTTTGGTGGGGGGGTTGGGGGGGGTTTGTGGATGTTAGGGTGGGGGGGGAATTGGGGTTTGTGTAGGGGGGGGGGGGGGGTGGGGGGGGGGTGGTGGATTGGGGGTTGTGGTGGGTGGGGGGGGGGGGTTGGGGGGGGGGGGTAGGGGTTTTGGGGGTGGGTGGTGGGGGGGTAATTTGGGTGGGTTGGGGGTGGGGGGGGGGGGGGGTTGTGGGGGGGGGGGTGGGGGGGGGTGGGGGGTGGGGGAATGGTAGGGGATTATTTGGTATTTTTGGGGGGGGATTAAAGGTGGATTTTTGAGGGGATAGGGGTGGTTTCATTTGTTTTTTTGGGGGGGGTAGGTAATTTTATGGGGGGGGGGGGGGGATTGTTAAAATGGGTGGAATGTAATTTGTGGGGATGGTGGTGGGTAAGTTTGGGTTGGGTTATTTTGGGTGTTTTGGGGGGTTTTTGGTGTGGTAGGGGTTTGAGGGTTATGATTTTTTTTTTTAATGTTTTTATTTTTTATTTTTTAAATTTTTTATTTTTTTTTTGGGGGAATGAATTCTTTTCTTTTTGGTTTTCCCAGTTTTTTTTTTTTTTTTTTTTTGGTTTTTTTTTTTATTTTGGGTTTATTCTATTTTAATTCCGCATTTAAATTTTTTTTACAACTATAATTACTTTTATTTTAATTTTTTGTTATACATTTTACCAACTTTTATTTTTTTTGAACATTTTTCTGGCAACGGTTTTTTTTTTTCGTGTTACTTTTTGCACACAGACTAATACACGTGATATTTTATGGATTTTTTTGGTGGGGAAGTAAATCAAACAAGGAACGCAGAGATATGGTAATTTACGAAATTCGAAAAGCTGAGAATAATAACAGGATGCAAAAAGCGGGACAGCAAGCCCAACACGGCCAATAGACTACATGGGAAGGAGCCCTGCAAAGGACCTTGACATGGACTGATGAATGGCATATGGCACCCTTTAGACTCAGCTTCATTATCAGATCAATATATGATCACCTCCCATCGTCCGCAAACTTTGTGAGATGGGGAAAGTCTGATAATACTCAGTGCCCCCTGTGCTATGAGATGCAGACACTTGAACATGTACTCTCAGGTTGCAAGGTATTTTTAGGGCAAGAGCAATACACAGGGCGCCACAACAGAGTATTAAATCAGCTGGCTGATACAACAGCCCTAGGCGAAAGGCAAAATCAGAACGATTACTGTGAATACATACTGTGGTGGATTTGATGTTAAGAAATGTTGTTGTTATGTACTCTTAGTGTACTGAATGAGGTCAGCTGTGAAGGTCCCTGAATATAACAAATTATTATGGTAAGTTTCCAGGGTACCTTTCTGCTACCACCTTTATGATATCATTCAAAATTATTCTTTGACTAGAATGTATGATGACTACGTTTGGTGTCTAGGGTTATGAATAAGTAGTGTAATGTTGCATTAACCAACTAAACATATAAACAACTATTTTATTATCCAACACAACACAACAATACTACGACAATCACATACAAACTCCACTTTAAAAGACCATCTTAAGTAAGTCAGTGGTTGAATTTTGTGTAACGTAAATTTTTTTTTTTACAATTTATTTTGTCCTGACTCTATTTGTTTGAATCAGGACTGACAATCAAAGTGAAATCAAGTGAATTATCTACATTAATAAGTTTACACAATGGATCTTCTGTCCATAATACAAATATTATTATAATAAAAGTGTGTAGGTGTAGTGTTCTAAATTAGGTTAATACTGATATATATATAATGGTAGGTTGTTGGTTAACATCCATCCCTATAGTTCATTTGCTTTTCATTTGTCACAGGTGGAATTTTTTATTAATATTTTCAGTCTTTATTCTTAAAAACTAGAGTTCATAGAGGTTGAGCTTCCTGGTGCCGAACAGGAACTTATCTTCGAAGGATAACATCGGTAGATCTTTTCCTAGGCTCGCTGGACAATATGTTCCCCTTCTTGAAAGGCAATGGCATCCAGCACGTGCCCGAAATATGCAAACAGTGTCAGGAATCAATCAGTTCCTACGAGCTTGGTTTTACGTTAATGTCAGGGCCACAAAAAATCCTGAAATAAGAAGGTTATGCATCCTTCTTTATAACAAGCATACAATAATATTCCACAATCAACTACAGGTACAGTACAAACAAACGCATAGGGTCAGCTCTTGATGACAACCTATTTTACCATTATATTTTGACGTGACAATATATACCAGTATTCCTCTCCCCTAATGGTTACAACGTCTCTGCAATTCCAGCAGTAATCTTTTTCCATACATTAGGATAGGTGTTATGCTCCTTGATGACAATCATATATAATTTTGTAGTTCTACACCTCTCTGATAGTCTATCATATGATGGATCAATCTCTAGGCTCTGCCTAAGTCTGCCATCGACTCACTTACTTACAGTCGTTTGTTAGTATCTCACATTCAAACTTTATTTTAAATAAAAGGTTAATAAAATCATTCTTACCACAGATTTCAATGAAATATACACAAGTAAACGATGACTGGCAAACAATTATGGCACACTTTTGATCTGCCTTCCGTCCAGACTGCTTTCTATTAGTTTTAAAAGCACAAGTCTGCTCTCATCGCTCCTTGTTTATCAAAGATTTTTCTCAAAATGGCAACTAGCAGTCTGCATTTTTCGATAATATGTAATGCATTGGCCAATCGGACCATGCACATTTGAATCAAACTTTAAAAAAAAAAACTCCCAACTACTATGTTTACTCTTGCAAATATATTTTTAGTTTTAGGTCAACCAGTCTTAACTAGTCTTTCTTTAAACTACGGGCAATCAAATTATAGGTACCTTTTAGTCCTCATTTCCCCAAAAGCTTTTTTCAAAAACGTGCTATGAAAAAAAAAGCAGGCATGATCTTTTTTCTCGTCAGTCTGTCTTATAATACATAATATTATTGCCATTATCTTGGTTATTTTTTTTTACTAGTGGATAACTGACACCATATTATTGCTCATGAGATCATAAGGCATCCGAATATATAATTTTTATGGCCCTATGTATTATGGTTCATAATTCCATATTTTTTTCTATGTTAGTCGTTCAAATCTAGAAACTACCACCTGTTCCATTCTTTTTCTAACTATTTTCAAACTAAATACGAGACTTGTCCGTAGTACGTTAGAATTACGTCATTCCTTATAAGAGCTAAGGTTGTTTACATGATCCAATTGACGAACATTTTTTAGTTTTGTATCGTAATTTGAGAATCGCCCAAGGTTATGTCGCTCGAGTTGGCTTTTGTGCAATCAACGAGAGACTGCGTCCATATGTTCTGTCTTTCTATCCCTCCCCTCCTTTTCTTTTATTCTATCACTCCATCGTCTTGAACTTGCACAAGTGTTACATTTAATCTCAAGAACGAATTTCGAACAGACAGTATCTTTCATTCGGCTATAAGGCTTATCAAAATCCGTATACCGGCTGGCGGGGGACGAAGAAGCTGGAGTCAATTTTTATGTTCTATCGTAATTTTGACTTTATGCACTATAATATTCTCTAATTTAGCTATTGTATTTAGAATATCGTCACACATCTCCCCACTTTAGAACAGACTACATGATGTCAGTTCATAATTCGCAATACACATAGATAAATCTAAATCATTATGCCTGGTGACTACTCTGATTTTCGTCGTACGGGTGTCTACTTAAAAAATCTGCACCTACGTTTTCCGACCAGGGGATATATTCTATGATAAATTGGTATGGCTGTAAGAGCAATGACCAACGTAATAATCTAGCATTTTCACGCTTTGCTTGCGACAGAAATACGAGTGGTTTATGGTCTGTTTGGATCCTAAATGATTTACCATAGAGATAGATCTAGAACTTTTTTATCGCCCATATCAAAGCCAGACATTCCTTTTCACTAGTTGAATATTTGTGTTCCGCTGTGTTCAGCTTACGGCTAGCATAAGCAACTGGGGTTAATTCCCCATCAAGTGAATTGGATCTTTGTAATAGGGCTGCCCCTAATCCGACGTTACTAGCGTCCGTTCTCACAATAAATTCTTGACTCAAGTCGGGCTATTTCAATATAGGCTTGCTTGTGAGTTTTTCTTTTAACTCTTGGTAGGCCGATTCACACTGCGCTGACCAAGTAATTTTATCAGGATTTCCCTTGCGCGTTAAATCCGTCAGTGGTGCACATATCGAGTTAAAATTCGTAATATACTTCTGGTAAAAAACACACAACAAGACAAAAGATCTCACATCTTTTTTTTGTCTGTGGCCTCGGAGCTTTCTTCAATTTCTCCAAGTTCTTGGGGTCAGGGGTCATGCTTCCCTGAGATACTGTGTGTCCAACGAATTCCAACTTTTTACATCCAATACAACATTTGGTCGGTCTAGCCGTCAAGTTTGCCTCCCTGAGTCTATCCAACAACATATTCAGAGAGTTAATGTGTTCCTCAAATGTTTCTGTAGCAATGAGAATATCATCCATGCAATTCTTGATACATGGATTATTCAGGGGATCTAACAATTGTCGCATCATTCTAGAAAACACACTCGGAGCATTTTTCAACCCAAAAGGCAACATGTTGAATTTATAATGTCCGTCCGAGGTGCTAAAGGCCAAATACGGTCTAACCTCGGGTTTTACTGGAATCTGATAATAGCCTTTGCTCAGATCCACCTTAGAGAAATATTTGGCTTTGTTCAGCCTAGCAAACAGCTGATTTGTATCAGGTAATGGATCTACCTGACCTTCTGTGACAGCATTCAGTTTCCTGTAATCTATACACAGTCTGTGTTTCCCAGAGGGTTTTCTCAACAGAACCACAATAGAACTGTACGGAGATTCACTGTGTGAAATAATTCCTTCTTTCAACAAATAATCTATCTCCCCCTTCAAAGCTGTCTCCTTTGCAAACGGGATCGTAAAGGCTCTCATACAGATTGGTGTTGGGTCTACAAGTTTCATATCATATTCCAACAAATTCGTATGCCCCGGTTTGTCCGTTAACACATCTGTATGATCATCCAAAACCTTTTTAACTCTCTCCCTCTGATTTTTCGTTAAGTGTTTACTGATTTTTACCTGTGCGGCTGTCTCACAGGGATGTAGGGGATATTCATGAGAAGTGAGTGGTTCGTTTTTCATTCCCGTTGCGATGGACAAGGTTAGTAAGTGTGTCTCGTCCTGATTTTCTCTTTCCAGATATTTCTTCAGGAGATTCACATGATAGATTTTCTCTTTCCCCTTTTTATCTATCTTATAATTTGTTCTAGACACCTTCTCTAGAACTGTATATGGACCTTGCCATCCAATTTGTAACTTATTACTACTGCCTGGTAATAGAAGGAGCACCTTCTCTCCCACAGCTAAATCTCTATCATTCGCCTTCTTATTATAATAAGCAGCATGTTTTTTCTGGCTTGTCTCAAATTATCATTAGCAAGTTTCCAGCTAGTTTTAAGACGAGTGGTCAGCTCGTTCACATATTGATATGATGAGGTAATATTTTCTTCTGCCTTATCATCAGTCCACGTCCTTAACAAGGCTTCTAATGGACCTTTTATTGGCCTCCCGAATAACAGGGTTGCCGGTGCCATACCGGTTGAACAATGGGGTACCTCCCGATAAGCAAACAGGGCGGCGTGAAAGTACTGGTCCCATGTATCTGGTTTTTCATGTGCCAACTTTCTCAGGATCGCAATGAGTGTCCCGTTAAATCTTTCCACTTGGCCATTTCCTTGTGGATGGTACGGGCTACAATGAAAGTGTTTGGCTTGAAAGATCCTGAAAACTTCTTCCGTTTGTTTCCCCTTGAACTGTAGCCATTATCAGTCACGATTTGGTTGGGAAAGCCTAACCTTGTGAAGATTGTGAGTAATGCCTCTGCCACATGCTTCGAATCGATTGACGACAGGGCTACCGCCTCTCCCCACATTGAACAAGTGTCCACCAGAGTCAGAATATAACTGTTCCTACTCTTGGTCCGAGTGAGAGGTCCCACAATGCCCACGGCAACTCTCTAAAAGGTGTTCCCACTATGGGCATGTCCCCTAGAGTTGCTGGAGCAGTCCAATGCTTTGGAGCTACCCGTTGGCATTCTGGACAGGATCTTACATATCTCTTTATATCTTCAGTTATCCCTGGCCAGAAATAATGACAAGCTATACGCTGTCCTGTTGCGCTGATCCCCATATGACCACTGAAGGTAATCACATGCCCTAGTTCCAACACTTTCTTCCTATATGACGTGGGAAGGACCAGCAGTCCGTGACCATTGGATCCAGTTCCAGCCTTCCTATATATCAGTTTATTTTTCATATAGAAGTCTCCCTTGCCTGGAGGTGTATGACATTTGGGATATTTCTTAAAACAAGACTTGAGGGTCTTATCCTCCGCCTGCGCCTTCCTCATCTCATCTGGATGGGTATTTATTGGATTTTCCTATTCCTTTTTGGACTGTGATCTGGTCTGCACTGTTGCCATGATCACAGGTCTCTTGGGATTCCCCAAGAAGACATATCTACACCCCAATATCAAAGGGTAGATTGGTTCATTTATCACTGCTGCTTTGATGATTCCTTCCCCATATCGCGTTTTCACATTTATCCTGGAGATGGGAAGTGTCATGGTCGCTACGTCCTTGGTTGCAGCTTGGATCTCCACTGTTTCTGTGGTGTATTGATCTGCTTGCTCCAGGTGAGAACTCACAACTGAATCATAATTCAATCCAGTATCATACAAGCACCTTATGGTGACTCCATTACATATTACTTCTTCACACACTGGGGGGGTGATAAGGTTCCTGCTGTTTAGTAGGTTTAGCCTTTACTCCCTTTTTCCCCGTTTTCATTGCAGCGAAGGAAGGAGGTTTCCTAGTACACTTTTCGGTGTTATGGTTGTCCATCTTACACCATCTACAATATAATCTACCTTTATGAAAAGGTTTTCTTTCCTCATATTTTCTGTCATTGAATTGTGGGTTTTTATTTCTATAATCATTTCGTGGCCTATCAAAATGTTGCTTACCTTTGTTTCCCTGATCTTTGTTGTCAAATCTGTTAGAGTTTTAAGGAGCCCTGTAATTGCCTACCTGTTTCTTTTTTGTGCCCGCTACCTCTGCTTGGGCTGCCTGATACCTCTCAGCGACATTGAGTAACTCACCCAGCCTCTCTGCACCTTGTTCTATGAGAAACTTTCTCAAGTCTGGAGCCATGGACTCTGTCAATTGCTCAATAAGGATCATTTCTTTAAGATCTTGGGTTTTCCCCAGAGCAGTCCATTTCTCCAAGTAGGTCTCTAACCGTGCAGAGAACTGGTGATAGGTCTCACCCGACAGTAGCTTGGCATTTCTAAATTTTTTCCTGTAAAATTCTCCATTCTTTTCATACCTTAACAAAAGATCCTGCTTTAACATGTCATAATTGTCTTGATCATCCATGCTCATTTTGGCAAAAACTTCATAAGCTATTCCCCTAAGACCCTGGGATAACTTTAGGCTCCACCTTTCTCTCTCTAAACCATACGTGGTAGCCAAAAGTTCAAATCTACCCAGAAAACTTTCTATGTCATCGTCTTTCTCAACAAAATGGTCTAAATGAAATCCCATAGCTGAGGTTGAGGCTCCCCGACTAGCAGTGGCATCGGAGGTAAAGGGGCTGACACCACTTTCAGGAGCATGGCCTTGTAATTCCAACTCCCTTAGTCGTAACTCGTGCTCCCTCTGCAATCTCCTATCTTCTGTTTCCCTTTCAGCAGCCAGTCTCTTTTCTTCTCTTTCTGCAGCTAATCTCTTTTCTTCTGCTTCTATCTTCTTCTCCTCAAATTGGAGAATTTTAATCTCCGCCTCCCTATCCGCCTCCAATGCCCTAGCCTCTTTGTCGCCTCAATCTGCAACCTCTTAATTTTGTTGTCAGCCTCAATTTGTAACTGTAATTTTCTTTCTTCAGCTAACTTCCTATCTTTCCTTTCAATATAATTGTCACATTCTGAAGTTACATACTGGAGCAGCTCTGGTCCATCCATGCCCATTTCTTTAGCATTCTGCACAGCAGCAGATCGAAACTTTGCCAGATCAGCCATTCTGTACTATGCAAACCTATAAAATTTCTAACTAGACAAATTTCTAATTATGACTAACAATTTCTAGTTATGACTAACAACAACCACAGGCACTGATAGCTCAACCACTATTTAAATTCCACAAAAGAATACCTTTAGTTTTATTTTACAGGTATTTAAAATTCCCGTGACCTGAGACCCTAATATAATTATAAGAATTTAAAAATCCCGGACGAGCTACCCAATATATGTGGTGGATTTGATGTTAACACATTAACTACCGAATTGAAAAACACACTGTGGCCGAATTAAATTTGTTTCCCATTTTCATCCTGTAGGTGTTTGCACAAAGTAAGCTGTAATTTTCGTAATTGTTTACAGATTTTTATGAATTACACGTCATTTTAAAGATAAATGAATGTACTATTACAATAAACACCGGTTGTAACTCTAATAGAGGTTGCTGCTATTTAACGGCCCTCCAATGGCCGAGGACTTGCAATATTTTCACAATTATAACTGCTTGCGCCCCATCTCTATCAAAATCACAATTTCAATCAATGTGCACACCGTTTTCACTCTTGTCCTCGTCGCTAGATCTATCCGTCAATTGTTGAAACATGTTTCTATCCTATTCAGCCGTTAGACGAGATGTACACGCATTTTTTGTAGTCCTATCACTAGATGCCACGGTAAACAGTTTTACACAATTTGGTAACTAACCCAAAAACGCTGAAAAATATGAACATAATATCAATTTTTCAGTGTTCTACAACAACCATGCTTTGGGAATTTGTTTTCCGGTGGCAACTTAAAATCTCGAACCAGATCAGAGAGTGTTTCAGTACATTTTTCATTCGTTTTCTTACTAAAATTAGATTGGCGCTCTGAGCGGCTTGCGGTCCAAATGTGATTATTTTGCGAGCCGCTGACAGCGGCTTGCGGTAGTTAATGTGTTAAGAAATGTTGTTGTTATGTACTCTTAGTTTACTGACTGGGGTCAGCTGTCAAGGTGCCTGAATATAACAAAATTTTATGGTAAGTTTCCAGGGTACCTTTCTGCTACAACCTTTATGATCTCATTCAGACATATTATTTGACTAAAATGTATGATGACTACGTTTGGTGTCTAGGGTTATGAATAAGTAGTGTAATGTTGCATTAACTAACTAAACATATAAACAACTATTTTATTATCCAACACAACACAACAATACTACGACAATCACATACAAACTCCACTTTAAAAGACTATCTTAAGTAAGTCAGTGGTTGAATTTTGTGTAACGTAAATTTTTTTTTTTACAATTTATTTTGACCTGATTCTATTTGTTTGAATCAGGACTGACAATCAAAGTGAAATCAAGTGAATTAGTTACATTAATCACAATGGATCTTCAGTCCATAATACAAATATTATTATAATAAAAGTGTGTAGGTGTAGTGTTCTAAATTAGGTTAATACTGGTATATATATTATGGTAGGTTGTTGGTTAACATCCTTCCCTATAGTTCATTTGCTTTTCATTTGTCACAGGTTGAATTTTTTATTAAATTTTCAGTCTTTATTCTTAAAAACTAGAGTTCATAGAGGTTGAGCTTCCTGGTGCCGAACAGGAACTTATCTTCGAAGCATAACCCCGGTAGATCTTTTCCTGGGCTCGCTGGACAATATGTTCCCCTTCTGGAAAAGCATTTGCATTCAGCACGTGCCCGAAATATGCAAACAGTGTCAGGAATCAATCAGTTCCCACGAGCTTGGTTTTACGTTAATGTCAGGGCCACAAAAAACCCTGAAATAAGAAGGTTATGCATCCTTCTTTATAACAAGCATACAATAATATTCCACAATCAACTACAGGTACAGTACAAACAAACGCATAGGGTCAGCTCTTGATGACAACCTATTTTACTATTATATTTTGACGTTACAATATATACCAGTATTCCTCTCCCCTAATGGTTACAACGCCTCTGCAATTCCAGCAGTAATCTTTCTCCATACAATAGGATAGGTGTTATGCTCCTTGATGACAATCATATATAATTTTGTAGTTCTACACCTCTCTGATAGTCTATCATATGATGGATCAATCTCTAGGCTCTGCCTAAGTCTGCCATCGACTCACTTACTTACAGTCGTATGTTAGTATCTCACATTCAAACTTTTTTTTAAATAAAAGGTTAATAAAATCATTCTTACCACAGATTTCAATGAAATATACACAAGTAAACGATGACTGGCAAACAATTATGGCACACATTTGATCTGCCTTCCGTCCAGACTGCTTTCTATTAGTTTTAAAAGCACAAGTCTGCTCTCATCGCTCCTTGTTTATCAAGATTTTTCTCAAAATGGCAACTAGCAGTCTACGTTTTTCGATAATATGTAATTGTCGTAGATTTTTGATAGGGGAATTAAGACTTGGGTTGGTCCCTTCTGAATAGATTTGAATAAGTGGTAGTCACAGTGAGAAGTAGTAATAGCAATAGGTTCCCAAGAGTGAGATGCTAGAATGTGATCAAGAGGCTGTCTCTGAGATCGAGAAATCCTCTCTCTCTCTCTCACCTATCTTCTATGACAGTTTTCGAGGAGTCAGACAGTCTAAACACACACACACACACACATATATATATATATATATATATATATATATATATATATATATATATATATATATATATATATATATAGAGAGAGAGAGAGAGAGAGAGAGAGATATTAATTTATCTCTAACCACTCACGAGCACGCACATACAAGACAACAGTTTTACGTACAGACGTAGGGAAACTATAACAAATGATTATATAAATATTCTAGAACTAGCTGACCAACACGCTGATTAATTTCAAGAGAAATTTTAATTATCATCTAAAATTTCTTCACAACACATAGAAATTATATCAAAGCATATACACATAGTCATAAAAAAAATCAAGGAATTGCTACAAGAAATGATAGACCCACAGTTAGATCTTATCCCTTCGAGGTATGCCTACAGTCCTGTTGGAAGAAAGTGATAGCCCCCAAGGAAACAAGGATACATAGGATTAGGCCTAATATTTCCCCTTCTTAAGGTATGGACAGACTTGATATCTCTGCTCTATTTTAAGGGAAATATGATTAGCAATACTTGCATACAGAAATTTAAGATAGCAAAATGGGTGCCCAATTACAGCAATAAAAGAATCACTCCGTCCTGCATTCACTTTATTCATTCAGCCGAGCACACGTGCACATGTTCATACTCACAGCTTAGATAGCCACTTCTGGTAATACAATTTTTAGGACATTCACCTACAGACTCGTCAAGGGCAGTCTTTGACCAAGAAATCCCCAGTTCCAAAAAGACAGGATGAATTCTCTGCTTCCGGGAACGACTCCTTGGGAGTTCTTATTTTTCGGATGTCTGCTTAGGTCACATTAAAATTGTCCAGGCACGAAACATTAACAACGAGCACAGTGTCAATAGCTTAGGTTTCTAGAATTGAGGAATGTCAGATCGGTGTCTACTTTCAGGAAAGGACTATATTTGTTCACCACACGACTAGTCGAAACTCCGTCGGAATGTTACTGACGTTAAAATATTATTTACCATAACGGCTAAATTTGTACATAGAGTTTGTGCAGAAAATCTGATCTGGCTCAAAGGCCCAGTATAAAACATTTAGTCTTTAATAAAACCCGTTAGTGGGAGTTGTACTCTGTCTATTAATGAAGACACACGCACTGTCAGACAGGTGTTAACTTGTGAACGCACGTGGTTAAAAATATATAAATGTTTATGTTTCTCACAGGTATGTCTCTGTACTAAACGCCGGCAAAATTTGGGTTAACCCCAGTTTTCACTGCATAGGGAAGAAAAACCACAAATAAAATACTTATACATGCTACGTACTCGGATTATAACTTACATTTTTAAACTGCAAGCGTACCGCTTGACTTATCATTTAAACTTTCCTGTGAAATACGTTATATATATATATATAATCAATCATCATGAATTAGGAATATCTACGTGTTCCGTCATCACTCATGAAGCATCTAGCATTAATAAAGTTAGTTTAGTAAGTTTATTCTCGTCTGATTATTTTAGCAGTAAAATTAAATTCCTTAATAGCCGACTGAGTTTAAGCTAGAAATATAATTTCTGTTTTCCACTGTAACGCGTCACTATAAAATAAAACAGACTATATAAATTAAGCGCTCTGCACCAAATCTAACTAGTGAAATAAAATAAGCGATTTAACACTTTAAACACTTCACAAAATACTAGAATAGAATATATAATATATATAACATTTACCTCAACACAGAACTACTAAGAACTTAAACCACTTCGACCAAACTAAATGCCATCTCTATTAACAGAGATTCTTAGGAATCGAACGAAGGCTTGTTCTAGTCTTGACTGCCAAGTTACTGAGTGAATTAAGTCTCAAACTCTCGTTTACGATATATGAAACACACACAAAGAATGTGCCCTATTTCCAAAACTACGCAATCTCTCGTCTTTCCTAACACTTACGTTTAACACCTAAACGCAGGCCGTAACTGCCACCTACTGACCGAGAGGGTGCGTGTCAGTTGCGAATCTCAGACAACACGTCTCCAGTGCAGAAGCAGTTTTTCACACCTCCCCGAGAAACTCACCCTGGGAACCATAACTGACACTTTGCTTTCTCTCACCTTACGCCAAAACTGGCCGTGGAGCGTGTGTGTCATATCCCCTGACACTGAGAATCTACCTTGGAAACTACATGTCACATGCAAACTACCAGACAAATGTCTCCTCATCATGTCTGACGGAGTGAATTCTCACACTTCAGGCCCAGAAACTTAGCCGAAGAAACACTGTCCCAGGGGAAACTGTAGACAGCTGTCTGCTCCCCTGTCTGACGGAATGCATTCTAACACTCTGCGTCTCGAGTAGGGGCTGACACATTACGTCATAACTGCGTTCTCAGTTTTGAGAAAAGAAACAGGTAAACGTTAGAATGGGAAAATAGTAATGTATATAGTCGCAAACGAACGAATGCGAAAAACTCAAAAAGGATAAAAGAGTGATAATAAATAGAGGATACGGGTGAAAGAAAAAGAAGAAGATATAGGCAATTTAAGATCAATAAACTCCCTGTGACAGAACGTCCCTGTTGCTGTCATTTTCGACGGAGTCATCTGTCAAGTTATTTGCTTATGTTTGTATCATAAGTATAATTGTGTCTTTACCTGCGATGTCAGGTTGATTAGGGGTTGTCTTCCCTTGTTTATTCATTCATTGTGTTTGACCTTTAGGGTCAGAGGTTGACAGTTCGGCGTGGGCCTACGGAAAGGTTTTTTAAGCGGGAGTGAGATATACTTCCGGGAAGCCGAGAGGTCCTGTTTTTCTGAAGGGACCAAGAGTCCATTGTTTTTCGGGGAGAATCTTCGAAGTAACTGCTATGGCAGTTTTCCCCAGTGAATCTCTGTGCGTCGGGATGACGACAGAATTCCTTGTGTAGTTCTGAGGATTCATTTACCAGGTAATACCGACCTTTATGCATTATTACGCTTTCGGTGGCAGAACATGTAAAGGATTACCTAGGGTGAACAGCAGCTCACTGATCCGCCATTTCAGAACTTATATATTTGTGCTCGAGGTAGCCATCCAAGACTGTTAGTCTTATATTGTCCAGAAATCCAGTGACGAAGATATATTGTGGGAGCCGCAGATTGGCGGAACTTCTATCTACAATAAGTATTACTGCAGGGTTGGTGATAACCTATTTTAACAAAGTACACCCGACTAAAC